>OY992539.1:1353677-1835040 GCA_963921195.1 Pegoplata infirma | reverse complement strand
AAAACATGTTATATATCTTTGTCGTTCCCCAAGTCTGTTTGGTTTGAATTTCAGCGTAATCGGTCCAGTGGTTCAAAAGTTATAAGCAAAACCGTGAATTTCAGATTTGTTTCATCTTAAATGCCACGTGTTTAACAAATTTTAAAAGCATTGGTGGTAACTTAACAATGCTTTTTAAACTTGTTTATTTTTAAAGCAATTATTTTTAAACTTTTTCAGTTTAAAAAGCATTAGTAACTTAAAAATTATACTTGAAAAAATTTTTACAGTAAAAAAACATTACACTCGAAAAAAAATTTACACTCCAAAAAAACAATAGTAATTGTTTTTTTATTTTAATGACAAAAAAAGAGTTTTTTACTCAAAATAAAATATTTCTAATCAAAATTGTTAATTTTTTTACGTTAAAAAATTTATTATCCTTTAAAATATGCATTGTGGAGGGTATTCATAGATTCGGCAAAGTCGAATTTAGCTTTTCTACTTGTTTTTCATTAAAAACTTTTTTCATCAAAAACTCTCTTTTTTGATCCTTTAAGGATCGATAATATATAAGAATAAGAGGGTCCTCGACCGATATTTCAATGCGTTTTGCATGGAATGACAAAGTAATATAGCGTTATTTTTTCGAGAAAAATTTTGCTTTGGAAAAAACACCTATTTATACAGAAAACATTATCATGATTCAATAGTTTGGGCAAGGGTACAAACTTCACAGACTTTTTTTTTGTGGAAAACTTTCATCGATTTTACAAATTTTTTGCCCAGTATGATCGTAATGTTCATTAAACAAAATTAAATTTTTTTTAAATTTTCTCCAACCGCTCTAACTGACCTAAGAGTGCCCTTAGAGAAGTCAAATGTATGACAGTGTATTTTTGTAATCGAAACATTTTCTCTGAACAGACCTACCCCCTATCTTAAACTGTAAAGGTGGTCCCCATAATATTTTCCTTATTTTTTAAAAATTTGTTTTATTTAATCAGCTTTTCAATGGCGCGTAAAAAATTTTTGAAAATTAAAAAGTAATAAATAAATAAATCCAACTAAATCCTAGGATTATATAAGTCCATTTTGAATTAATTTTGATTTATTTGTATCTTTTTTTCAATTTCCACCATTTTTTTTTTTTTTCGGATTATAATTACTAATTTTAACGTAGATTACGGAAAAAAATATTCAAATTTTGTTTTAGAATGTTAAAACATTTTTTTTAAACTAAATAAGATTATTCCGAAAATAAATTCACTTATTGAAAATCACAGCAATTATTTTTCTAGGAAATATCTATTGTTATTAAACACTTTATATTAACTTGATTAATTAATAACAGTGTTATTTTATTTATGTGATTATTTTATTTATTAGCCTAAAGACTTTTGATTTTTAATATAAACCGATTTAATTTGACACTTATAAACCAATCTAATATTTTCATTTCAAATTTAGTTTTAAGTTTTAGCATTATTGATATGTGTTGTTGTAGATAATTTATTTAATTTTGTTGTCATTATTTAATTATAATATTATACTACTACTAGTGGCATCAATGGTATTTTTAGATTATGTACATATCATCAATTGAATGAAATCCATTTATGTACACTGAAGACGCTAGTCTCGCATAAAACTCTTAACAAACAAACATTGACAAATTAACCAAAAATATTTGCTAAATTCCCTCAAGGCAATAGATCCCGACAACAGGAAACAATACAATTTACAAATAAATGCTACTCAGGAAAACTGTTAAGATAAGATGATAACATCCCAGGCAGAAAAGTACGGTGGAGCTTCCGTTAAAGAGGGGACAACAAACGTTGGTAAAACACCCGTTTTAAAAAGAATACTATATTGGCCCAATATCTTAATGATAAAGCCAGATGTACATGTGCCCACGGTTCTAGCCAACGTTGGCAAACTATAGGCAAACCCAAAAATACAGTACTTTATCAATATCTAAATGATTACGACATTCATAAAACGTGTAAAAATTACATTAAAAATGCTTTTAGGGGATGATTTTTTTTTTTTTTTTACCAAAAAATCGGAAAGCAATAAAGTTTGGTTTGAAGGGGGGGGGGGGGGGGGGGGTATTGTGTTAATTTTTGTTAATATTTTTAATATTGCGTAACAAATTAATAACCAAGAAAAATATTTTTTATTCAAGCATTTGGATTTAGGGGAACTTTTTTTAATCAAAAAAATTTTTTCACAAGGGGACCCTGTCAGTCGTATTTACTTCCAAAAGAGGACCATTTTTATAGTCTTACGAACGTGTTTATTCACAGTTATGACTATGACTGTCATAAGTTAATGTTTATGATTGAACAGTCATAACATCAAATATTTTTCTGTACAAAAAATTAAAAAGTTTTAAATTTCATTTGCAAATTTTAAGATTGATATTATGACTTTTCAGTCATAAAAATTGGCTTATGACAGTTAAAGCTACCCAAGCAGAAATTGACGACGGTTCTAAAAAAAAGCGTTGTGAAAGCACTGTAACAAAAAAAAGCATTCTCAAAACGCTGTTTTCAAACGCTTTGCGAGCGTTTTTGAAAAGTCTTCTGAAAGCACTATAACAAAATAAAAGCAATCTCAAAACGTTTTTTGGAACGCTTAGCGAGCGTATTCGAAAAGCGTTTTAAGAGTTCTTTAGATTTTTTTCAAAAAAATTTCTAAGTTACGAAACTATTTTTGAATAACAATATTTTGTCAATTTTTTTTGTTTTTTGAAGTAACAACCCAGGCAGAAACTGCCAACCGTTCCAAAGAAAAAGGCTTGGCAAAGCACTTAATTTTTTGTGTAGAAGGTAGTATGAATTCGAAAAAGTGCTTTCCAAGCGCTTTGCCAATGTTTTTCTATTTAAATCCGTTCAAAATATAAATTTTTTATTAAAATTTATTAATTTTCATAACAATTAGAATATTTTTTATTTCCCTGTGTGGCCGGTCCTTGATAGTTCTCATGATATGTCACTTATACACAATGACCCACATATTACAAACTTGACACCTTTTATATAAAAACACCTGTTTCTTTCGTGAGGAAGTGTCTTAAACTTCGGATATGAAATGTCACTGGGCCTATCCCTTTGGAACACAACCCGTTTCGGTTCAATACACCACTTTTTTTCGGGACTTTTCCAAAATTTTTCCTAAAAGCATTTTTTATAAATTTTTTATTCCAAAACGCAAAGAAAACGGAAAACAAAATTTTCCAGGAAAATATTTCAAAGTTTGTCGAAATTTTTTTTTTTTTACCCAATAAATTAGTCAATCAATTTTTTGTCCTAATTTAATAAATTTATTTATTCAAATAAACACCAAAAAAAGTTGTGTCTTATGGACTTATACAATTTAAATACGTCCCATTCTAAAAGTGCTATAATAGTACCATATTTTTTGTTTTTAAAGCGCTTTCAAAGCGCTTTAAAATAGCAACGGCATACCGTTTACCGTGGTTATAATTTTGGACGCTGGGAGAGTTCTAAACTGTGATGCTTTCCCAGCACCCAAGCGACCATAAAAAGTACTTTGCCAGCGCTCTCCCGTTCGTATTTTTCTGCCTGGGAAATCATCAAAAATGTTTTTAGATTTTTTTTTTTTTTAATTTTCTAAGATTCGAAAATTTTTTTGAAAAATTTTCTAAATTTCTTGGAGTAAATTTTTTTTTTTCGGATTTCACTTTGTATCAAACAAATTATTATACCCAAACTAAAACAGAAATTTTTACTTTGGGTTTTTAAAGCGCTTTGATGACTTTAAAAATACGTTCTCAAAGCACTTCTTTACATCGCTTTTAAAACGCTTTAAACCTAGCGTAGATCGATGTTATCATTCGAATCATCTGAAGGCGCTTTGAAGTTGGTATACAGAACGCTCGTACAACCGTCCACAACGCTTTCACAACGCTTTTGCGATTGTATTTTTCTGACTGGGTAGTCACAACTGTGAATAGACACGTAAAATTTTTAATTTTCGAAAATAATAATAACATTAAGCATTAATATTCCGAAAAAAAAATAATAAAGTATTAGATTTTTATGCATGTAACCTTCACAAAATATCTCAGATGATGAAAAAAACAGAAAAACTCTTGGATTCTTAAATATTTTTCATATAAAAAAATAACCCTTTCAGAAAATTGTTCAGATTTTGAAACCCTTTCTTATAGAAAATGTCTCCGATTTTTAAAATTTTCTATAGAAATAATCTGAGATTTTGAGACATTCTTTCTATAAAAAAACTCCAAATTCTTATATAGTTTTCTTATAAAAAACCTCTGAAATAATTCTCATATTTCAAAGTTATTCTCAGATTCTAAGAACTTTTTCGTACACAAAAATTCTCAGAACCTGAAACATAATTCGTAAAAGAGAATTATCAGATACTAAAAAATTATCAGTTTTTAAAACATTTTATGAAGAAATTTTGAATCAATTTTCTTAAAATATGAAAAATGTTACGGTTTTAATGCCATCTAGATTCTGAAACATTTTCATATAGAAAAAATTTTATTATTAGACACATTTCAAAAGGAAAATTTACATATTCAGACTCAAAGACGTTTTTCCTTTAGAAATGTTAATCGATTCTGAGAAATTTTTTGCTAAAAAAATCTTGGTATATTCTGAAACATTTCAAAGGAAAAATTCTCAGTTGCAGTGGGATGTTTTCTATAAAAAAGTTTTAAGACATTTTCCCTAAAATTTAAAATGGTTTTACAATAAAAAAATTTTACATTTAGAGTCAAATAAGTATCAAAACAGTTTCTAAAAATAAAGTCTGGAATATCCATAAAAATATTCAGATAATTATTTTTTCTTAGAGAATAATAACTCTATTGCCATTTAACTCTATTTAAATGCAATTTCTTTCATTCTGGAACATTTTAAGGATTTTAAAAAAAATTTACTTCAGTACAAATAGCCTCTATTTGTTTACATCCTGGTCATTTTCCTTCAATCTTTGTTCCTCACCCTTTTTTCTTTTCCTTTCTTTTCTTTTCTTTTCCTTTCTTTTTTCCTTTCCTTTCCTTTCTTTTTTTTTTTTTAAATCACTTTGGGGGGGAGAAATCCCATTCTCCCCCCCCCTGGATCCGCGCCTGGGTACAGGGAATAATGATTTTGTGCTGATGTTTGTAATTACACGAAATATTGGTCCTAGATCCACCCTCAAGTATATCGATTGATTCAGAAACCCTATTTTGAGCCGATTTAGGGATGTCCGTTCATTTAAATGTTGTGCGCACGATACTGGTCGCAATTTTTAGTCGATTTGTTCGAAAATTTAAATTTGATCTTCTTGACCCAAGGACGAACGCTATTGAAATCGGAAAAAAAATCAGTCTATATACAAACGTCCCCTTAAAGTTGACTAAAATGACTATGAAAATCGTCTTTTAATGGGTATCTCCTCGAAAATTAATTTTGTATTCATAAATGATCATTCCAAACTTGAAAGGGATACAAACAGTTCTTCTTGTAGTTCCCATACAAACTACCCTCTCGATATTTACAAAAATTTCTTAAAATTCAAAAGAAATATTTGCTTGCAATTTTGTTTTTTTACGTGATTTTTGCATACTTTGATAAAATCTAACTATAACAAGACGATTTTTGGGATATATAAATTTCGCCCGGTATTTAGTTGAATCAGTCTATCAGCCACAACAATAAGTCTATTTCATTATAATTTGGTTTGTGAGTGTTTCTTACCAAACTTATTAAAGATTTAACAAAAGATGTATTCAATCGGAGAATGTTTGGACTTAGGGCTCATTTTCCGGCACATACAGGTGTAGGGTATTATGTCGTCGTTTTGGTGTAAAAAACCCAATGCCTTTGGGGAAAAAAAAATTACAAATTTTGAAAAATTTTCTAGGTCTCGAAAACACTTTGAAGTCCCGGAAAAAACTTTTCGCAATTTTTTTTTGCGTTTTAGAATAGAACATTTTATTAAAAACGATTTTAAGAAAAAAGAATTTAAATTTGCTAATTGTAAGTTCCACAAAAATGTTGGAAAATTTATTTCCCGGACAAAAATATTTTTTTTTATATTTTATGCGGTTTGTAAAAAAAATTGGGACAATGTCTTTTGACAAATTTTAAAAGACAAAATAATGTCCCGAAAAGTTTTTTGAAAAATGTTTAAGTCCTAAGCAAAGAGTCCAGTACAGTGGCATTTTCCCACAAAGGTGACAGATTGTTGTTTTACGAAAGGTCTGTGTTCTGTGATAGGTCACTAGGGGTAGTTGTGTGATATGTCGCCAGTGATGTGTTATGCGATATGTCACTATTGAAACGGTCTGGCTGTGTGTCTAAGAGTGCAGAGTATTTAATGTTTTTTTAATATAATTTTATTTAAAAAAATTATTTTCTTTTTTTTTGTATGTAATAAGAAATTTCGACTAGGGCGCCCCGGCCATGTTAGAGGTAATTGTGGGAAAAATTATAAAAAAATTTCGAAAGGTCATCTTCAGTCGGCAACCAACGGTCAAAGTAGGAACAAATTACGTATTTCGACCAAAATTCATTTCCGAATTATTTGACCAAATCAGGTTCAAAAATTCGAAAATGTTGCTTTATTGGAAAAATAATTTTAAAAAAATCCAAAACCGCGATTTTGGTCCACAGATGCTGATTTTTAAACATAAAAATTATGTTTTTACCAAATTGGTCTCAAAAGTTGGAATATGTAAAGATCGTATTTTTATATTTTTTCAATTTTTTTTTTTTAGATAACAAAATTGGGAAAATGTATGTAAGTATGTTATCTAAAAAATATAAAAACGATTTTGGTCCAAAAATGCTAATCTGCAATTTTGTTCCACAGGTGCTGGCCAGCATTTTTGGACCCAAATGGTGTTTTTATATATTTTTTTTAATATTTCTTAGATAACACACTTAACATTTTCCAAATTTTGAGACCACTTTGAAAAAAAATTACTTTTATGTTTAAAAATCACCATCTGTAGACCAAAATCGCGGTTTTGAAATATTTTTCCAATAAAGTGTGGCAAATTTTCGAATTTTTGAGCCAGATTTGGTCAAAAAATTCGGACATGAATTTTGGTCCAAATACGTAATTATTTCCAACCTTGACCGCAGGTTGCCGACTAAATATGACCTTACAAATTTTTTTTATAAATTTGACCACAATCCGCTCTAACGTGGCCATCGTTTGGGTGGTATTACGACATGTTATTCGAAACTTTAAGTTTGACTGGACGCCCTAATACCCAGTACTTTGCCATTGGATTTGTTTTTATATTATTCGATATTTCTGCAAAGCGTATTATCTTTGCATACCCAATTTTCTGACAGTCCCTTTTTTTGTACCGTTTTCAATTTCTGGCTGGGATTAATCCTGTATGTGTGTGTGTGCATATGCATGTAGCATGAGAATGTATGGTAGGTATTTCCATACATACACACTAGAGTGTCCCTTATTTTGGAAATGTTGGAAATCTTGAGACGGTACCCGCTCATTTTTTTCCTTTTGACTTAAAAATAACTCAGGAAAAATTTTACGCCCCTAGGACCACGCCTTCCCTACGCGACGGGGCCTTAAAGAGCGGGGCCTAAAAAATCATTTTTCCATACAAACCAAAAAAATTTTTTTTTTATTTTTAATTTTTTTGTTATTAATTATTATATTACTTGGTTTGCTTATTCACGACAAAAAATTTGATTTTGGAGGGATAAGTCTTTCAGCGCTAAAAAATTTTTCGCAAAAAAAAAATTTGGGCGGCCGGGGTCCTACAGTAAAAAATTTTTAAAAAATATTTTTTTTTAGTTTTGACCAGCAACGGTTTTAGTTGCTATGTTGCTTTAAATGATATATATTCCAAAAAAAAAATTATTCATATCTGTGACATCTTTATCTTTTTCGAAAAAAAAAATTTTGAGCCGTAGGAATCCTACGGTAAAAAATTTTTAAAAAATATTTTTTTTTAGTTTTGAAAAGCAATGGTTTTAGTTTTTATGTTGTTTTTAATGATATATATTCCAAAAAAAATATTATTCATATTTGTGACATTTTTATCGTGTATCGAAAAAAATCATCAATGCATTTTTTACCCTTTTTTAGAACACGATTAAGATGTCACAGATACAAAAAATATTTTTTTATGAATATATATCATTTAAAGCAACATAGCAGCTAAAACCGTTGCTGGTCAAAACTAAAAAAAAATATTTTTTAAAAATTTTTTACTGTAGGACCCCGGCGGCTCAAAATTTTTTTTTGCGAAAAATTTTTTAGCGCTGAAAGACTTATCCCACCAAAATCAAATTTTTTGTTGTGAATAAGCAAACCAAGTAATATAATAAATAATAACAAAAAAATTAAAAATCAAAAAAAAAATTTTTTGGTTTGTATGGAAAAATGATTTTTTAGGCCCCGCTCTTTAAGGGCCCGTCGCGTAGGGAAGGCGTGGTCCTAGGGGCGTAAAATTTTTCCTGAGTTATTTTTAAGTCAAAAGGAAAAAAATGAGCGGGTACCGTCTCAAGATTTCCAACATTTCCAAAATAAGGGACACTCTAATACACACTGTATACTGTTATAAAGGTATTAAATCCCACAAGTGTAACATACCGCAAATAGCTTAACACCATTAAGTACCTACAAATACACACACACATTCATACATACTTGTACTTTGGTACATTTAATGTATTTGTAGAAACAAACATACATACGTACAAGAATGTAATGTAAAAAAGTCGTAATTCACAAAACAACTTGTTCAACATTATAGACTGTTTGTTTGTTTACTTTGATTGTATGAATTAGAGAGAATATCTTCACCTAAAATGCAAAACGCCCTAACTAACAAAAAATTTAAAATCGAAATTTTAATAGATTCTGGTGTATTTTATTAACCTACACGTAACTACAAAAAACTAGGGTCACATAATAAAAATTAGGGCGTACGGACATAGCGCCCAAGTGCATATCGCCCAATTTAAAAAAGTCATTCCACCCAAAAAAAATGTGTGTTAGTTGTTGTTGCAAAATTTTTTGGGCGATATAACCATTATTTTTGGGTATTTTAACAATTTTCTTTAAATTTATGTATATAAATTATCAAAAATGTCATATTACCCAAATATCAAAATGTTGTATTTATAAAATGTCATAGCACTAGTGTTTGGGAATTCCCGGACTTTTCAATTTCCCGGGAAACGGGAAAAAAATAATTTATTGTTAATAAATTTTATTGTCATTATTAATATAAATCATAAAAAACATTAAAATTTGATTATCTTCTTATTAAAAACAGTTTTATTAGAGATAAACAATTAATTAAAACATAAAAAATCAAAAAATAAAAGTTAAAAATCCTGAAATACAATAAAACAAAAAAAAAATATTGCAACTTTTTTCTTCTCAAAAAATAGCTAAAAATCGCAAAAAAAAATTTAAAACTGCGTTATTCGAGAAAAAACTAATATAGTTGACAGCACTTTAAATATTTATTCTGGAAATGTTAATTCTATGTTCAAAATTTTTATATTTTTTGACACAGTCTTAGCAAAATTATCATTAACCGACGTATATTTTTTGACTTTTTAAGCTTTTTCATGATATTAACATACTTTTTACACTTGGTCAGTGTTCCTATGAATATATATTTGCACTGTTCTTCCAAATAGAAAAAATACAAACAATATCAAATGTAATTATACATGTATGTAAAAAAAAAGAATGGTAAAAATTAAAGTAAAATAAACGTTTTAATGTAAAAAGGTTTATTTTACAAAAATCCCGGATTTCCCGGGAAAAATAAAAAAAATTCCCGGGAATTCCCGGGAAAACAATGACCCAGGAATTCCCGGACCCCAAACACTACATAGCACCCAAAAAAATAATCATAAAACTCACAAAAATTGTTTTTTTTTAACACAATATTTTAAAGTCTTTATGCGTAGCCGGCCTTCGGCCGGGCTTAGGGATTACAAAATCCATGCATTAGACCCACCCTCTCGGCAAAGTAAAGTTTTCTAGGGTAGCAGTCCTTTACGCTACCAAATTTGTTATGCCTCAAAAATGCCTGATAACCAAAATAGCTTTGGTTTGCAGAGAGGGTGGGTTTAATGCATGGAGTATGAAATCCCTAAGCCCGGCCGAAGGCCGGCTACCCAGAAAACCTTTATTACAATAAAACAAATCATAGAAGTCGTAATTTCGACATTTCGCCCAAAAAAAATAGTTTGGATTTTTTGACAATTTTGTTTTGGGAGAAATAACATTTTTAGACCTATCATTTTGGGCTATATGTCGCAGCGTGGGCGATATGTCATTTACGGTTTTGGGCGATAAGACCTTGGGCGCTATGTCCGTACGCCAAAAATTAGCGATTTTATGCCAAAAATTAAAAACACGTGAATTGCGAAATCGCCAATGAACGCAACTAGAAATAAAATCATTTTGTGATTAATTTGGATACATATGTATGCACAAAACGCACGTCCTCACAAAATTTTGGCACAATTCAATCAAAATCAACAAAGTTATAACAAATTAAAAATTTTACTTTATACTGTTTTTTGCTTCTCCTGTAAAATTAATAAAATGTTAGTTAGGGCCTTTTGCATTTTAGGTGACGATATATATATGAGGCATTCCAGCCACACATCGAATGTTTAAATATTGATTAATTGCGGATAGTTTAACCAATATTTAACAAACTTACAAATGCTTACAAAATATTTTGTAAATTTTAGTTGAAGAAAATGAACTAAAAGTTTAGCTAAATACAACAATTTTTTTTGTTAATATGTACAGAAAAATGTTACGAAATTTTAAGCTGAATTTTTAGTTAAAGTTTCGTTTTTTTTTTGCTACATTCATTCAACGAAAAGTTAGCTAAATACTTTTAGTTAACTTAACTATAAATTTAGTAGGCCTAAAATCGGGTGCTTTTTTAGTAAAATTTGACTAAATTTTTTTTTTTAACTTTACAGTCTTTTATTTAGTGTAATGTTTAAAATTTTGAAAAAAAAAGTTGAAAAGTTAAAGTAGTCTTGGTAAAATCTATGAATACCCTCCACAATACCCTTTTTAAGTAATAGTTAATTTTCTAACGTGAAAAAATTAACAATTTTAATTATGACTTTATGATACTTGCTTGTTTTTGAAATTTCCAAGCCAGTTTATGAGGGTTTTTCTACGAGAATTTCGATAAATACACAATTTTTGTGTGGAGCTATCGAAAATATCATACACTCAAAAAAATAAAACTGTAAAGTTAGCAAAAAATTTAGTTAAATTTAACTAAAAAAACACCTGATTTTGAACCTAATAAATTTCTAGTTAATTTAACAAAAAATATTTAGTTAACTTTTCGTAGAATGAATGTAGCAAAAAAACCCGTAATTTTAACTAAAAATTCAGCTGAAAATTTCGTAACATTTTTTATTAGTTGAATTCAGCTAAACTTTTTGTAAAAAATTTTAAGTTTGGTAAATATTGGTTTTAAACACTAACACTCCACTTATTTTTTCTTTTTTTTCACAGCATTAAGTTCAGCTTATGTAGGACTTATGAGATTTGCATAGGAGGCTACACAAGAAATGTTTAAAATTTTTCACTTGACAAAAATGTTACAAAAAATCAGCAAATTTATAGTAAAAATTCGTAAACTCAGTTTTAAAGTCAAAAAAAAAAAATTTATTCAAAATTTGTACAAAACTAGTATTTTCGTAAATTGAACTTAACTAGAAAAAGTAGTTAAAACGCTGATTTTAACTAAAAATTTGCTAAAAAGCCAGTAAACTCGAGTTAACAAAAAAAAATTTGTTAACTTTACAGTTTTATTTTTTTGAGTGTAGAAAAACTCTAATAAAGCTGCTTGAAAAGTTTAAAAAAAAAATTATCATACGCACTTTAGCAAAAATAAAAATTTCAACAAAGATTTTTTTAAAAAAATTGAAATCTCCTTTTTTCCTTGCAGAAATATTATGGATTTCTAAATTCAACATTGTTTAAAATTGAGAATGTCCATTTAACGATGTTACAATTTCAGAGACGTTGCGTTTTGTATTGTAATAATTTGTCAAAGTTTGTTTAAGAGCCAAATTTTTTAATTTTTCAAAAAACAAAAATTTTGCTTCCAACAAAACACTAAAATGAAAATACTTTTTTAAAATAGGCTTATGAAACTCGAGTAGAAAAGCTATGAGAATAGTGAAATGCTCTATGAAACTAAATTAAACTTAAGAAATAATTGATTGTACGTTTGTATTTCAGAACTATGCAATTGAATCTCGGAATTTTTAATTCAACCCGAAATGAATCCCTTTTATTTCACAAGTTTTATTTCATCAATTAAACTTTATAAACTTTTTATCGTACTTAAAAGTTTTCATTGCTGGCCCAGTCGGCAAAAAAAATCACACCTGACATACTGCTGACATGTCAGCAGTTGGTCAGCGGTTGTTTAAACGAATTGTTAGTGGCCACCGATACTGGTGGACACTGCTGATCAACTGCTGACATGTCATTGATGACATTTTGAAAAATTGTATGAATATGTCAGCGATTTCATAAAGGTAGTGTCAGCAGTATGTCAGGTGTAGGGTTTCTAAATTCCCGGACTTTTTCAATTCCCGGGAAATCGTTTTAAAAAAATCGTATTTCCGGGAATTCCCGGGAATTTTTTAATTAAAACAAATTTTGAACTTTACCATATAAAAATTGTTGTATTACAAATTATGATCGTATTTTTCAATTTTAAACCATTTTAGATGTATTCTTTTGTTAAATAGTTTTACTAACCTCTAAAATATACGTAGAAAGTTAATAAAATCTATTTTTTGTAGAAATATTGGACCTTTTCGTAGTTTTAGTATTTGCATTGACGTATTTCCACTCCATGCAAAATTGTTCACAATTCGGAAATACCCGATTTTGCATCAAATGCGGTTTTAATAACTTTTTGGTTGAATACTCCAATTTGCAACCAACATTTGAAGTGAAATTGAGTTTGATTCCGTATTTTGTCGCGCAATCGGTTAAAGCGAAATAATTATTAGGCCTAAATAATATGTAAGCTGAAGCATATTCTCATTAGTTTTTCTTTAAAATTTTTAATTCTTTCAAAGATTTAACGTCATTTTTAATAAATCATTTAAGAGTGTGTTAAAAATGTGTAAATTAAATATATTTTTATTAAAAAATTAGTAACGAATTCCCGAAATTTCCCGAAGAAAAAATCCCGGGATTTCAAGAAAAATATTTCCCGGGAATTCCTGGGATATTTTTCCCGAATAGAAACCCTAGTCAGGTGTGATTTTATTTTGCCAACTGGGGGATTTCAAAAATAATTTTTTTTTATTAAATCTTACAATTTTCTTTTAACTAACTTACAATTTCAGAGAGGTGTTTTTTCACATTGTCGAGCAATTAATTTCCAAAGTTGGTTCGACCAACATTCTAAACTTTAATAAAAAATTTTGATTTTGGAAATCCATGATTCACGATAAAAAATTTATATAATTTCGTTGATAACTTGTGAATTTTAATTCTGAATTTTGTTTTTGTATTTCCAATTGCCTAGTTCTGGAATGCAATTGTTAATATTTAAAATATAGTTGATACGCTAAAAAGGGAAGTATCTTTACCCTAATGAATCGATTTCCCTGAAACTTAAAATATATATAAAAGAGAAGATTTTAAGGTTGGGGTGTCTCGGCTTATCGGCCATATCAGTGTTTAAAAATTTTGTTATTCCCTTATGAAGTACGTGTCGACTTAAATATAAAAAAGATTATTTCGTATACATATGGATATCGTAGGGCTATGTCTTCATATAAATACCCTCCAATATTTACACAGTTTTATAAAAAAAATAAATAACGAAGCCTTATTTTTTTAAGGTTATGCCACCGTTAGATAAACATAAAAAATATTAGATAAACATATAAAAATATAGTTAAAATTTTGGTGGTATGATATGAAAAGAATTCAATGAAAGTGGGAACTTTGTTCATGATTTTTAAAAAAAAAAATCGCTCTTTAAGTATTCTATCACGAGATTTTTTATAATCTTATGAATTTCTATAATTTAAAAAAAAACACAAATGCTAACGAGTGAGGTGGGTTATGAGATGTTGTTGCATCTAGTCGGGCAACCCTGTTTGTATCATATTTTGTTATTGTTGAACCTTATGTTGCCACAAAATGTGTCAGAATTTTTAAATAAGAAAATCCTTCATCATTTATTTAAAAACCCAATCTCTCTAGTTATAAACACACTCATGTTTATACATACTTATGTGAGTGCTATGTTCATATACATACAAGCAAGTATGCATGTATATACTTCTAACAGAGTTGCCAAATTCTATAATTTTCCCCTTTTAAAAATAACCTGAAACAGACTGTATAAAGAGGAAGTTTTAGAGAAGAGAACAACGCACAGTGCGTTTTCCCATAGACAAAAATCAAAAATAAGGTCTTAGAAATTGATGAAATTTATATATTTAATAGCTAGTTAGGTACCAAAAACGAATGACCGACACAATAAACTTGTAGATTTTGTTTTCTAGCTACAAGAGACCGTCAAAATCTACTGGTTTTGAACGATTTTACATTGATTGTCACGAAAAATTCAATATTAAAAGAAAAGTTTTCGTAGTTAGTTAAAATTTGTTTGGTGACTATGTCACTTCATCTGATTATTAGGTATCATCATTTTTTTGAAGGATTCAGGGGAGCTAAAAATAATGTTCAAAAACCCATAGCAGAAGGCGGAAATATCAATTAAAAAAAAAAAAAACAAGTAAGAGTGTTAAATTCGGCTGTGCCAAATCTTTTATACCCTCCAACATGCAAAAAAATGCACTGGCGTTTCATTATTTCTTGGGGGGGTCTATAGTAGCAATTGGGGGCGACAAATCTCCTCTCGAAATATATGTTGAAAAATGCATTAAGGAAATACAAGTTTATCATTATTTAAACATTTTTTTTAATCCACTCAAAAAAAGGGGCGGACCGAAAAACCCGAAATTTTCTATTCCTATGGGTCCAAATGCAGGACTGTAAACTTCTTGTAGCATAAAAATGTTGTATTTGTTAAACAAAAACACAAAAAATCATGTAAAAAAATTATATTTTTTAGAGGTAGGTTTAGTTCTTATAGGGGGAACTTTTTCCCCCTTACCCGATTTTGCTCATTTACGAACTTAACCTGCCTAGGAACATAAGACATATTAGTGCCAAATGTCGGGAGTCTAACTCTTGTATTTTGGACTGTATCGTGTTAACTACAGACGGACAGACGGAAGGACAGACGGACGGATGGACATCGCTATAATGTCTTAAAATCGATCACTGATCATAAAAATATATACTTTATTATTATTATTATTATTATTATTATTATTATTATTATTATTATTATTATTATTATTATTATTATTATTATTATTATTATTATTATTATTATTATTGTTATTATTATTGTTATTATTATTATTATTATTATTATTATTATTATTATTATTATTATTATTATTATTATTATTATTATTATTATTATTATTATTATTATTATTATTATTATTATTATTATTATTATTATTATTATTATTATTATTATTATTATTATTATTATTATTATTATTATTATTATTATTATTATTATTATTATTATTATTATTATTATTATTATTATTATTATTATTATTATTATTATTATTATTATTATTATTATTATTATTATTATTATTATTATTATTATTATTATTATTATTATTATTATTATTATTATTATTATTATTATTATTATTATTATTATTATTATTATTATTATTATTATTATTATTATTATTATTATTATTATTATTATTATTATTATTATTATTATTATTATTATTATTATTATTATTATTATTATTATTATTATTATTATTATTATTATTATTATTATTATTATTATTATTATTATTATTATTATTATTATTATTATTATTATTATTATTATTATTATTATTATTATTATTATTATTATTATTATTATTATTATTATTATTATTATTATTATTATTATTATTATTATTATTATTATTATTATTATTATTATTATTATTATTATTATTATTATTATTATTATTATTATTATTATTATTATTATTATTATTATTATTATTATTATTATTATTATTATTATTATTATTATTATTATTATTATTATTATTATTATTATTATTATTATTATTATTATTATTATTATTATTATTATTATTATTATTATTATTATTATTATTATTATTATTATTATTATTATTATTATTATTATTATTATTATTATTATTATTATTATTATTATTATTATTATTATTATTATTATTATTATTATTATTATTATTATTATTATTATTATTATTATTATTATTATTATTATTATTATTATTATTATTATTATTATTATTATTATTATTATTATTATTATTATTATTATTATTATTATTATTATTATTATTATTATTATTATTATTATTATTATTATTATTATTATTATTATTATTATTATTATTATTATTATTATTATTATTATTATTATTATTATTATTATTATTATTATTATTATTATTATTATTATTATTATTATTATTATTATTATTATTATTATTATTATTATTATTATTATTATTATTATTATTATTATTATTATTATTATTATTATTATTATTATTATTATTATTATTATTATTATTATTATTATTATTATTATTATTATTATTATTATTATTATTATTATTATTATTATTATTATTATTATTATTATTATTATTATTATTATTATTATTATTATTATTATTATTATTATTATTATTATTATTATTATTATTATTATTATTATTATTATTATTATTATTATTATTATTATTATTATTATTATTATTATTATTATTATTATTATTATTATTATTATTATTATTATTATTATTATTATTATTATTATTATTATTATTATTATTATTATTATTATTATTATTATTATTATTATTATTATTATTATTATTATTATTATTATTATTATTATTATTATTATTATTATTATTATTATTATTATTATTATTATTATTATTATTATTATTATTATTATTATTATTATTATTATTATTATTATTATTATTATTATTATTATTATTATTATTATTATTATTATTATTATTATTATTATTATTATTATTATTATTATTATTATTATTATTATTATTATTATTATTATTATTATTATTATTATTATTATTATTATTATTATTATTATTATTATTATTATTATTATTATTATTATTATTATTATTATTATTATTATTATTATTATTATTATTATTATTATTATTATTATTATTATTATTATTATTATTATTATTATTATTATTATTATTATTATTATTATTATTATTATTATTATTATTATTATTATTATTATTATTATTATTATTATTATTATTATTATTATTATTATTATTATTATTATTATTATTATTATTATTATTATTATTATTATTATTATTATTATTATTATTATTATTATTATTATTATTATTATTATTATTATTATTATTATTATTATTATTATTATTATTATTATTATTATTATTATTATTATTATTATTATTATTATTATTATTATTATTATTATTATTATTATTATTATTATTATTATTATTATTATTATTATTATTATTATTATTATTATTATTATTATTATTATTATTATTATTATTATTATTATTATTATTATTATTATTATTATTATTATTATTATTATTATTATTATTATTATTATTATTATTATTATTATTATTATTATTATTATTATTATTATTATTATTATTATTATTATTATTATTATTATTATTATTATTATTATTATTATTATTATTATTATTATTATTATTATTATTATTATTATTATTATTATTATTATTATTATTATTATTATTATTATTATTATTATTATTATTATTATTATTATTATTATTATTATTATTATTATTATTATTATTATTATTATTATTATTATTATTATTATTATTATTATTATTATTATTATTATTATTATTATTATTATTATTATTATTATTATTATTATTATTATTATTATTATTATTATTATTATTATTATTATTATTATTATTATTATTATTATTATTATTATTATTATTATTATTATTATTATTATTATTATTATTATTATTATTATTATTATTATTATTATTATTATTATTATTATTATTATTATTATTATTATTATTATTATTATTATTATTATTATTATTATTATTATTATTATTATTATTATTATTATTATTATTATTATTATTATTATTATTATTATTATTATTATTATTATTATTATTATTATTATTATTATTATTATTATTATTATTATTATTATTATTATTATTATTATTATTATTATTATTATTATTATTATTATTATTATTATTATTATTATTATTATTATTATTATTATTATTATTATTATTATTATTATTATTATTATTATTATTATTATTATTATTATTATTATTATTATTATTATTATTATTATTATTATTATTATTATTATTATTATTATTATTATTATTATTATTATTATTATTATTATTATTATTATTATTATTATTATTATTATTATTATTATTATTATTATTATTATTATTATTATTATTATTATTATTATTATTATTATTATTATTATTATTATTATTATTATTATTATTATTATTATTATTATTATTATTATTATTATTATTATTCCCGAGTAAAAATTTTCTGGTCTAATCATATATAATTTGATACAATCTTATATGAGTTAATATGCTTCCGTATAAATTTATATAAAATTTTATCTATCACTTTGATACGGTTGATCCACTTTATATAGTTAGATATTGCTCCATATATGATTAGATTCGTATTTTGGTTTTGCTCATCAAATTATATAAAAATTGATATTATAAGATCAATTTGATCTAATTAGATTTGACCAAATTCAGGATCAAATTGTATCAATTTTTATATTTTTTGATCTAAAGTAATACAATTAGATATTATTTGATACAACCATTTTACGTATCAAATTAGATCTTTTTAGTAAAATTAGCATAATATTTTTACTAGGGTTATTATTATTATTATTATTATTATTATTATTATTATTATTATTATTATTATTATTATTATTATTATTATTATTATTATTATTATTATTATTATTATTATTATTATTATTATTATTATTATTATTATTATTATTATTATTATTATTATTATTATTATTATTATTATTATTATTATTATTATTATTATTATTATTATTATTATTATTATTATTATTATTATTATTATTATTATTATTATTATTATTATTATTATTATTATTATTATTATTATTATTATTATTATTATTATTATTATTATTATTATTATTATTATTATTATTATTATTATTATTATTATTATTATTATTATTATTATTATTATTATTATTATTATTATTATTATTATTATTATTATTATTATTATTATTATTATTATTATTATTATTATTATTATTATTATTATTATTATTATTATTATTATTATTATTATTATTATTATTATTATTATTATTATTATTATTATTATTATTATTATTATTATTATTATTATTATTATTATTATTATTATTATTATTATTATTATTATTATTATTATTATTATTATTATTATTATTATTATTATTATTATTATTATTATTATTATTATTATTATTATTATTATTATTATTATTATTATTATTATTATTATTATTATTATTATTATTATTATTATTATTATTATTATTATTATTATTATTATTATTATTATTATTATTATTATTATTATTATTATTATTATTATTATTATTATTATTATTATTATTATTATTATTATTATTATTATTATTATTATTATTATTATTATTATTATTATTATTATTATTATTATTATTATTATTATTATTATTATTATTATTATTATTATTATTATTATTATTATTATTATTATTATTATTATTATTATTATTATTATTATTATTATTATTATTATTATTATTATTATTATTATTATTATTATTATTATTATTATTATTATTATTATTATTATTATTATTATTATTATTATTATTATTATTATTATTATTATTATTATTATTATTATTATTATTATTATTATTATTATTATTATTATTATTATTATTATTATTATTATTATTATTATTATTATTATTATTATTATTATTATTATTATTATTATTATTATTATTATTATTATTATTATTATTATTATTATTATTATTATTATTATTATTATTATTATTATTATTATTATTATTATTATTATTATTATTATTATTATTATTATTATTATTATTATTATTATTATTATTATTATTATTATTATTATTATTATTATTATTATTATTATTATTATTTCTTTATTAGTCAATGGAACAATAATTCCTTACAGACTAAGATTAATATATACAAAAGCAAATTACATATTTGTATAAATATTTAATTAAAAAAAACGAAAAGGGCGCACGTTGACATCAGCCGGCCACAAAGAAGGTTTGAACAGCTCCTTATAAAGTCCAGCGGTGATACCAAGCTTAAATGAAATTCTTCGAAGAGTTTTGACATCAGTATTCTTTTTCACCAACTCATAGCATTCCAAATGTTTGTTATCTATTTTGGAATACTTCACTAAATAGTCCATAATATTTTTAGCAGTGACATTGGGTTTAAATGAAGACAAATGAACCCATTTTTTATTTGCAATAACTTCTAACTCTTTGTTATTATTGTCTCCAACAATAACCTGCTTTCGATTTTTTTTAACACTAATCCAACTTGAATTGCTTATTGGGATTTGATTTTTTTCTTTCACATTTGCTGTACACTCATAGAAATATCTTAGTAGAAAAATTAGTAAACTTATTGTAGATCAAGTTTTACAGAATATTGCCGTATTCAACAAAAATTAATGTTGATATCGTTGAATAATCAGTAAAGTTGAATCAACTTTTTACAACGCTTATACAGAATTCAATAGATAAAACCAAAAAAGAAAAAACAACCCTGTTCGTTCATTTTTGTATTATCAAGTTGGTAGCAATGCATTGCAATGTGAAATTTGTTTGTCTCTTATAAAATTATTTTATGTGTTTGTTTCTTATAAAAATATTTAATATTATAAAAATAAATAAAAATAGGATCTGATGATCAGATTCTGATCTGTAAATATTTGGTAAGTAATAAAATACATTGGTTACTTTATGTATTCATACTATATTATAATTTTTTTTTTGTTTTTTTTAAGGTTTTTGATTTGGTGTCATTAGAAAACTGGAGAATGGCTTACGAGTGCATAACATAAATAAACGAAGTGTGTGTGAAAATCTCGTGCAGCTTAAAAAGCCGGTGATAATTCTAAAAAATATTGTGATTTTTACTTAATAAAAGAATGTTAACAAATAACAACAAGCTTTTTTTATTAATAAAATTTCTTATATCAACAAAAATATGAGTTGAGTTTACAAAAAATACGAGTTGATTTACAAAAGAACGAGTTGATCAACTTTTACAAAAACTGACAACAATTTTTATTGAAATCAACATAAATATTTGTAGGGTCAAAATCAACAGTGATTTCTGTTGAATTTACAACGATTTTCTTTGGGAATACAATGATTTTTGGTTGAGTGTAGTTGCATTTGCATATTCACAAACGCTCTCTCTTTTTGTACGGAGATTAGATAAACTCAAAGCATTTACATTGCAATCATCTGGTGCAACAACACTTTCATTATGAGCAGCATTATTACAATCGTCAGAAAGGCTCTTTTTACGATCAGCACTTAGTTCAGTAGGAACAACAACAGCATTATGATTTGCATCATTACTCAAAGCAGCATTAGAATTTATACGATTACCATCAGAAATTGACGAAAAGGAATTACGCAAAGTTGAACGACTTCTTGCTTGTAAGTCTTGATTCGAATTTTTAATTGTTTCAGCTAGTGTTATTTTATTTATTGAAGAAACACTCTCAACAGCATTGTTGTTGGCTACGTAGGCATGAAAAAGAGTTTTTAATTCTCTTAATTCGTTGGAAAGCATTAAAACCACGGCATTTAAATTTTTAAAAGAATTAGCGCAACTATTGCAATTATATGCAAAATTTTTATTATATTTTAGCAGCTCATATACATTTTCACTATCTACACCGGAACATAGTTTATGAAAATGACTACTACAAATTTGACATTTTACAAAAACACTACCGACTATTTTACTGCAAATACCACAGTAAGTATTAGACTGCATTAGAAAAAACGACTTGCTCGAATGAAAGTCACAACTGAACTGAGTCACTATGAAAGTCACTATGGGGTCCTAGACCGATATTTTGATGCGTTACACACGGAATCACAAAGTGAGTATACCCCCAGTAGTTGGAGGGTATAAAAAACACATTTTTGTGCATTATAGACAGCATTTTTTGGGATATTTTTGGATGAGGTTCTGGAATTGTACCACTCGTTTCTGATTAACACTTCGACTCTGATTGATGAATTCCGAATGGGAGTAGAGTCGAATATGTATTTATATTTTAGTTTGATCATTAACGATTTGTCATTAAAAACCCCTTTGCTATTTGTAGTATAGGGTTTTTATTTTTGTTAAATAATCTTGACAATGGGATCTAACAAATTCCGAAACACGTGTCGACTGTCTTGCAAAAAATTATCAACATAAATAAATTTAAAACAGAAAAATAATTTTCTTGAAAATTATTCTATGAGAATATCATAGTTTTAATTAGTAAAGGAAATAATGACCTCGAGCCTAGAAAAAACCTTTTCAAAATTGTTGATGTATAACTCTTAAACTAAAACTGAAAAGATAAAACTAAAAGCATTTTTGAAATATGCGTACCTTATTAAATCTTAATAAAAATATCAAACTCTAGCACAATGATCCGACATACCCAAAATCGTCTTTTATAAGTTTTTTCGTACGACTTACGATTACCGAGTACAAAAATGGTAAAAAAACTGTCTAAAAGACCATTGGAAATGTTGAGACGGTACCCCCTTATTTTTTTGTTATTAATTATAATATTACTTGGTTAGCTTATTCACGTCAAAAAATTTGATTATGGTGGGATAAGGCTTTCAGTTCTAAAAAATTTTTCGAAAAAAAAAAAATTTGAGCTTTTGGGGTCCTACAGTAAAAATTTTTTAAAAAATATTTTTTTTTAGTTTTGACAAGCAACCGTTTTAGTTGAATTGTTGCTTTTAATGATATATTTTCATAAAAAAATATTATTCCTATCTGTGACATCTTTATCGTGATCTAAAAAAGGGTAAAAATGCATTTTTGATGTTTTTCGATACACGATCAAGATGTCACAGATATGAATAATATTTTTTTATGAATATATATCATTAAAAGCAACATTACAACTAAAACCGTTGCTTTTCAAAACTAAAAAAAAAAAAAATAAAAAAATTTTTACTGTAGGACCCCAAAAGCTCAAAATTTTTTTTTTCGAAATTTTTTTTAGATCTGAAAGCCTCATCCCACCAAAATCAAATTTTTTGTCGTGAATACGCTAACCAAGAGGGTATTTATACACAGCCTTTTTTTGCTTGCAATAAAGTCTTGCAACTTTTTTTTGTTGGCAAACGGGGGTGAAAAGAAAACGGGGTAGAAAAAAAATCACGATTTCTGTTTTCCTTTTTTTTTTCTTTTATGCTTCTCACCCCCGATTGCCTTCAAAAAAAAGTTGCAAGACTTTATTGCAAGCAAAAAAAGGCTGTGTATAAATACCCTCCAAGTAATATTATAATTAATAACAAAAAAATGAGGGGGTACCGTCTCAACATTTCCAACATTTCCAAAATAAGGGACACTCTACTGTCAAGTATTGTTAAAATGGGATTACAGTCTTTGTCTAGTATTACTTACGACAAGGTTTTTTTTGTGTGTAGAATATATTATTGAATCTATTGCAATAGCTTTTTTTTTATTTCAAAAAAAAAAAATGTAAACGTTTAAAAAAAAACAAAAATAAACTTTGAAATCCATAGGAAAAACTCTTTAAGAAACTGGCAACCCTGTTGGTTATCATCAACTATAATAGTTTGTTTGGGTACAGGAAAAAAAACGAGAAAAAATAGAAGAAACAACAAAAACAAAAAAACAATAGGAAAAAGATTTTTCATTTCTATAAACATAATAATAAAGGTCATTTGTTTTTCCTGTCATTGTTGTTGTGTACTTGCTTGATGCTTCTGTTGTTGTTTGTGTACCCACATCAGAAGAGCCTAAAGTGTGGTTAAAATACTACAACAACAAAAGGATTATTGCATCAAAATGTATTTAACACAAAAATATGTGAAAACCATAAACATTTTGAGAGGATTTGAGAAGATTTAACACCCAAAGAATTTCAACAAAAAAAGGTTCACATACATAATACACACACAAACACTCACTCACACACATACATGCATGCGTAACTACTATATTTAAAGCAACCATTACAAAATTATGTTTTAAATCTATATATATAAAAGAGTAATGTGACTGACTGACTGACTGACTGACTGACTGACTGACTTATATACTCATTCATCATCGCCCAGCCCAAACCGCTGAAGCTAGAGACTTGAAATTTGGACTGTAGGTCCACCTCCCGGAATATAGATCCACTAAGGCTGGATTTTTGCCAGTGTTGATTCTAAGGGGACAAAAAGGGTAAAAAACTGTACTTTTGGTACTTTTTATATCTCCTGAAATAATGGTCATAGAAACTTGAAATTTGGACTGTATGTTCACCTCCCGGAATATAGATCCAGTAAGGCCGGATTTTTGCCAGCGTTGATTCTAAGGGGACAAAAAGGGTAAAAAACTGTACTTTTGGTACTTTTTATATCTCCTGAAATAATGGTCATAGAGACTTGAAATTTGGACTGTATGTTCAACTCCTGGAATATAGATCCAGTAAGGCCGGATTTTTGCCAATGTTGATTCTAAGGGGGTAAAAAGGGTAAAAAACTGTACTTTTGGTACTTTTTATATCTCCTGAAATAATGGTCTCAGAAACTTGAGTTTTGAACTGTATGTTCACCTCCCGGAATAAAGATCCAATAAGGCTGGATTTTTGCCAATGTTGATTCTAAGGGGGTAAAAAGGGTAAAAAAACGTACCTTTGGTACCTTTTATATTTCCTTAAATAATGGTCCTAGACACTTGAAATTTTAAATGTGGGTTCAGCTCCCGGAATATAATTCTACTAAGGCTGGATTTTGCCAATGTTGATTCTAAGGGGTAAAAAGGGTAAAAAACTGTACTTTTGGAACCTTCCTTAAATAATGGTCCTATAAACTTAAAATTTGTAATGAAGGTTTGCCTCCCGGAAAAAATATTCACCAAGGCTGGGTTTTTGCCAATGTACCTTTTATAAAAAGTACCTTTTATAAAAAGTACCTTTTATAAAAAGTACCTTTTATAAAAAGTACCTAAAGTACCTTTTATAAAAAGTACCTTTTATAAAAAGTACCTTTTATAAAAAGTACCTTTTATAAAAAGTACCTTTTATAAAAAGTACCTTTTATAAAAAGTACCTTTTATAAAAAGTACCTTTTATAAAAAGTACCTTTTATAAAAGTATCTTTTATAAAAAGTACCTTTTATAAAAAGTACCTTTTATAAAAAGTACCTTTTATAAAAAGTACCTTTTATAAAAAGTACCTTTTACAAAAAGTACCTTTTATAAAAAGTACCTTTTATAAAAAGTACCGTTTATAAAAAGTACCTTTTATAAAAAGTACCTTTTATAAAAAGTACCTTTTATAAAAAGTACCTTTTATAAAAAGTACCTTTTATAAAAAGTACCTTTTAAAAATAGTACCTTTTATAAAAAGTACCTTTTATAAAAAGTACCTTTTATAAAAAGTACCTTTTATAAAAAGTACCTTTTATAAAAAGTACCTTTTATAAAAAGTACCTTTTATAAAAAGTACCTTTTATAAAAAGTACCTTTTATAAAAAGTACCTTCTATCAAAAGCACCTTTTATAAAAAGTACCTTTTATAAAAAGTACCTTTTATAAAAAGTACCTTTTATTAAAAGTACCTTTTATAAAATGTACCTTCCATAAAAAATACGTTTTGTTAAATATGCCGAAAGTACACTTTTTGGTACTTTTTTATTTCCTGAAACAATAAACATAGAAACTTGAAATTGGAAAAAGTTCGCCTCTCGGAAAATAATGGGGTTAAAAGGAATAAAAAAGTGTACTTATTTATTTCCTGATATAATGGCCCCAGAAACTTAAAATTTGGAATGTAAAATCCTTCGGTGAAAAAAGAGATTGGGAAAAGTTTTTTTTGGAAATTCCGTTTCTTAACGGGGATAAAAAGTACTTTTAATATTTGCTGAAACAATGATCTTAGATAATTAAAATATGGATTGTAGGATCCTTCGGTGAAGAAAAAACATTCTGAAAGAGGTACTTTTTTTAAATTCCGTTTCTAATGGGGGTAATGAAGTGTACTTTTGGTACTTTTTCTGTGCCTATAATAACGACCTTAGAAGATGGAGATGGAATTGGAAATGAAATGGAGTAGAACGGGGAACAATATGGAATAGAGCAGGGAACCATATGGAATGATATTTTTAACTCAAATTTTTGGTGTTTAGCTTTTTTTTACTCCATATTTTTTTTTATTACAATTTCTTTTTTCACTGAAATATTTATTCACTCAAACATAAGGGCTCGAAAATTGAACATGATAACGTATCAGCAAAGTTTTTAAAATTTTATTGTTTATATTATTCATTGAAATATTTTTTTATTGAAGACTTAAACGTCCACAAGTAAATAAAACAAAGACTACGTAGGGGAATTTTTTGAAAATCGATAGTGTAATCCTGATACTTCTATTATCCGGTATTCAATACAACCGGTAACGAAGTACCGGGATTGTAAGCTAGTGGAAATATAAATGCTTTACAAAAAAAAAAATGAAGAACAAAAAAACAATAAAGACTTAAGATATTCAAAAAAAAAAAGCAATATGTTTTTAGTTCTTATTTTAGTTTTAAAATTTGCTTAAAATATATTTTTACTATGCACCATTATGTGGTCCTATAGGTGTGTGATAATGTTTGTGACTGAGTTTTTGTAAAATATCTCATATCCTTTGGTCATTGTCCTTTACAAATTTATTATCTGCTGAAAATAACCGCATTTTGAACCATATGAGAAATCTGCTGATTTTAGTAGACAGGGTTTGCAGAAAATCTGTTATTTTTAATATAAACTTTTAAAATTTTTTGGAAGCAACGTAAGAATATGTAACAGTGGACCCCCAAAAGTGCGAAATTATTGATTTTTTTACTTTTCAAAAACGGTATGTGCTAGAAAATTTTCATTGGGAAGTTTTTGTTGTCGGATAGTGTAATTTTTTAGCAATAATTCAAAAACAGGATCAGCTACGATTTTCATGTTAACGATTTTTTTAGTTTTAAATAAAGAGGAATAAAATGGTATTACCCGATTTTGCCACCATTTTTACAAAACCAACCTAGCTTGAAGAGGGGTGTGTGACACAGAAACACTTGCCGGCTAAAAAAGAAAGTCTCCCTAATATCACCCTAGGATCTTCATGAACGAAAATTAATTAACTTTTTTAGCGGCCCAAACTCATTTTTAGGGGGGTCGATTTATATGGGGGAAGTTGACCTTTTTCAGTTTTTTACGATTTATGCCTATTAACTTAAAATTAATATAGACATATGGGGCAAAACGCGTCAACGGTCCACACTAAAAAACAAATATTGTCCGATTTGAGTATAATTTTGTCAAAACAATAAGATAATGATAGGTAGTCTAAATTACAAATATAAATTTTTTTTATGAAATATTTGCTGAGTTACAGGGTTGGGAAGTTTTGATGTTTTTGAAAAGAGCAGCTTTTGGTTAATTTGAATTAACATTTTGATGTAATAACAATTATGATTTGAAAAACGACTTTTAAAGCATTTTTGATGGCCTTTAAAATGGCATGTGTGCTTTTTTTTGAAAAAATAAATTTGACCTTAAAATTCAAAGTAAAAATATTAAATTGTAATTATCTTATAAGGGTCGCACTTTAAAATTTTTTTCATTAAGTCTATTAGAAAGCTTGACATTTGTTTTAAATTTCGGTTTTTTTAGGTCTATTCGATTACCCAAATGTCTTACTATTTTTTACTACAACTGGAAAGTTTGTTTACTTTTTGTATTGAAAATTTCCATATGTAGTAAAATGAGTAAAAAATAGTAGATTGTAGTAAGGTAATCGAATAGACCTTTTTTTTAAATGGTATGTATGATACTTTATAAGAAATCAATTTTTAAGGAGTTCATAGCACTCAAACTGTACTAATTTCTTAAGTTTTTATGCGTGCGACGTTTGTTGTGTGTGTTTACAACAAACACTTTATCTAAGCATTGATTTTTGTTATTGTTATTATATACAGATCAAAGCGATTTTATTGCAGTTTGAGTGTTAAAAAATTGATTTCTCATAAAATATCATATCAAAATAAAACGAAAAAAAAAATCAAGCTTTCTAATAGGCTTAGTGAAAAAAATGAAAATTTAATAGTTTGACCTTGAATTTTAAGGTCAAATTTATTTTATTCAAAAAAACAACAAATGCAATTTTAAAGGCCGTACAAAATACTTTAAAAATGGTTTTTTAAATTATAATTTTTATTTCATCAAAATGTTAATTAAAATTCGTCAAAATAAGTTCTTTACAAAAACATCGAAACTTCCCAACTCTGTAAATCTGCCAATAGTTCATCAAAAAATTTTATATTTGTAATTTTGACTTCCTTAGGATAATGATCCTAATATTTTGTCAAAATTATACACAAGTCGGAAAACATTAGTTTTTTGTGCGGACCGTTGGCATGTTTGGTATCAGGTTAAAGGTATTTAAAATACCTATCTTTTGCTGCTAACAACGTGCCAAAAAAGCAAATACTTTTCGACTTATTAACAAAAATGTCCTAAAATGTTGGTGATTTACTCAACATGACGAACATTTGTGCATGTTTGGACACGTTCTTTGTACACGAAGATAGGTTTTCCGAAGGCCTTTCATTTGGTAAGTATATTACACGACTAGGTTTCTTTACATAATATAGGAGACAACCGCGTTTTTTCTCCCCTCATTTTCACCCCCTAAATATGAATTTGGGACGCTAAAAGAAATACGTGTCCTTTTATTTTTTTTCTGAACTACAAAATAAAACCAATTTACACATACTCCTTGTATGTGGAATTTACAAAAATTGTTCTTATTGTCGATTATAATTTTTGAACCGATATTATTCAAATGCAATACCAAATTTCTCAGGGTAACAACTAGTCAACATGTTAAGTTTCAGTCAGTATCTGTGTTATATTTTGGCTGTGATCGCCACTTCAATAAACAGACGGACATAGCTAGAATGTTTAAAAATATATATATCTTTGATCAATAATATATATACTTTATGGGATTCCAGACCGATATTTCGATGAGTTACAAACGGAATGCTAAACGTATGTGTATCCTCAACCACAACAATAAGTGGAAAGTATAAAAATACCCAAAAAAAAAAAAAAAACCTAAAAAACACTTATTATGTGTTTTGTTTTAATTTTTTTTATTTTGGTTGAAGATTCAGCATAACCGAACTTACCCAGCAAAACTTAGATTACCAAATAAGGTATAAAATAAGGTATAGTATCTCTTATTTTATACATTGCAGCATTGATGATTTTAACAGGCGATGAGACTCAAAGTAATGCATCCACATTATCACAAAGAATACCAGTAAGGTATAAAATAAGTCATAAATTTATAACGAGGAATACGAGTAAGGTGTAAAATATATGATATTTTATAGGTTACGAGAAATGAAATAATATAGCATACCAGAAGATAATATATAAGGTGTTACGAGTAGTGAAAAAGTAATTTTGTATTAAATTTACTCACGTGATTGTAAGTGAGTGTAAGTCGATAAAATATGCTCGTGAGTGTGTGTCGTTAGAAATTTCCTGTCGTGAGCCCATCTCTAGTTTAAACTTATGAATTTTTTTAAAAATAATTATTTTTTATGTTATTGTAATGCATTATGCATCCAATTATAAATAATGCATTATTTCAAACTTTCAAATAATACATAATGTAACCAAATATAAGTCATCCATGATTTAATGTTTAGAAATAATAAATATGAAATACATTTTTTCCAATAATCATGCATTACGTAGCAAATTATTAGTAATGCATTATTTTTCATTTTAAAATAATACGTTGTGGAACAAATGTTTGGTAAGACATCCTAAAATAATGCTACAAAAAAGGCATATACATTACATGGTAATGTGTTATATAATCACTACCCATTACCAAAGTTTTGCTGGGTACATACTCTAAGTAGTATATGGGTGCGTATTATTAATATATGTATGTAGATAATATTAATAATACGCATCGTATACTAGAATATTTATGTTTAAATGAAAAGTCACAATATATCTAATCAATTTAATCAAATCTTTAATCATTAACCAATCTAGATAATAAAAATGATCGGTTTCTTGACTTCTTGGAATAAACAAATTTAATAATTAAGGTTACCCGCCGGACGTCCCTTCTGCACAGAAAAAAATTTGCAGCCGAATTTCATAGCTGCATCAACTTAAAATTCGGTTGCTGTTACTATATTTGGCTGTGACAACCAAATTTTGTGGTTGCCTCAACTAAAAACAAGTTATAACAACCGAATTGAGTTGTGACTACCGATATTCAACTCTGACTACCTAAATACAAATGTTCCAAATGATTTTTTGTTGCAAAAACTGACTTTAAGATGGAAATCAACAAATAAATGCGTTTTCTGTTTTTCTATATAGCAAATCGCTATTTAAATAATGTTTATAAAGATAAAAAGTTGGCTAGTAAAATTCTTTTGATAAAATTAATCATAATTGGAATATATTAAATCAAATACGTAATAATATTAACAATGATATTTTTCAACACCATTTTGTATTATCCTTCAATCTAACATATTTACTTGGGATACATAAGTCGAGTTACCCTGGAATTCCACTTATCATTACTTATTTATTGACTTTTAAAAAGGATTTGTTGACATTTTATGCTTCGTTTATGATTTCGAAGGATTTATTTTGATTGTTGCTTATTTTTGTTATTGATGTTACCGCCGAAGATGTTTGTTTACATCACTCGCTGTTTATAAAGTACATTAGAGCGGCATTTTTTTTTTCTCAACGTTTAATTTTCCCAAGTGTCTGGAAAAATTGTTAATTTTTTATTTAATTAATCCTCGGCGCCTGGCGATTTAAGTTTTTGGTTTTTTGAAATTTAAAAAAAAAAAAAAGAGCAAAAATAATCCTTGCGATTTGTGTTTGGGAACTCCTGGACTTTTCAATTTTCCGGGAAACGGGGAATTTTTTTTTATCAATATAAATTCTGAAAAACATTATAATTTCACAAAATTATTGTTTACAATTGTTTTATAAGAAATAAAAATTATGTGTACAACTAATTAACACACAAAAAAACAATTAAAAAGTAAAATAAAAGTTGGCATCACTGTTGTTGTGTGTCAAATTAAAAAGTAAAATAAAAGTTAGCATCACTGTTGTTTTGCGTCAAAATTTATTAAGGCAAACAAGAAAAAACTGGTTTATGTCTGTAATATAACAAGAAAAAAAGGGTTGTGTCTATGCTATGTCATTAAAAATATAAAATTGGCTTCACTTTATATCGAAGCTAAAAATTAACGTCGATAATTATGCATGCTAAAATTAAGCGTGGATAATTTAAAACTTGTATGGGTAAACGTATATACGGTTAAGCGAAAACAGGGCTCTTGTTTACTTTGTGGAGGATATCAATACATTTGGCAAGGCCGAATTTAACTTTTTTACTTCTTTATACCCTCCACTCTAGTGATAGAGGGTATATACATATAAGTTTGTCATTCCGTTTGTAACACATCGAAATATTGGTCTAGGACCCCATAAAGTATATATATTCATGATCCTTGATCGATTTTAAGTCGATCTAGCGATGTCCGTCCGTCCGTCCGTCCGTCTGTCTGTCTGTCTGTCTGTCTGTCTGTCCGTTGAAAACACGCTAACTATTGAAAGACTTTACGGAGGCTCCTGAAGTTTGACATATATGTTCTCCATTTACCGGGTCAGGTTGGTATTGCAATCCAGCGAAATCGGTCAAGTGGTTCAAAAGTTATGAGCAAAAGAGTAAATTTTGGCAAGGGTATTTTTCGAATTTACAAGATTAAAACCACTATAACTTTCGAAAGACAATTCTGAGGGGGCTGAAGCTTAGCATATATATTTGTCGTTCCCCAAGGCTATTTGGTTTTGAATTTCAGCAAAATCGGTTCAGTGGTTCAAAAGTTATAAGCAAAGCACTGAATTTCAGATTTGTTTCACCTTAAAATGTTGAAAACTCGTTAAACAAGTTTTAATAGCATGGTGAAATACCAGTTTTTTAAAACTTGTTGTTGTTTTTCTTGTCGTGGGGTGCAGTTTAGTTGTTAGACAAGTAAATATTTGTTATTGTTTTGTTATTGTAACTGTATGTAACGGTGTATAGTAAGAATTTTTGGAAAAAAAATTAAATGAAGTAAAATAAAAAGTGGGAAATATGTGAAATATTTTTTTTGTATTGCATATAGGTATAAAACAACAAAAATATTTTACAAAGTAATTTTGTTACTCAAAGAAATTGTACACTAAAAAAAATATTTACACTAAAAAAAATGTTACACTCAAAAAAAATGTATACATAATTTTTTTTTAATGAAATGTCACACTCAAAAAAATGCTGACAGTCAAAAAAATTTTACACTCAAAAAAATTTGATTGATTAAAAAAAAGTTTTACTCAATATAATATATGTATTTCTAATAAAAAATTTGTGATGCAATTTTTTGAAATTTTTTTAGAAAATTACTGTCAGATGACATTGTGGAGGGTATTCATAGATTCGACCAAGTCGAACTTAATTTTTCTACTTGTTTTTTTTTTTAATTTTCAAAAATTCAAAACTATGATCGGTGGGCGCCACGGATTAATTTAACCCGATTGGTCTCAAATTCGTGCTACATAAGTTTTAAGCCACTAGGAAAACAAAAATTTGCCCGGCCGTTTAAATTCGAAGAAGAAAAAATTGTTTGCCTTACAAAAAATGCCCGTCTAATAGTACATTAGAGTGTCCCTTATTTTGGAAATGTTGGAAATCTTGAGACGGTACCCGCTCATTTTTTTCCTTTTGACTTAAAAATAACTCAGGAAAAATTTTACGCCCCTAGGACCACGCCTTCCCTACGCGACGGGCCCTTAAAGAGCGGGGCCTAAAAAATCATTTTTCCATACAAACCAAAAAATTTTTTTTTTGATTTTTAATTTTTTTGTTATTATTTATTATATTACTTGGTTTGCTTATTCACAACAAAAAATTTGATTTTGGTGGGATAAGTCTTTCAGCGCTAAAAAATTTTTCGCAAAAAAAAATTTTGAGCCGCCGGGGTCCTACAGTAAAAAATTTTTAAAAAATATTTTTTTTTAGTTTTGACCAGCAACGGTTTTAGCTGCTATGTTGCTTTAAATGATATATATTCATAAAAAAATATTTTTTGTATCTGTGACATCTTAATCGTGTTCTAAAAAAGGGTAAAAAATGCATTGATGATTTTTTTCGATACACGATAAAAATGTCACAAATATGAATAATATTTTTTTTGGAATATATATCATTAAAAACAACATAAAAACTAAAACCATTGCTTTTCAAAACTAAAAAAAAATATTTTTTAAAAATTTTTTACCGTAGGATTCCTACGGCTCAAAATTTTTTTTTTCGAAAAAGATAAAGATGTCACAGATATGAATAATTTTTTTTTTTGGAATATATATCATTTAAAGCAACATAGCAGCTAAAACCGTTGCTGGTCAAAACTAAAAAAAAATATTTTTTAAAAATTTTTTACTGTAGGACCCCGGCCGCCCAAATTTTTTTTTTGCGAAAAATTTTTTAGCGCTGAAAGACTTATCCCTCCAAAATCAAATTTTTTGTCGTGAATAAGCAAACCAAGTAATATAATAATTAATAACAAAAAAATTAAAAATCAAAAAAAAATTTTTTTGGTTTGTATGGAAAAATGATTTTTTAGGCCCCGCTCTTTAAGGCCCCGTCGCGTAGGGAAGGCGTGGTCCTAGGGGCGTAAAATTTTTCCTGAGTTATTTTTAAGTCAAAAGGAAAAAAATGAGCGGGTACCGTCTCAAGATTTCCAACATTTCCAAAATAAGGGACACTCTATAGTACATACATACATATATATATGTATAATGTTATAGTAACAGCAACAACAACAAATTTTAAAAAATATATTTTTTTTCTTAGTTTTTGCATAAATATGTAATAACAACAAAGTCAAGAAATAAATAAATAAAAAAATAAACCCAATGATTTTGTGATTTCATATGTTTTGAGAAAATGAACATTCTGATAGAATTGGTTGCCATAAAATTATGAAAATTATTCAAATGTTGCTTTTTATCCCTATGAGTGTGTATGAGGGTGTGAGTCTGTGTGTGTATATGAAGGGGTGGGGAATAAACAATATTTATTTATTTCTTTTCTCCATTGTATACATATTTAAATTATATTTGCATGTTTTACTAAAAAAAAAATACAAAAGCAGAAGATCTTTTTGTATTTTTATTCAACATGTTTATATTTATATACGTATGTATGTGTATCATGTAAAACACTGTTTTATTTTATGTTAAGAATACAAAAAAGAGGTAAAATTTACACTCAAAATAAAAAGTTTGTCTAAAAACTCTATTAACCTATTATTACTGGTCAATAATGGGTTAACAGAGTTTTTTTTACAAATTTTTTATTTATGAAATTTCATACGCAAAATAAAAAACATTTTCCAAATTTAAAAAATGTGTTGATTGAATAAACCCACGGCAAAAAATAATACTCAACGGCAAATAGCATCGTAAAACAAAAACTATTTTTTTTAACACACAAACAATATTAAAATAGATGCGTAAAACTTGAGCACCTTTAAGTAAAACTGCATTCATATGCCCTTACCACAAGAAAACAAAAAGTCTATTTTAACAAAAGCTTTATTTTAAATTTAAAATTTTCAGTACATTTTTTGAAAGTCGATTTTAAAAACAAAAACAATTTGTATGGAAATAAAATTAAAAGCTCATTTTAAACTTATTTTATTTTCTTATTTCTTATTTTCTTTCAAAGGACATTTGCATTAAAAAAAATAATTTTGTAGGGGAGCCCATTAGTTTTTCTATTCGGGAAAAAGTTTCATGAAATTCCCAGGAAATATTTTTCCTAAAACCCCGGGATTTTTTTTATCAGGAAATTTCGGGAGTTTTCAATAAAAATTTAAGAAAAATGTTTAAAAAGTACACATTTTAACCACAATTTAAAATGATTTATAAAAAAATATTAAGGCCTCTGTTCTGTGTCTCACAACTTTTTAATTCACATGAAAATTTCCGAATCACATGAAATCAAGTTTAGGTTTTGTTGATCACGTGAAATCAAATAATTAAAATTTAAAAAATTATTAGGAAAAAAGAGCATTCGTTTTACTTTCACCAAATTTTATTTATGTGAAACAATCTGCAATTTTTTAAACATGAACATTTAAATTTGTAGATAAATTTTTTGTAAATAGTTCACAATATATTAGTGCCCCATTTCAGCATGGATTCCTTTAACAAATTTATAAAAATAATTCGAAAGTTTTATAAAATAATTCTTCAAAATACATCGGTTGAAGAAGAAGTTTTTTAAAACACACTTGTTGAAAAATTGGAAAAAAAAAGTTATATATATCTTCCGGATTGCAAAAAAAAAGAACCATCAGACCTTTATTTGTTAATAGATTTTAATTAATAAAATAAAATGTTTTATGGAGCGGAAATATGTTAAGTTAAGGGGCATGTCACAGACCCAATTCCGTTCGAATTTGAAAAAATTTGTTTGCTCGTAAAACGCAAAACGAATATTATTTCTTTCGGAATGAAATCACATTCAAAAATCAAAGTGGAATTGAATTGCATAAAAGTGGTTTCATTCCGAAAAAAAATATTTGCTTTGCGTTTTACGAGTAAACCACTTATTTCACTTTCGAACGGAATTGAGTCTGTGACATGCCCCTAAATACGACAACCGAGATAAGGTCCAATATTTCTCCAAAAATTGGATTTTAAGATTTTAGAATTTTCGACGTTTACTATAAACGTTAAGAAACCTGTTTAACAAAGGGTAACAAGTGTTTTAAATTAAAAAATGTGACCATAATTTATAAAAAAAAAAAAAACTTAACCCATTTCTTACCGAAAATTTAAAAGTTGGAATTTTTTACGAAACTTTCAGGAACGACTCCTTTTCGTCCCCTTGTGAATAATAACTTCACATTTAAACGTATAATTAAATGAAATTTCTTAGGAACCTCTCCCCTTGTAAATGGCAGGCTTGAGAAAAATATCTTCTTTCCTCGGTAATACACCAAACCATAATAAACAAGTAAAAAAGTTAAATTCGGCCTTGCCGAATGTAGTGATACCCTCCACAATTTCAAAAAGATTATTGCAAAAACTTTATTTAAAAGGAAATTACTTTTGAAAAAAAAAAATTTTTTGAAAAAAAAAAATTCCGCGAAAAAAAAATTGGTAAAAAAATCCGGGATTTTTTCTTTTTTTGTCAAAAAATATGTTCGTACTTGTTTAAATACCATTTGGTGTTCAATTATGTTCACATATGTCAACCAGAAGCCGAATTAAAGCATTTTGTATTTTTAGGTTATGTTGAATATACTGAATTTTTTGAGGTGTGCTTACATTTTCGTTCATAACTTTTGAACCGCTGAACCGATATCGCTCAAATGCAATACCAAAATTCTCGGGAGAACTTCCAATAAATATGTTAAGTTCTGATTAATTTTTATTAAAAAATAAAAATTGTTTTATTCGACCTTTAAAATATTATATTTTGAGGATGTTTATTCTGGCTCGAGGTCATTATTTTCTTTACTAATTAAAACCATGATATTCTCATAGTATAATTTTCAAGAAAATTATTTGTTGTTTTAAATTTATTTATGTTGGTCATTTTTGCAAGACTTAATCGACACGTGTTTCGGAATTTGTCAAGATTCCATTGTCAAGATTATTTAGCAAAAAAAGAATCGATTTACTACAAAGTAGCAAACGAGTCTAATGACAAATCGTTTGTGCACAAACTAGAATATTAATACATATTCGCCTCTATTCACAATGAGAATTAGAAAGACGAAGAATAAACATCCTCAAAATATAATATTTTAAAGGTCGAATAAAACAATTTTTATTTTTTAATAAAAATTAATCAGAATTTGAACATAATAGTTGGCACGCCATGTGATGAATAACCCTAATATGGAGTATCTCTCACAACAAAAACACAAAAAACATATTGTTGTAGTCCAATGGACTATCGTATGTAAAATTGTTTTAAATATTTTTGTTGGTTATTGACAATCGTTGCCTTATTAGTATGGTACAATTTCTTCGTCTCTCTAATTCTCATTGTGAATAGAGGCGAATATGTATTAATATTCTAGTTTGTGCACAAACGATTTGTCATTAGACTCGTTTGCTACTTTGTAGTAAATCGATTCTATTTTTGCTAAATAATCTTGACAATGGAATCTTGACAAATTCAGAAACACGTGTCGATTAAGTCTTGCAAAAATGACCAACATAAATAAATTTAAAACAACAAATAATTTTCTTGAAAATTATTCTATGAGAATATCATGGTTTTAATTAGTAAAGAAAATAATGACCTCGAGCCAGAATAAACATCCTCAAAATAAATATGTTAAGTTTCAGTCATCTCTCTGCAATATTTTGTCCGCGACAGCATTTTCCACAGACAGACAGACGGACAGACGGACAGACGGACAGACGGACAGACGGACAGACGGGCATCGCTAGAATGTCTTAAAATCGATCGGGCATCATGAATATATATACTTTATGGGGTCTCAGATCGATATTTCGATGAGTTACAAACGGAATGACAAACTTATATATACCCTCTATCACTAAGTGGAGGGTATAAAAACACCCAAGCAATGTAATTATTTATTCTATTTTTCCATGTTTTTCATTTTCTTAAGAAATTTTAACCGTGTTTTCAAACACACGCTGGTAAGAAATGGTACACAGAAAAAAACGAATTGTTATATTGACCCCCATATTTGTGAATACAATTAACTTTTTCACTGAAAGTGCTCCTATATATTTTATTGAAAAAAAATTTAAAAATATTGATAAACGAGTTTGTAATAGTTCTCTAAAATTATTATTTGTATTGACAAACGTACAAAATCTTAATTTTTTAACAAAGAAATTCAACAAACACAAACACAATTTGTTGATCTGAACAACAAACACAAAACTATTTGTTGAGATTATAAAATAATTTTAAAATAAAATTACTTGACTAAGTTTGTTGACAACAAAATCTAAATTTTGTATTATGGACTAACAGGCGGCGTTTTTTAATAAATGTTTGGTTGAAATCATGTTTGGTTGATTTACAATTGATGTTTGTTGATTTAAATTTGACGATTTTATTTTCTGTGTATGATAATATTCAGAAATTTATTTAATTTTAAAAATTAAGAGAATTCCCGGGAATTAGATTTTTTTAAAACACTCTCCCTGGAATTGAAAAAGTCTGGGAATTTGTAAACTTTAGAGACCACTTTTGAAGTAGAGTGTAGGGTGTAGCACAGTGGATCGAAAATCGAAAGTCCCGGTCAAATGGTAAAACATTTATGCAAATATTTAATACTCATTCGCTATGTTAAAATAAGAAAATACAAGCAAATTACAAAATAGTTATAAAATTTAATATTCAAAAGCGATTTTCTCAAAAAAGAAAACGAAAAACACATGTCTGATTTTTTTTGTGTGGATAGACAAACATCTAAACTTTAAAAAAAAAATATAAAAAAAAAAGTGGCCGAATTTTTGATAAATTGACTTTTTAAAAAATGGAAAATTTCAGAACGGGTTCTAAAAATTTTCCAAAAAAAATAATAATAAATTTAATCGATGGCCCATACAAAACTTTACAAGAATGTAAATTTTTTTATTGTGGTGCATTTCGTTTTAATTTGATATATATTTAAACAAGGCAACTCGACACAAATTTGAACATTTTTCTATTATTTGACCACGCCTCCTAAGCCCAGTTTTTGGAAAATTGAAAAACCAAAAACGCAATTTTCTTAGGTCCATATAGGGCTATTCATACAACCTATTTAGAAACTCATGGGATACATGTTTTTGCATATCCCTTAGGATATGCAACAAAATTTTGGTTTTTATGCACAACATTAAGAAATTTGGTATTGAAGATTGTCCCCGATATCCCTGTGATATTGGGACTCGAAAAAATAGCTCTTACGATGTCTTTTTTTTTTTGGGTATCAATAAATAATTCGATAATTTAATAATTTTGCCTTACATTTTTATCGCATTTTGACTTGTCCGATTTAGTGTTTATAAACCGGTTAACCGGTTAACCGAAAAACCGGTTTTTTCCCAAAATTTCGGTTTTTTTGCAAACCGGTTAACCGAAATTGATAAATTCCGGTGCACCGAAAACCGGTTTTTTTCTGTCGGTTAACCGGTTTTTTTTAAATATATTCTAACGGAATATTTTGCAAATATTAAGGGTTTGCACTTTTTTTTTATGATATTTTCAAAATTTCATTAAAAAGACCTTGAAAATCCGTGAGAAAGGAAGTATAAAATACTTTTTGTCTGCAAGAAACAATTTTCCAAATAGGAATTTTAATCTGGTAAATATTTGAATTATCCCCGTTATGAGCGTTTTTTGGACAGTTTCATTGAAAACTTAATAAGTGACTGTTAATTAGGTGCTCAAATTCTTATTAATGGAGAAAATGTCAATAAAAGAACATTAATATAAAATACGGACTACAATTTATAACGAATTGATGTAATTGTTTTTTAAATATTTAAATTTTAAATAAAACCAATAAAAATTAAAATAAAGCTCCGGTGAATATAAGAAAATAAAGCACCGTATTTAAATACCGCTATTTTCAATGGATAACAGTTGCTAACTTTGCTGAAAGAATCAAATATGTTAACTTTAGTTACATTCGATTTTTTATTTAATAAAAATTAGCAATTTTACAGTATTTTTTGGGTTTGTCAGTTAAAGAAAAAAAAAACGGTTAACCGGTTTTTTTATTCCGGTTTAACCGAGAAAACCGGTTAACCGAAAAAGCTGAATTTCGGTTAACCGAGAAACCGGTTTTCCAAAATGTCGGTTTTTTATAAACACTAGTCCGATTTTTTAAATTCAATTTTGGCTAGTTTGTTTTTTGTAGAATTTTCTACAACTCTAATGTTGTCGAAAAATGTCCCACTCTAATGTACACATATATTTTTCCCATCAACCTGTCAGCTGCAATTGAGTTGATCTCATTGTTTAGAATTTTGTAAATCTTGTACCATGTTTGAGAACATCCTGTGTGTGTGTGTGTATCCTCATATCGTATAGAGACTTTAAATGTAATAATATCATACTTTATCTTCGATTATGTCTGGAAGCTTTCTTAGTGTTGTTTGTGGCATCATCCTTGCCAATAAGTGATGACAACATTGTAAACAGAAAAGGTATGATACCTTACAATGTGCTTGAAGCAAGCACTAAGAAACATTACACAAATATTAGGGATATAACTTTTTCTTTTAAAAGGCGCGTTTAGACGGGAGAGAAAACCCCTAGATTTAAAGTAAAACACAACTCTGTGGTAATATACTTTTGACTTTGTGTCAAATCTTTAATACTTGTTTTTGCTTACCATTTTCATAATATTATTATTTGTTTTCGTACATTTAGTCAATAATTTGTAGATTGGAAACCGAATTAAAGTAAATAAAAAATATATAATAAAATTTTATTTGACATTCCAATTTTAAAAGTTACCACAGAGTTGTTTTTTACTTTAAATCTAGGGGAACTCTCTCTCGTCTAATCACGCCTTTAAAAAGTTGAGAAGTAGTACTGTTAATGTAAATATGGATTTACTCAGAGGGTAAAATCGCTCAAATTAAAAATGTCACAATTCCAAAAAACTTTTTATGTTACTGATTTTTTCACATTTTAAAGAATATTAAATTGTTTTGGACATTATCACTACTTTTTATTAAAATAAAAGCGTTTACAACGGCTTAACACGTTGCCAATGTCATTAAGTTGGTCCCAAGCATGCGTGTTTGCTATTCTAAATGAAAAAAAAAATACTCCACAAAAAGATTTCGAAAAGGAAAAAAAGGGAAAAAAGAAGAGAAGAAAAAAGTGAAAGAAAAAGAAGAAAAGGAAAAAATGAAGAGGAAAAAAGAGAAGAAAACCCAATTTTACCGTTTACCGCGGGAATAATAAACTAGAATCTAAATTTTTCTACAGATTTTTATTGGAAATCATAAAAAAAATTTAAAAAGAAACATTTTTTTCCAGAATACAAAAAAAAATCGTAAGTTAAATTCTTTGAATTTAAAAATTTGGATACGAAAAATGTTAAGGTTTTCAAATCTCAAAATTATTTAGACCTGGACAATTTTTTTATCATGAAATATCTCAAACAGAAAAATTTTATATTTTTTTTTGTTTAAGAAAAAAATATCGATTTGCATCCAATTTTTCATAAAAACAGCTTCGAAATCTGACAAGTTTTAAAAAAATCTATAGTTTGTTAGAATATAATCATTTTCCTTAAGAAAAAACGTATCAGATTTTAAAAACATTTTTTAAGAATCTGATTTTTTCTCAACAAGTACTGTATTCGAATCCGATAGTTATTCGTTAAGTTTGTTTGCTTCGGAATGGAAAATATTTCTTAAGGAAAATTTTTTAATTTCTTAGAACTATTCTGTAAAATGTGAGTTCGTATTTGATAATTTCCAATAGGAAAAATATTTTAGACTGAAAGTTTTTTTATACAAAAAAGTATCCTAATCTAAAATTTAAAAAAAATGATTGTGAGAGTTATTTTTTCAGAACCAGTTCTGGAATTCGTTCATTAAACTAGTTTACAAATGTCAAAACAATTTCATAATTTGAGAAATTTTGCATTTATTTTCTATGTAAAATCTTGTGCTGAATCCGAAATGAAGTTTTAAATGTATAAAAGAACAGTTTTTGAGATATTGCTTACTTTTCATATTTTTTTTTGTCGAAATATGTTATTGGGGCACCCCAGATTCATAATTAAGAAAGTCATTTACAGTGTTCGCAACTTGAATTTTAAGTTGGTTTCGACGATCCGCGGTAGCTTTGATATTTAAAAAAAAAAACATATTAAAGTTATATCCCTAATAAGAATTGTATGTTATTCCTCAATGTACTCTCTGCTTTTATTTGTCTGTCATTGCTTGTTGGCATTTCTATCTATCCATGACTCGAATTCGTTCTTAATTTGTATGCGGCATGTTCAACTTTAAAATCTATTTTATGACTTTTGCGTGCAGGTGATTGCACGCATTTAGGGATTTGTCAAATATGGGGATTACAATAAAATTTTACAACTTTAAGCTGGCAATGTAAACCATTGAACGTGAGAAATTCTTTATGAAATTTACATCAATTTCTTAGTACATGTAAAATGTACAAGAAACAAAAAAAAGTACTTTAGAAACTAAAGAAAAACTAATATTGCTAATAAATTTAAGCATCTATTAAGAATTATTTAATTCAAAAATTAATTATGAGACACTATTAAATAAGAAATCGTAATACCAACTTTAATTGCTTCAAAAGGTTAAAAAAAAAACTGTTTACATTCAAACAGTTTTTGAATAAAAATGTTAATGGGTATTTAAAAATTCGGCAACGCTAATATAAATCCAAAGTATGTTTTCGACATATTTTATACAAAATTCTTTAACAACAATGAAACAAATAAAAGTCTCGTATTACTTTTTGTGAGTAATTCAATTCGATCTAGAAAATGTTATTTATAGCATTCAATTTATACAGTAGCTGGTCTGTTTAAAAAAAAAATAAATAAAAACAATTCACATTAAGTCCCACATAAAGGTTTAATTTTTAAAAATATTTTCTACTGCAGCTCTAGCTTCCTAGAAGTCACCCTAACCCCAACATTTTCGTAGAACATACCTATCCTCTTCAACCCTTAGGGTGGTCCCCATAATAAAATAAAAGAGCTAGACTTCCGAAATTTGGCACGAATATTTTTATGGTCATAGGCTGGTTAAGTTCGGAAATGGGCAAAATCGGACCAAGAGGAAAAAATTCCCCCTTAGAGAACTAAACCAACCTCAGAAAAACGGCATTTTTGCAGGGTTTTTTGTACAGTCAAACCCGGTTATAACGACCTCCGAGGGACCAGTACAAATAGTTCGTTATATGTGAAGTTCGCTATAAGCGGGGTATATTTTTTATCAACCTAGATCCAATTCAACCAAAAAAATAGATCCAATTTGGTTTTATTTTATGTTTTTTTTGTTAATAAACTATTTATGGAGAAGAAAACATTAAAAATATACATAAATTAATTTTATCAAAATTATAATATAAACCAAAAATATCCAACCTTTTGTGAGTTTGATAAACAATATTGCCGCACATTAAAAAATTATTATGGGAGTTCGTTATAAAAAGGTTAATACACATGAAATTGTATTCGTGGGACCATAATAATCACTTCGTTTTAACCGAGGATTCGTTATAACCGAGTTCGTTATAAAAGAAGTATTTTGTGTGAAAATTGTTGCCAAAACGTCGGGACTTTAGAATTTGTTCGTTATAACCAAGAATTCGTTATAACCGAGTTCGTTATAACCGAGTTTGACTGTACTTTTGTTAAGAAAATCTAACATTTTTATGTGAGAGGAAGTTCAAAACCCTTCATGTGGAACCAGAGAATAAAAAAAAGTTATATCCACGCCCCCAAAATGGGAGGGGAGAATCATAATAAATACATTTAATAACATCTACCGCAAGAGGAAGTTGTCCCCCAAACCCCTTCTCTAAAAAAAACGACCCTGAATTTTTTTTTTTTTTATTTTTTTATATGTTGGATGGCATAAAAGATTCGGCACAGCCGAATATAACACTTTAACTTGGTTTTTTTTTTTCTTAATTTGTTTTATAAAATCAGCTCCTTTTGGTCTAATGGTGCCTCCTAGAGGAGTCATTAGCATGACCGGCCCCCATTAATTTTGAAACGTTATATTTTCAAAACTACGAAAGTTAAAAGTCTTCAATTTTGTTTGAGTATAAGTCGAGTAAGTCCCAACATATATACCGATTTTCATGAAATTTGGGTCGATTAACGTCACAAATTCAATTTTTTTTTGCTATGTTGATATGGATTTACTCCACTCAGAAAATAAACTAACTAAAATATGGGAAAATAAACTAAATCCATGGAAAATTTATAATGACTAGGAACAAGATTTTCATGCACTAAAAAATCGAAAATATGCGCTTAAAATATGCACTAAAAAACCATAAAATATGCACTAAAAAATAAAATGTGTACAATAAAAATCTTGTTTTCAAAGGAAAAACTTCTTAAAAAGCAAAAAATAACGCCAGGTTTAAATAGTAACATTTAAAACTTTATATAAGCAAGATTTTTTTAGAAGTTAAGAAAATCTATAAAAAATATAATTTTTCTTATTTTTAAAATAAATTTTTAAAATTTAAAATAGTTTTTGAAAAAAATTAATTTCAATTTGTGTTTTTGCTAATTTATGCCAAAATATGCACTTTAAAGTTGGAAATATGCACAATATATGCATTTAAAATCAAAATATGCAAAAAATATGCATTTTGTACAAAATATGCAAAAATATGCAAAAACAAATCGATGCCATTTTAACGTAAATTTCTTGATTCGGAAAGATAATTGGTCGATATTGTTTTTAGACTTTCGACAAAAAACATGCATTTGCATGGAAATCTCATCCCTAATAATGACTTAGCTCCATTGTCATGTATACCTACATTCTAGTCCATATTTTTCTTAAAAATAAGAACCAATTTAAACTAGAATATGAGACAAAATTTCTCATTTTTTAGTTTAAAAAAAACATTTCTGATGAGGAAATTTTTCCTTAAAATAACTCAATTTTATATTTTTTAATGGTTTATTTATAGAATAGCATATGAATACACACATAATTCTCATTGGGTACATATTTTATTATAAACATAAATAAACTTTTGTTTCTTATAGTCAAGTAATAAATTTCATTAATTTTCATATTTTAATTACAACGACTTTGTCTTTGACGTTTGTTTCCAGACCCTATGAAATCATGCAAAAGCCAAGGCTTTTGTTGCGGTTAAAATAGAGTTGTTTCTCTTACACTCAAAATAATCACTCTGTTAAATTACAGAGATACTCTGCTAAGCCAGCAGAAAATACCTTAGATTTCCAACCAGCAAGATTTTTTGTTATTTTACAAAGAAAACTCTGTAAAAGGATTTTGATAAAAAAAAACTATAAATTTATAGAATTACCTGTAAAATATTGATAAATCCGAAAATAACTTTACCAAAAATACTCTGTAAATTTACAAAGTTTTAGTTAAATGCATTTTATGAGTTCAAAATTTTACAAAAAAACTCTGTAAATTTACAAAGTTTTAGTTAAATCCATTTTATGAGTAAAACTTTTCTACATAAAAAACATTAATTAAAATTAAAAAAAAATTAAATTAATTAAAATTTAAATTTTGGTAAATTTGGCCGCTTTAATGCGTCCAAATTGTAAATTTACTTTTTTATTTTTGTGAATATTACGAGATTTAACAAGTAACTCCAATTTTACACGTCATCCTCGTAAAATGTACCAGTTTTTATTGTAATTTAAGATACTTTCTAAAGAGGGGTTTATCGGTCATATTTGGAAGTTTTTTGAAGCGATTTTAATAAGTAAGATTACAAATGAAATTTACTATTTTGATTACGAGAAAAAACAAAGTATTTTTCTAAAATCCGTATTTTAGCAAAAAAAAACTGTTTATTATCTGTAAAATAGAGATTACAAAGTAAAAAGTAAAATTACAGATAAAATTTTGTTTATCGGTCACAAGAAAATACAAAGTATTTTCTTAAAATCTGTATTTCGACAGATAACTTTGTCAAATATCTGTCGAATTGAGATTACAGTCATTGTGCAGAGTATTTAACAGAGTAATTATTTTGAGTGTACACATTCATGTGTAGAATAAAATGTAAACATTAAATTTATTACTTGTTATACCAGATCAAACTTTTTTATTCATACACTTCAAATGATAAACCAAATGTGAACTACACAAGTAAGCATGACAAAAAAAAAATAAATCAATATCTATGAAAAAAGTTATGAATAACTTACAATTAGTAAAATAGTGGAAAGAAGATAATTATGATGAACTAATTGGCAGTAAATTACGTCCTAAAACTGAATTTTTTTAACTAAATTCTGTTTTAAGAAATATGTCTTAAAAATCAAATTTTTCTTTCATATATTTAAAAAAATTTCTTTGGCGGCAAGAATTTCTTCCATGTATTAGAGAATTCCATTTAAGGAAAAGAGTGTATGAACTAAAAACAGTTAAGAAAATTTCCCAACTTTTAGTTAAATTAAACTAAATTGTAGGAAAATTTATAAACTATTTTGAAGAAAATTTTTCCAAAGTTAGTTTAAGTCTTTTTTTTGAGTGTATAAAAAATTAATTACAACTTTTGTATAAAAAAAAAATAAAAATAACATCGAGCTAGAATAACCCTACTCAAATCAAATGAAACACTCTTTTGCCAGAAGAACTTCAAGTTCAGCACTTGGACCAAGGGGATTAGAAAATGTGTGTGTTTTTTTTTTTTATTGCCAACTATTGGGGCCGTGTATATTAAAAATTTATTTAAATAATTATAAAATTGCAAGTGCAAAAAGCATTATTAATTAATTTTTAAACACTAACAGTAAGAAGGAAGTATCCCCAATGACTTGTGCCGACTGTCACAACCCCCTTCTTAAAAAACGACACTGCAATTTCTTATTTATACCCTCCACTCTAGTGATAGAGGGTATATATAAGTTTGTCAATCCGTTTGTAACACCTCGAAATATTGGTCTAGGACCCCATAAAGTATATATGGGGCATTCCATGTGAAATCGGACACTTTGAAAAACTTTTTTTTTAGATTTTCCCAATATGTTTACACTTTTTAGTACCCTTCGAAAACTCCTTCGTGGTAAATTTTCAGATTTTTTTGATGATCCGTTCAAAAGATATCGAATTTTTAAAAATTGGCAGTTTGTTTCTTTACTCAAATTTCTTTTAATCATAACTTCTTCAATAATGGTCCAAATTTCAAATTTTTTTTTCAAAATTTTTGTTTTTTTAAATACTTTCTAAAAAAAATCCCAAAAAATTCTTTAAAGCGCTCTAGTATGCAATTTTTAAGTTTTAAAATTTAAATCTAATTTTTGAAAATGTTTGTACTCTTTGATTTTTTTGAAATTTTTTTGTGTAAAACTTCTATCAATTCTACAAATTTTTTGCCAAGGAAGATCGTGGGATAACGATTATTACTATTTTTTTAAATTTTTTGAAAAAATTTTATTGTAATTTTCTAATCTTAAAATCATTTCTACTGCTCCAATGGTGCGTCATAGAGGGATCCTTTATAAGACCGACCCCCATTAATTTTTACGTCTTAACATTTCTTTGGAACAAACTAATACCCTATCTCCAATTTCTAAGGGGGCTCCCACACAAAACGACATTTTTTAAAATTTGTTCCAACCGCTCTAACTGCCCAAATAGTGCCCTTAGAGCAACAAAATGTATGACCGACCCACAATATTTTTTTAATCCAAACATTTTCTCTGAACACACCTACCCTCTATCTTTAACTGTTAAGGCGGTCCCCATACAATTTTTTTTATTTTTTGTAAATTTGTTTTATTTAATCAGCTTCTACCGGTCCAATGGAGCGTCCTAGAGGGGTCATTAGTGAGACCGTATTAGTTTGTTCCAAGGAAATGTTAAGACGTAAAAATTAATGGGGGTCGGTCTTATAAAGGATCCCTCTATGACGCACCATTGGAGCAGTAGAAGTGATTTTAAGATTGGAAAATTACAATAAAATTTTTTCAAAAAATTTTAAAAAATAGTAATAATCGTTATCCCACGATCTTCCTGGGCAAAAAATTTGTAGAATTGATAGAAGTTTTACACAAAAAAATTTCAAAAAAATCGAAGAGTACAAACATTTTCAAAAATGTGATTTAAATTATAAAACTTAAAAATCGCATACTAGAGCGCTTTTAAGAATTTTTTGGGATTTTTTTTTAGAAAGTACGTAAAAAAACAAAAATTTTGAAAAAAAAAATTTGAAATTTAGACCATTATTGAAGAAGTTATGATTAAAAGAAGTTTGAGTAAAGGAACAAACTACCAATTTTTAAAAATTCGATATCTTTTGAACGGGTCATCAAAAAAATCTGAAAATTTACCACGAAGGAGTTTTCGAAAGGTACTAAAAACTGTAAAAAAATTGGGAAAATCTAAATAAAAAGTTTTTCAAAGTGTCCGATTTCACATGGAATGCCCCATATATTCATGATCCTCGATCGATTTTAAGACGATCTAGCGATGTCCGTCCGTCCGTCCGTCTGTCTATCCGTCTGTCTGTCAGTTGAAAACACGATAACTTTTGAAAGACTTTACGGATGCTCCTGAAATTTGGCACATATGTTGGGCATTTACCTGGTCAGGTTGGTATTGCAATCCAGCGAAATCGGTCCAGTGGTTCAAAAGTTATAAGCAAATGAGTGAATTTATGCAAGGGTTTTTCTGGAATTTACGAGATAAAACGCACGGTAACTTTCGAACTTTCTGAGGGTGCTGAAGTGTGGCATATATATTTGCCGTTCCTCTGGTCCGGTTGGTTTTAAATTTCAGCCAAATCGGTCCAGTAGTTCAAAAGTTATTAGCAAAACCGTAAATTTCAGATTCGCCTCACCTTAAATTCACGTGTTGAAACCCCGTTACAGGTTTTAAAAACATTGGTAATAGTGCGTTTACATTGGATTTCTAATCTAGTAAATTGCGATTTTAATCTACTTTGCAATCTGTACCGTTTACATTGGCATTTTTTGCATTTGAGAAGATTAGGATTGACATTTAAAATAACAAGTTGGTAATAAATGTGTGTGACTGCGTCAAAAGACAGCGACGGTAATTAGTCGCCGTTTGATTTACAAGGACAGTGACGGCGTTTACAAATAACAATGACGGCGGCATACACATACTTGGCGGCGTCATCAAAACGGCAGGCTTTGTGTCGGTGTTTTTCAGTGTTGGAAAATGCAAATAATAGAAATACAGAGTTGTATCTAACTTTACCAGATTGCGTTTGCCGATTAGAGTCTAAACTACTAGATTGAAAAAAATAAATTTTTATGGGCAATCTAATAGATTGAAACTACTTTACTACAATCTACTTTAAGCTAGATTAGAAAACCACTGTAAACGCACTATAAGTCACAAAAATATTTTACAACGCATTTTTGTCACTCAAAAATATTTTTACACTAAAAGAAAAAAAAATACACCCGAAAAAAATTTTGCACTCAAAAAAAATTATACACTCAAAAAAAAATTTAGTAAATTATTTTTTTTTTTTCAAAAATTAGTTAAAAAAAAAAGTTTTTTTAAACAAAATAAAATATTTCTAATCAAAAATGTTATTTGTTCACTCTAGAAAATTTACTATAACTTAAAAAGGGCATTGTGGAGGGTATTCATAGATTCGGCCAAGTCGAATTTAGCTTTTCTACTTGTTTTTTTTTTTTTTAAATAGGAGCATAAAAGATAAGAACTCCGAATTTAACGTTCTCACTTCCCGGTGAGTAAGGAGACCAGTCGAGGACAGGTGCCAGATTAGTACTTTTGTGTGAGAGGGACCTATCTCTTTTACATGACGATGTTCAAGAACGGGTTTAATTAACACCGTATGACATGTCACTGAATTATGTTTTATACTGCTTTTTTAGATCAATTGACCCCTTTTTCTTGATCATAGAACTGGTATTCTGTGAGCACTTCGCGTTGAACCGGTCATGGGATAGATTTTTTAGATCAATCGGTCCTGTAGGACCAATCAATTTCTCACAGGGTCGTTAAGTTGAGGATGGGTTGTACAAGACTAAAATATGGAATTTTTTTTTACGCAAGTCCATGGCGCTCACACTTAAAGTAGTCCATTTTACCGAAAAATTTTTCTTGCATTTTTTTTTTTTATTTTCTCGATTCCGTTTTTAATAAATATTTGTTTTTCGTGTGTCCATATTACTAAGGACAGCTACTGTGCAATAAATGTCTATCAGTCCTGAAGTTTCCATAAAAATTTGCCCATTATTTTTATGATAAAGGTAATAAATAAATTTTAATTGATAACTTAACAAATTCAAATTTTAAGCGCAAATACCTTATTCTGGCATTGTATTTTTAAATATTCTACGTAGGGGGATTTTTTTAATGTTTTTGACATTGACAAAGATGCGATTATTATTTATTGAGTCATTTCCTTATTTTATTGGATCTTTTTATGATTATTTAGGTACGTATGTATGTATTTTTGTTAATTTTTTTTTTTCATTTTTTTTATGTATCACTTATGGTCAGCCCTTATCACACATTAACCATAGTTAAACGGAAACCAGTCATTTCAAATTTGAGTTTTACATAAAGACAAAACGTTTGTTTGATTCCAAAAATCTGTAATTGAGGATGAATTAAATTTGTTTTACAAACAATAGAGACGTGCATTGTTTTTGAATTAAAATCCTTTGTTGTTATACACATTTATGCTGGGTTATATTCATAATAATAATTTGACAGATATTGCATGAAAATTTGTCAAATAAACCTTCATTAGGTATACTGTACACTAAAAAAAAAACTTGTAAAACGACAAGAAAAGTTTGTAACTTTATTTTTTTGCTACCTCCGTAGGGGGTAGCTTTTTACCAATAATTTTGTAATAAAACTTACAAGGAGGTTTCGTGATTTTACTAGATTTCTTGCTACCTCCTATTTTACGAGAATTCCTGGTAAAAATTACGAGCATTTTCGTAATTTTACAAGATTTTTACCAATAAAATTGTAAATTTACAACTTTTTTAGCGCAATAAAACTTACACGGAAATCTCGTGAATTTAAATGATTTTTTGTGTATCCATCGAAAATTTTTGTTAAAAAACAAGAAATATTGGTAAAATGGGATTACGAGACTTTTTCTAGTAATTTGACAAGGGTTTTTTGTGTGTATTGTTAATATGAGTCATAAGATAAGTTAATCATTTTTCGTTTTTTTTTCTGCCAACTTTCTTACTCCGTGTCTATTAGATTAGAACTAAAATCGGTCCACCCGGTTTTGCTGTATGATTTTGCCTTTAAAAAACCACCTTAGAAAAAATTATAACCATATCAACCCTGGCAGTGAGAGGGCACTTACCCACCCTAGAATAATAAAAGTGAACTAAAATCTGGGAAAATTAACTAAATTTTGAGAAAAAGAGGGAATGATTTGGCTCCAAAGATTTTTTTTCTTGGTTTTAGTTCATAATTTTCCCAAAAATAAGGAAAACAAAGTTACTTAATTTTAAGCCAATTTTAACTAGAAAATGGAAAAAATTATATTACACTTTAGTTCATTCACATTTTAGAACTAGATTGGGTCTAGCCCCTGGACCCAAGGGTTCGGACCCCATGGGTCCAGCCCCTGTTAACTAGAGACCCCGTTGGGTCCTTTAAGGGTCCCCATAGATTTTGACCCAAAAGTTGGGTCCGTTTCGCTCTACCTTGCTTAGTTTTTGAGATACGGTAAAAAGGGGTCTGATGGGGTCTTGAGAATCTTAAAAACTGGATAACTCAAAAACTATTAATCGGAGAGCTACAAGAATGCCGTTGGACTTTTTCTCGTGTTGGCAGTATTATATGGGCATATATAAAATGGGCATATATAAAATCTCGGGAATTTCAAATTTTAGATCCGAAATTAGGGTCTTGAGACCCCGACAGATATGCAGAGCTAGGTTGTTCCATACTTTCTTTTGTAGTCTTTCTTTTGAAAATTTCATCCGTTTCGCTCTAACTCGCTTAGTTTTCGTGATATCGCCATTTTGAATTTTTAACTAAATTCTAAGATTTTATTTACTAAATTCTCAGAAGTTATTAACTAAATTCTAAGAAGTACACTTCCTCAATTCAAAGAAGAGAAATACGTTGATCTTTTTTTAGTAAATTTTAACTAAAATTCAACTAAATTGTTTTTTAAGAAATATGTCTTAAAAATAACGATTCGTTTCTTAGATTTGTGGAAAATTTCTTTGGCAGTAAGAATTTTTTTTCCAAATTTTAAAAAATTCCATTTAAAGAAAACTATGAACTAATTACATGTAAATGAACTAAACTTTTTTCCTCATAGTTAAGAAAATTTCTCATTTCTCAGTGGGCCATAAAAATGAACTCGAGCTATGTTTTTAAAACACTTTGGGGGTTTTGGTCTTCTATTGGTATACCTTAAGATTCATTTGAGTCCCATTCAAGGCACACTCGGTGACCCAAATTTGTTGCACACTAATATCGGTCTAGGACCCCATAATGTAATATCATTGATCATGGGTCATAAGCTAGTTAGGTACGGAAATGTGCAAAATCGGATAAAAAGAAAGTTCCCTCTTAAAGAACTTAACCAATCTTTGAACAATGTAATTTTTACCATTTACCGATTTGTACATTTATTAAGCATATGAACAATTTTTGAGTGGGAAAAGGTCACACTGAAAAAAAAGACATAACTAAATTTAAGGAAATAATGTCTTTGAAAATTTATCATTAATTTTTCCTAAAATTTAGTTAAATTTAACTTAAAAATGAGAAATTTTCTTAGCTATGAGGAAAAAATTTTAGTTCATTTACTTATAATTAGTTCATAGTTTCTTTAAATGGATTTTTTAAATATTAGGAAAAAAATTCTTACTGCCAAAGAAATTTTCCACAAATCTAAGAATCGTATCTTTATTTTTAATACATATTTCTCATGGTTGGTTACCGTTACCCTTATTATACCGTTACCGATTCAAAACCCTTTCAAATCAAATACCGTTACCGTTACCGATACCGCTAAAAATATTTTTAAAATACCGTTACCCTTACCGTTACCCCTATAATTATTAGAAGTTACCGGTATTGTACCGGTATTCAAAATTTTACCAGTTTTAAGGGATTTTAACGAACAAAAAAATAAAATCAAATTGCTAACATAATTTTAAATTTATAATTTGCAAATTATCATAAAATAAATGACAAAAATAATAATCATATCAAATCTATACTGGTTTTGGGTCTATAAAATATTTTTAGCTTTCAGTTCTATCTTTTTTCAAATTTTTAACTAAATTAGTAATACCGGTACGTACCGGTTTGGTTGGTTCGGTACCGGTACATACCGTTACCGAAACGATTTGAAAACACTTACCGTTACCTTTACCGAAATAAATAAAAATTAGATACCGTTACCGTTACCCTTACCGTTATTCGTTTCGGTAACCAACCTTGATATTTCTTAAAAAACAATTTAGTTCAAGTTTAGTTAAAATTTACTAAAAAAAACATCATCGTATTTCTCTTCTTTGAATTGAGGAAGTGTACTTCGTAGAATTTAGTTAATGACTTCTGAGAATTTAGTAAATAACTTCTTAGAATTTAGTTAAAAATTCAAAATGGCGATATCTCGAAAACTAAGCGAGATAGAGCGAAACGGATGAAATTTTCAAAAGAAAGACTATAAAGAAAAATATGGAATAGCCTAGCTGTGCATATCTGTCGGGGTCTCAAGACCCTAATTTTAGATCTAAAATTTGAAAATCCCGAGATTTTATATATACACATATCTCGGTAAATACTGCCAACACGAGAAAACGTCCAACGGCATTTTTGTAGCTCTTGACTTGTAGAACACTTCCGCTTTTAAGATTCTCAAGACCCTATCAGGCCCCTTATTACCGTATCTCAAAAACTAAGCAAGTTAGAGCGAAACTGACACAAGTTTTGGTTCAAAATCTATGGGGACCCTTAAAGGACCCAACGGGGTCTCGAGTTAAATGGGGTCCGAACCCATGGGTCCAGGTTTTAGACCCAATCTATTTCTAAAATGTGAAGTATAATTTTTCCCATTTTCTAGTTAAAATTGGCTTAAAATTAACTAACTTTGTTTTCCTTATTTTTGGGAAAATTATGAACTAAAACCAAGAAAAAAAATCTTTGGAGCCAAATCATTCCCTCTTTTTCTCAAAATTTAGTTAATTTTCCCAGATTTTAGTTCACTTTTTTTTTGAGTGCAGAGGTCTGCACTTGAACCCAGGAGAAAAAAAATGCAATTTGTTTTGACCCGCCCCCTTTTTGGGTTGTGAAAATAAATAATAATTTAAATAACGATAAAATTGAATTAATTGAGTGCAAAAAACCATAATAATTTAATAATAAAGTTTTCCCAACGTCCTCCGCCGATCCATTTCCAAAAACGCATCTGTGATTTTTTTTTTTAAATTTTTTCATTTTCAATTAATTAAATTCAATGACCAAAAATTTTAAATTTTGTTATAAACTAAGCACTGGTATTACAAAAATCGAGAGTTATTCCACATTCTTAAAGTTTTGTTTTATTACAATTTTCAATTTTACCTTTAAAAATAAATGTAAGTAGAACTTCAAAACTATTTAATAGCAAAAAATAATCACGTGTGAACAATTAAGACAATTGTTAAAGACAATTGTACTGGTAGAAGACAATTGTATCAGTTAATTAGTCAAAGTTAATTACTAATTATTTCATTTGTGCATACAAGTATTTCAATTAGAATAAGACTTTTTTATAAATTATTTGTAATTAAAATTAACGATGCAAATACCCTACATCGAGTGAATGAATAGTTTTCTACTTCAACTTGGGTAAATTTCAAAAATTTGTTTATCTTTATTTGAAATTAGTAGATTTTCACCCAAATTTTAGTAGCAAACAATTGGAATTTTCTAAAATTCACCCGATTCATAGCAGAAAACTTTACTGAAATTTATACCATGGTGGATTACAGTTACCCCTAATTACCCTTAAATTAACATTATGTGAAAAATTTCCTTAGAAAATGCATCAGAATCTGAAAGTTTTTTAGTATGAAAAATAATTCAGAATCTAAAAATGTTTCTATCGGAAAAAAATCAAAATCTGAGATTTTAAAATGTAAATTTTAAAGAAAATAAATCAGCATCTTAAAATTTCTCTGTACACAAACACTCTCAGAATCTAAACATTTTCTGTTGGAGGATTTCTCAGAATCTGAATTTATTTCAATTGGAAATGTGTCGTAGAATCTAAAATTTTCTACACGAAAAAAAGGTTTCGGAACATGAGAGTTTTTCTATATCAAAAATGTTCTAGAATATAATTATTTTCTTGAACGAAAATTGCTTCTGGATCTGTGTATTATTTTAGAATCTGAGAAGTTTTTTTATAAGAAAAGTGAACCAGAATTTGAAAATTTTTCTTAGGAAAGAATGTCTCAGATTCTAAGGTTTTTTATAGAACAAATCTATAGGAGTTTTTGATCAGAAAATTTGATATCAGAATTTGAGACGTTTTCTATATTTAAAGTGCATTAAAATCTCAGTAATTCTCTAAAGGAGTATGTCTTAGAATTGGGTAATTTTTCTGTATGATAAAATATTTCAGAATTTCAATGTTTTGCTTTAGAAAAATTTCTCAAAATCTAAAAAAATTTTCAAAAACCAAAATCTGATGATTTCATTATTGAAACCCAGTTGGCAAAATAAAATCACCCTGACATACTGCTGATTCTCCCTTTATGAAATCGCTGACATCTTCATACAATTTTTCAAAATGTCCCCAATGACATGTCAGCGGTTTGTCAGCAGTATCGGTGGTCACCAACAATTCGTTTAAACAACCGCTGACCAACTACTGACATGTCATTGGGAACATATTGAAAAATTGTATTACCATGTGAGCAATTTTATAAAGGGAGAGTCAGCAATATATCAGGGGTGATTATTTTGCCGACTGGGAAATCTTTCATTATCTTGGTCCATAGAAAATGTCTCAATACCCGATATATTATGTATATTAGACACGGTGAGCCTCAGCGATGTTCAGGTTCAACTTTAGTGTCGACGAAAAGTGTAAACGCAGTTCGATTTCTGCTTGATTAAATGTCACAAAACTGTTAACAGCGAAATCGTAGCTGCTGGCATTCGCGAGATATCGCGAAATTAGTGTTTTTGTATTTTCTAAAATTTTGACAATGAAGTCTTTTAAATATCTTCAAAAACTGAGTATGCAGATTTAATTGTATTTATTTACAGGTCACAAAACAGTAAACATCAAAATCTTATCTTCTTTAGTTCGCGAGAAATCGCGAAATTAATTTTTTGCTGTTTTTGTTTTCGTTCTGTATCTTTAGATATGTTTCGCGTTATCTCGCGAATGCGAGCAGCTACGATTTCGCTGTTAACAGTTTTGTTACATTTAATCTTGTAGAAATCGAACTGCGTTTACACTTTTCGTCGACACTAAAGTTGAACCTGAACATCGCTGAGGCTCACCGTGTCTAATATACATAATATATCGGGTATTGAGACATTTTCTATGGACACTAAAGTTGAACCTGAACATCGCTGAGGCTCACCGTGTCTAATATACATAATATATCGGGTATTGAGACATTTTCTATGGATGTTACACTTTTCGTCGACACAAAAGTTCAACCTAAACATCGCTGAGGCACACCGTGTAGAGTGGCAGCTATTTTGAATAACTTCGAATTTCAAGGAGGGCACCCTTAATTTTTTTACATTTGGCTTAAAAATGCTATGCTAAAAATTTCAGCCAAATCGGACAATGTTAACACGAGGAGCATTGAGGTCAAAGGTCAAACACACGAAAATAGACATATTTTGATGAAAAACATTGAATAAATAGTGTTGTTTTTTGAATATATTGTAATAAAGTGGTACACAAATTGTTTTTAGTATAAGAAGTTATATTAAAAATTATAGGCTTTTCAAAAATTAACCCTTGTAAGCCTTTTTGGGTCAAAATGACCCCTCAAACACGAAAATACGCCCCAATTTTCTTATTTTTTTTGAAAAAAAAAACAATGGAAAACGATATTTTTTTCTATTCTGTCATATATACTCAGATATGAAATACTGTCTTTCTACGATGTCATTAACCCATTTCATGGTAAGGCCAAATTTATGCATTATATTTGGCGTGGTTCTCAAAACTGATATTTTGATTTTTTAAAAATTTTCTTAAACAAAATTAAAAAAAGTGCTGAAAAAACCACAGAATCTTATAAAATATATGTTAACATAAAAAAAAATTTTTGGGGAATATCCCTCGGATAGTTTGGCGGGACATCAATTTAAACTCAGCGGATTTCGAGGAAAATGCTTTTATTGCCCACAATTTACTCGATATGGAAAAATTTGGTCAATATTTTAAAATTTCACAAAGTAAGGACCATAAATTATTAAAAACAATGTTAGACTTTAACCCGGTTTTTATTCGGGTCAAAGGTAAAATTTTTGGATATTTAGAGTTTTTTTTATAAAAATGCATCTAAATATGAAATGTTTATTGCGATTTTTTATAAAACTTAGTATAATTATTGTAAGAGTTCAGAAAAATTATTATTTGATTTTTTTGTTAATTAACCCATAAATGAACATGGGGTCAAAACGGCCCAGCACCTTAAAATCTCTTAAATAGCTTTTTATTTTTTTCGATTTCTATAAAACTTGTTTTAATTATTGTGCGAGGTCAGAAAAATAATTATTTGATTTTTTTTTTTAATTAACCCATAAATGAACATGGGGTCAAAATGGCCCAGCATATTAAAAATTCTTAATATATTTTTCGATTTCTATAAAACTTGGTATAACAATTGTGCTAGGTCAGATAATTTTTTTTTTTAATTAACCTATAAATGAACAACGGGTTAAAATAACCCAGCATGTAAAAAAAAAATTTACAATAAATTATCTTTTAACTAAAAAAAAAAAAAACTATTTTAACAAAAAGTCTTTAAATATTCAAAAATATGTGCTAAAACGACAAAGTTAAAGCAATATGTATTATTTAAATCTTTTTGAAATTTTTAAAATACTCTTACAATTCTAAATGGTCTTGAAAAACAAAAACCTCTTGTTTTTTTTTTCGTCAACAGTCCTTTAAGCCATCTTCAACAATATGTCAGTGTAGAGTATAACGAGGACAATTCAAATCAGAGATTAGACAAAATTTCTTGACCATTTGATTTAACATTGAAATTCGTTAAAAACAATCATGTAGACATGTCTCGATAGAAAAATAAACATTTTAACAAATGTATGTATGAATTATGCTGACTTAACTGGCGCATACAAACACACATTCATACTAGAGATGGGCACATGAGCAGATTATTATTATTATTTCATTTATTAAGTCAATGGAAATACAAATTCCTTACAGACTACGATTAAGTATAAGTATAAGATAAACAATGTTTTTGAAAATGTTATTTAAACTATTCCTATGTTATTTAACTCTATTATCTGCTTAGATTAGTACGTTATTTACGTGATTCGCGTGATTTACGCGTGAGTGTGACTGAAATCAATTTTACTAACGAGATTGTAAGTGAGTGGTGAAAAAAAATGCGTTAGTGTGTAAGATTGTGTGAGTTGTGTGAGTGAGTGTGCGTGAGTTTGCGTGGTTTATGTTCTTTTCATATTTCCTTTCATACAAAAAAAAACAAAAGAAAATTGTAAAATTTGACTAAATTTAAAAATAAAAAATTGACGAAACTTTAAATTTTGGTTAAAATATTATTAGATTTTTGAATATAAATTTTTTTATAAAGAAAAGTTTCGTGACTTTTAGCCAACGTTCGTGTGAGTGAAGTTTGTGTGAGTGCACGTAAGTGTGAGTTGTATAAAATTTACTCAAAAAATGTCTTTCGTGAGCGTGAGTGAGTGTGAATAAAAATTCAATCACGCGCCCAACTCTAATTTAAACATTGTTCATCCTTTCGTTCATATACACACACTTGTAATTTAAGTAATTGAACTAGAAAACATGAAATTGAATTCCTACTGAGAAACAAAAATTTGTACATGAACGTATCGTATTCTAAAATGCAAAAGGACTTAACTAATATTTTATTGATTTTACAGAAGGAGCAATAGACAGTAATTTTTATTATCTCCAATTTGGTTATAACTTTATAACATAACTAGCTGAAGTGCCCGACGTTGCCCGGGCTGACTTAGACATGAATATCTAAATGGATTCTTCCCCGTTGCTATTCATAGGGTCCATTCATACATTCTAGTTTTCTCATGACGAAACATACATTGTACATTCTATAGAGCCGTAAAATTTTACTAAAATAAATATTTAATTAATAACTTCACCCCAGCGCCATCTACCGGGGTGAAATTTTATTTGGAAACTTATTTTTGTTTAATAAATATATTTTGTGAATTTCAGCCAAATCGTACCATAAATATAAAAAATGAATTATGACTAAAACAGCGCCACTTATCAGCTCCAAATTTTATCAGGAAATTTATTTTTGTTTAAAAAATATAATTTGGGAATTTTAGCCAAATCGTACCATAAATACCAAAAATAAAATACACTCAAAAAATTATGTAGATAAATTCCAGTGAATATTCACTTACAACAAATGAAATTTTATTTAAAAACCATTCTACTATTTTTTCATTTAAAATAAAAACATACTACAGTCAATTTTTAATGTTAATTTAATGACTATCCAAAACATTAAAAAACTAGTGAATATTTACTTATTTTGTATTGAAAAACAGTAAAACTATAGAAGAATTTTTTACTGCCGAAATTGAATGTAACAGAAAATTAAATTTTTAAGTCTACAGAAGCAATAGAAAACAAGAAATCCATAAAAAATTAATGATTTTTTCTTTTTAAAATAACCTACAAACAGTTAATGACATAATTTTCTTAGTGTATTGAAAAACAGCGCCACATATCGGGATTAAACTAAAGAGAAACCTGGCTCCAGACTAAACAAATATATTGTCTAAGTTTGATGTCAACCGGTCTAGCATTTCTTTAGTTTTAGTAACATGTACAGTAACATGTTTTTATACTCAAAATATTTTGTAGGCAAAAACAAATGAAAAACACATTTAAAACCAGTGAATAAACAACTGAAAACCATCCCAGTGATTATTCATTTGTTTTAACAAACATCAACATTTATTTTTTACTGTTGTCAAAAGTTTCTTAAATAAATAACATTAAACATTAAAAAATTACGTTTTTTTCATTCTTTTTTACCAACAAATTCGAAAAAAATAACTTTTAAAATTAATGATTTCGTAGGTTATTTTTTACAATTTTTTATTGAAATATTTTTTTAAAAAATTTTAGTAAAATTTTGGGGAATCGATCCGGCAATCAACTACATTCTGGCCAGACAATCTACCCATCGTGCTAAAGTCAAACATGTTTTTATATTTCTATAAATAATTTTTTGAATTTTTTTCTACAAAAAAATAACCTACTTGTGTTGGTAAAAACTAATGATATCTCATTAAAAAATACCAACAATTTAAAAAAAAATTACTTACACAAATCATTAAAAATTTAAAGAATAATCAGTAGTTTTTACTTACAAAACAAAAATAAATGACTTTAAAAATTAAATGTTACTGAAAATCTTTATTTATTAGTGTGTTATTTTTGAAACGAAGGACAGAAGAAGTCATTAATAAAAACTGAACCTTAAAGAAAGGTTTTTTTCTTTTAAAAACGACTAAACGTAAAACTTTTTAAATAAACTACCAACAGTTAATGACATAATTTTTTGAGTGTATATATTAAGATTATTCAAAACATCATAAAGGGGAATTATACCTTAAGAAATCGTTATTTTTTTATTCAATATTTCGATTGTATGTACTTTCTTCTATAAGTTGCAAAAATTTTATAAAAAAAATTATCAGAAATGAAAAAGTTCCAGCTTGGTAAATAAAATCAAAATGTAGAATTAACTCTTAAAATGCCAAAAAAAAACCTAACATTTAAATGGCTTCAAAACCATTATACGAAATCGATACAGCGAAAACGGGTGGACCTATTTTGTATCTGTTTTTTTCAGTTTGTTGAGAATTAAAAACTCTAGTTCCTGACGTAGAACTTTTTCAGCTTTTTTATTTTATACTTTTCTTATACCCAAAGAAAATCGATTTTTTTAAGGTATTTTTTCCATTTTTTGAGTTTAACGTCTTATATTTTTTACTAAAATTCAAAATTTAAAAATCCGGCTACGTCAGGTAGAAGATTTTTTGATCTTCTACAAAAGAAAATTAACAGCACTCAACCTGGTTCACCCGTTTTTGCTGTAGCGTGGCAGCCGATTTGGCCCTTTAAAAAATCACCCCATAATGAAATGATAACCTTGGCAGCCCTGATTGTGCAAAAGTCCACATATATATTTTTTCAAATACTACAATAATGTATAATTGGAGGTCAACATACTTTAGGAAAGGTATTCAAAAAGTATGAATTTTTCGCAAATCTTTATCATATAATCATCTGTTAGTTACGGCATTTTGCGTTTTAGCTAACGATATACAGTAAAACACGGACAATTTACAATACCAAATATTTTCTTTAGATTTTGGCAATTTTTAGCTATCCGTACTTTAAATAAGTAAACTTTTTTCGATTAAGGGGACTTCATCCAAGGCCGCGTTTTTGATAATATATAATGCAGCTCAATTTCGTTAACCCTTAAAAGGAACAATTTTTTAGGTTATAAAAAATAATTTACTGGTTAGAGTTGGGGATTGTGAGTTGTGGTCTAAGGACTTAAAGATGAAAATATTAATTATATTCCACGAATATATTATGTCCGTGTTTTACAGTTATCCAATTTTCAAATTTTCGTAGAATTTCTTTTAAAATTTGCCGTTTTTCACAGTTCGACTGTATTTACATACATTTTCGTTGTACGAATATGAGTATTTCGTCACGTACCTTAGAACGATTGTAACATAAAGTCATAATTTGGTTTATTAACAATTTTTTCCAATAAAAGTGAAAGATATGAATGTAGGAATTTTTGTATGTATGTTCAGTATGCATGTATGAACAGTTTTTATTTGATGTTAATCCGGTGGTGTTAAAGAATGCAAAAATTAAATACTTCGTTGCAAAATAAATGTATTTTAAAACAAAAACAAGTTAATCAAATTAAGTTCGACTTTGCTGAAAGCTTTTATTCAAAAATTCGGATTGTTCGACAAATTAAACCTCCCTGTAATTAAGGAATATACACAAAAAATAAACAATATTATAAATTTGTGGCTCACGCTAATATTAATACGCCCTTAAATACTATGGCCTTTATTCATAATACTTAAAGTGTACTTAAAGTAGGTTTATTTGACAAATATTCATGCAATATCAGTCAAATAAACCTACATTAGATTTAATTTACTCATTATGAATAGCCCAGTATATGTTTTTTCAAAATACTTAAATTTATGAAGATAAGTACAAATGTACACAAATTTAAGATTAATTATAAAACTTTTACAATAACTCACACACTAAACACATACAAACATTAGGGTGGCACTACCATGACATCAACATTTATTTGTTACTGTTAATAAAATTTTCTAAAATAAATAACATTGAACGTTAAAAAATAACTACACTTTAATTTATTTTTACCAACAAATTCGAAAAAAATAACCTACGAAAACATTAAAAATTAATAATTGTTGTGTTACTTTTACCAACAAATTAAAAAACAAGTAAAAAAGTTAAATTCGGCCTTGCCGAATGTAGTGATACCCTCCACAATTTAAAAAATATTATTGCAAAAAAACTTTATATAAAAGGAAATTACTTTTGACAAAAAAAAAAAAAAATTTAAATTTCTGCGAAAAAAAAATCTGCGATTTTTTTCTTTTTTTGTCAACAAATATGTTCGTACTTCTTTAAATACCATTTCGTGTTCAATTATGTTCACATATGTCAACCAGCAGCCGAATTCAAGCATATTGTATTTTTAGGTTATGTTGAATGTACTAAAATTTTTGAGGTGTATACATCACTAAGTGGAGGGTATAAAAAAAATACCTTCGAAAAAATTAAAAATTAATGGTTACACTTTTTCTATTGAGCTTTATTTTAAAAAATTTTTAATAAAATTTTTGGGGGAATCGATTTCGCCATCATCTACATTCTGGCCAGACACTCTATAAAAATATTTATATTTCTAAAAATATTTTTTTGAATTTTTTGTCTACAAAAAAATAACCAACAATGACTTCTCTTTAAAAAATGCCAACAATTAAAAAAAAAAATAACGTATATCATTAAAAATTAAAGAAGAATCACTTATTTTTACTTACAGAACAAAAATAAATGACTTTAAAAATTTAATGCTAATGAAAGTCTTTATTTTTTATGTTGTTATTTTTGAAACAAAGAACAGAAATAGTCATTTAATAAAACTGAACATTAAACAAATGTTTTTTTTATTTTAAAAACGACAAATCGTAAAACTTTTTCAATAAACTACAAACAGTTAATGACATAATTTTTTGAGAATTCCCGGATTTTTGCATTTCCCTGGAAACGGAAAATAAAAAATTAATTTCCCGGAATTTTTTATTATCAATATAAATCCTTAAAAAAACATTAAAATTTCACAAAATTGTTGTTTAAACTGTTTTATTAGAAAAAGACAATATCAGCCTCACCATAGAAAAATACTCTTCTTTTGCATATTTTTCTGTAGATGCTGGTTTGAGTGGACTTTTTTAAACAATTTAAAATTTTTTCTGGTAAAATATATTTAAAATTAAATTAAAATAAGCGTTTTTATATAAAATGGTTTATTTTTTAAAATTTCCGGATTTCCCGCGAAAAAAAAAACTTCCCGGGAATTCCCGCCATAGTTTTACCCGGAATTCTCGGAAAATAAGACACGGGAATTCCCGGACCCCAAACACTATTTTCTATCTACACAAAAAAATCGGAAGAACGTTTTTTTTCGAGAAAATCGCATTTAAATATTAAATTTTATACATTCAAAGAATTATGTAGGTAAATTCCAGTGAATATTCACTTTAACCAAATGAAATTTTACTTAAAAACTATTCCACTGATTTTTCATTTAAAATAAAATCATATTACAGTCAATTTTTACTGTTATTTTAATGACTATCAAAAACATTAAAAAACTAATGAATATTCTTTTATTTTGTATTGAAAAACATTATAACTATAAAAGAAATTTTTACTGCCGAAATTAAATGTAAAGGAAAATTCATTTTTAAGACGGTAATTTATATTTTTTAAACTACAGAAAAAGTAGAAAACAAGAAATCCTTAATAAAATAACTGATTTTTTCTTTTAAAACAACTTTACTGATTACTTTTTTAATTAAACTACAAACAGTTAATGACATTATTTTCTTACAAGGGAAGTATCTCAACCCTTATGAACCGATTTGCCTGAAACTTAAAATATATATAAAAGAAACGATTTTAAGGTTGGGGTGTCTCGGCTTATCGGCCATATCAGTGTTTAAAAATTTCGTTGTCTCCTTATGAAACAATGTGGACCTTCGGGGAAATTTCGATAACTCCCGAACTAACAGGAATAGTCTAGAGCAAAAATACGTGTCGACTTAAATTTTATAAAGATTATTTCGTATTCATATGGATCGTATTCATATATCGTAGGTCTATATCTTCATATAAATACCCCTCAAATTTTACACATTTTCATGGAAAAAGTTTTTAACGAAACCAAACTTTTGCAAGGTTATGCCACCGTTCGATAGGCATTAAAAAAAGCATTCTTCTCATATGTAAACATCATATAGTTTCTTAGAAAGAAATGGCTGAAAAATCCAAAAAACGATTTTTTCGCCATTTTTTGACCCATGTTTTGAACCCCTAAATCCCTGATATGGCCGATAAGCCGAGACACCCCAACCTTAGAATAATCTCTTTTATATATATTTTACGTTTCATGCAAATCGATTCATAAGGGTTGAGATACTTCCCTTGTTAGTGTAAGAATTTTGTAATTTTCTTGTATATTCTTGTTTCAATATAGCGTATGAGTATTATTTATGCAAATATTAGTTACTCATCCGCTATATTGAAACAAAAAAATACAAGAAAATAACAGAATTCTTTTAAAATTTAATATTGAAATGCGATTTTCTCGAGAAAAAAAAACGAAAAACGCGTGCCTGAATTTTTTTATGCATTACGTTACAAAAAACTATTTTTCGATTGCCGGGCAAATTATGGTTTATTTCCGTCTAAATACTCTTTATTTAAATTTAAACCAAATCGGACTATTTTAACCCCAAATCGGCATGGGCTAGAATTGTGAAATTTGGTTAAAAACCGACAAAATTAATCAAAAAAAAAAAACGTTTTTCGTGATGATATTTAAAATTTAAAAAAAAATGGATTTTTTGCTGTTTCTGGACAGATTTTAGAACACGATAAAGATGTCACAAATCGGAATAATATATTTTTTTTTAATATGTATGTATCATTAAGAGCAACTTATTAACTAATATCGTTGCTTGTCAAAACTAATTTTTTTTTGATAATTTTTAGAGTAAGTAGGGCCTAAATTTAGAGTAAGACCCCAACGGCCCTAATTTTTTTGTCAATTTTTAAGCTGAAACCCTTATCCCACCAAAATCAAACCTTTTGTCTTTAATAAGCTAATCAAGTCAAATAATAATTAAAACAAAATTTTTGGTTTGTATGAAAAAAAAAATTAGGGGCAAACCTTAACCCTCCAGCAGCACGGGTTAAAATAGTCCGATTGGGTTAAAAATTGAAACATAGAATAAGCCTAAACGGAACCGTAATTTATCCGCCAATCTACGAAATCTGAAAAAAAAAATCATTATTCGCACCACCCTAAAGAACATACATATTAATATTACTTAACCGATGAAATAATTTAAAAACATATTTCAAAGTCTACCTCAAAATATTTTCTTTCACATTATTTTAAATCCCCCCACTCCAACAGAATAAGGCATAGCCGCATAACAAGTAAATTCAAAAATCTATGATGTTATAATTTTCTTTAATGGCATTACACAGCCTATAAATGTAACGAGTGCCAGAAATATACTCATCTAGAATTTACGACACATAAAGCATTCCACACACAGTGTCTTTTAACTAGTGTTTTAGTTTTCCAGTGAATTTCCTAGACTTTTTTGGTAAAAAAAAGTTGTAAACTTTTAAAATAAAAAAAAAAAATTGTAAAATTACAAAAAAAAAATTTAATTTCGATCCAAAATGTTTTGTTAAAAAACTGTCAAATATTGGTACAATGGAATTAAGAGACTAGTAACACAATAGAAGTGTAACAGAGTCGTATTTCGCTTGAATAAGTATTAGTGACAGCACATTTTGTAACTTTTGACGTTTAACAAAAACAATGCAACATAAAGGAGAACAACAACAAAGCAAACAACAAAAGAGAAAAAAAGTTTTTAAACTATCATTAGTGCGTATTATCTTTAAAAAAACGTTTAATAAAGCAAAACAAATAATAAATTTAATTAAATGAAAGACAAATTCCATTTTTTATAAACAAAGAATATAATTTGATATTAAATACGTGTGAGATGAGGAAGAACAAGCATTTTGCCACCATATTGGAAAATACATCAAATACAACACTGCGTACCTTCTAATCTTTTCTATGGCTACGACCATCATATCTATATATTTCGGACATGCTGATTCGAATGGCGTACTCCGTTTTTCGATGTATGGTACAGTTTTCTTGCAAAATGTTGTTAAAGATTTGCTGATTTCGAGCCAGTTTTTTAATAAAAAAATTTGCAAAGTTAATGATTTTTAAATTTTATGGCATGGAAAACAAAGATATGACTTGTAGAAATATTTCTTATTTCAATTTGTTTTAAAGATTTTTATCTTAAGCCTTTAAATTCGCGAATTTCTTCAAAAAGGCATCCCTAACAATACGAATAATGGACAAAAAACAGCAATGTTATATGGATCATCATGATAAAAATCGCGAAAAACCGTTTTTATCAAAGACCAATTTGGCGGTTAATTTCGAGAAACCCTCAAAAAATTAAGAAATTCGCGAAATTAAGGGCTTAAGATGAAAGGCTTCAAACCAAATTTTAATAAGAAATATTGCTACAAGTCATATCTTTGTTTTCCATGCTATAAAATTTAAAAATCATTAACTTTGCAAATTTTTTTGTTAAAAAACTGGCTCGAAATCAGCAAATCTTTAACGACATTTTACAAAAAAACTGTACCATACATCGAAAAACGGAGTACGCCATTCGAATCAGCATGTCTCAAATATAGAGAAACGTTGGTCACACCTCTTGTTTTTAAAATAGTGGTCAGTTTTGTCACGCTGTGTAATTTGACATGTTTTTTTTGTGTGTAAAACTATGTTTTCTTTACATCTGAGGTGTAGGGTGTGTTTAGCAACTTCAGTTTCAATATCTGATATTTTTCGGCCGGATTCGAAAAATAAACATTAATTAATTTTTTGTTGTGTTTTATAAGCTAGTCTATGATTTCTTTATTGTAAATAAAAATGCATTTATTTTACAAGTTTTTCTTGACGTTTCGTCAATTATTAATTTAATTAATTCAATTGAAGATCCTCAATTTGAATAAATTTAAAGAAAATCAACATTCTGGACAATCGGTGTTTAATGCCTTATATATTCATATACGTTCTATATTTATTTGATATGTTACTGCATATATTATTATTAGAGGATGTTTAAATTTATATGTATAAGCCATTTTATGTAAATCCATGTAAAAGTTCAATCACCACTATAAAAACTTATAAAAACCCATGTTTTCAAATATGCAAATATTTATGGCTATCATGCGGAAAAATTTAAACACAAACACTCATTTCTCAGCGCTCACAACAAGTGTATGTATGTATATGTAAATGTGAATATTCATACACATACATACACAAAACAAAAATTTAAAGTGGCCAGTAAAAGACATTTTGTTGAATCTACAGCATAGAGAATGATTAGAGATGCAAAAGTTATATTCGTACTTGCAATTTGAAGGCAGCATAAAAAGTGTAAAATGTTTTACGTACGTATTAGCTTTTTCATACACTGAAAAACAAAACCTTGTAGAGTTACCAAAAAATCTCGTGATTTTACGAGGCTATTCTCGTCAAATAGGAGATAGGTGAAATTCTCGTAAAATTACGAGGATTTCCTCGTAATTTTGAATGCGCCAAAAATTGGTAAAATAACCAATTTTATTGGTAAAATATTGTTTTAAAACCAGAAAAATAAAAAAAAAATTGTAAACTTATAAGAAAAAATGGTAAATATGTTTAAAAAATGGTAAATTTACAAAAAAAAAAAAATTTTTGTTAAACAACATAAATCCTCGTAATAAAATCATGTTTATATAATAACTGTTTTTTTTTTAATTAACTAGAATCCTCGCAATAAATTTTTCAAAATTTTGTCAACTTTTTTTAAATATTTTTCAATAAAAAAAATTTAAAAAAAAATAGAAAATTTACAAAAAAAAATGTTTTTTTTTGTTAAACAACATAAATCCTCGTATAATTTAATTTTTGTAAAATAACAGTTTTTTTGTAAATCAAGTAGAATCCTCGTAATAAAAACTATGTTGTAAAATTACAGTTTTTTTTTTTGTAAAATAACCTTTCAAAATGGTAGAATTTAGTTACGAAATAAATTTGTAAAATTACCAATGAAACTGTAGTTCTCGTTAAAGCAAAGTACAATATTTTTTGTTAAAAAACAAGGAAAATTATTAAATATTGGTAGAACGGGATTGCAAGGCGTTTTACCAGTTTTTTTGAGTGTAGAATCCTCGTAATAAAAAATTTGTTGTAAAATTACATTTTTTTTTTTTTGTAAAATAACCCTTCAAAATGGTAGAATACAATTACGAAAATAAATTTGTAAAATTACCAATAAAACTGTAGTTCTCGTTAAAGCAAAGTACAAGATTTTTTGCTAAAAAACAAGGAAAATTGTTAAATATTGGTAGAACGGGATTACAAGCATTTTAACAGTTTTTTTTTTTTTTGTAGTGTATGTATTTGTGTATATTTTGTATGAAACGTCAAAATTTACATAACGGCACTAATTTTGTCACTTATCCACACGCATGTGAAATACGAAGTTATTGGTACTTGATAGGTTTTTAATGATTTTTTTATTCCAACGCGCAAAAAAAATTGCAAAACGTTTTTGTGAACGGGACTTACGCCGCTGTTCCAAAAATGTAATTCACATAAAATAATGTGAAAATGAAAATTTCCGATTTTTTTTTTTTTTTTGTGTTCTAGATTTCACTTTCGAAAATTTTTCTCGTTTTGTTTAACACAAATAAAGTTTGGTGAAAGGAAAACGAATGCACTTTTTTCGTTATATTTTTTTTTTACTTTTAGTTATTCGATTTAAACTTCGAATGAAAATGTGAGCAACAGAACACCGAATTCAATTTCATTTGATTCGAAAAATTTCATGTGAATTGAAAAAGATTTGAAAGACAGAACAGGGGCCTTAGAAAATTTTCCAAACTTAAAAATTTTAAAAAAATATTTTCTTCCAAAAAATAATTGTTATTCCAAAATGCAAAAAAAATTTTTGTGGGGAACTTCGAAAATTTAAAAAAAAATTTCGGGTTTTTTTAAATTTTGGTTTGATGTTTGATTGACCAACGATGATTCTCTAAAGTCTGCTGAAGATTCCTCAGTGGGGATGAAACTGATCTGTACAGATATACTATGAGATGAGAACATTTTTAAAGCAATAAATTAAAAATACTCTATTATGACAATATTATAAATAGAAATATTTTTGGGCCTCGAACTAGAATAAAACTCTAATCGAATATATATTTTTTAAAATTTATCAAAAAAAAAAGTTTTTTCTCTGGTCACGGTATAAGTTTTTTCGAGACTGCTTAGTGATAGGTATTTTAGTGATAAGTCCCATTTTTACCAGTTACGGGATAGGTGATTTCGGATTAAGAGACACACATTTTCTGCAGGGTTCATACACATTTTAAAACCAGTGTATACACATTTGATTAAACAACATTTTTGGTCAGTGTCGCGATACATTGCTTAGTTTTCGAGATACGGGAATTTAGGGCTTCAAAAGTGAAACTGTTTAATTCGGCTGTGCCGAATCTTTGATATACTCTAACATGTTAAAAAATATAAAAAAAAAATCCGGGCCATCTTTTAGGGAGGGGGCTCGGTAAGGGGTTATGGGGGATACATTTCCCCTTGCGTTAAATGTCTTTTTGCACTTTAGTAATAAAATTTTATCATTATTTCAATGATTTATTTAAATTTAAATTTGATTGTCTTCTGACATCAAAATGTTTCAAAATAAACTGCACTCAGAAAATTGTGTAAGTTACTACATGTAAGTTGTTTGTATATTTTACAGTAGTTAGTTCTTTTCAACTACAAAGTCAGTTGTTTTTGTATGAAAAATATCAAACAACTATTTCTGTTAGTCATTTTAAGTTGTTTTTTTGAATAACTAACAAAAAAGTACTGTGATGTAGTAACAGTAATTTAAAGTAGTTAATTTTATTTTTTATCTCTGAAAAATATTCAAAGTTTTTTCCAAAAAATAAAACTAAATTTTCGTTTTTTTTATTTTCCACAACTTTTTTTAAAAAAAAAAAAACAACTTTGAAAAAATTTGGTCTTCAAATTTATTTCTGAAAAATTTTTTGAAAAAAAAAAAAATTATTTATTGATTATTTTATTTTTACTACATTTTAGTTGTTTTGACTACAAATGTAAGTAGTTTTTACTACATAAGTCAGTTGTTTTTTGTCAGTTAAAATAACTAACATTGTTAGTTGATTTAACTGAAAAAGTAGTTGACCCCAAAACAACTTACAAAGTAGTTATTTTAACTGACATTTTCAGTTGATTTTACTAACATAATTTTTTGAGTGTGTAAAAAATTACGTTTTGTTAGAGGCTGACTCAGTTCTTCAAGTAGGAATTTTTTCCCCCAGGTCCGATTTTGCGCATTTCCAAACTTACACGCTATGAACATAAGACATATTCGTGCCAAACTTCAGGAGTCAAGCTCTTTTAGTTTGAACTTTCCACAGACAGACGGACGCACAGAGGATCGTGTAGAAGAAACACCCGGTTATTTTTTTTTCACTGTTTTTATTAATTAAAAAAGTATTTTTATATGTTTTAGGGGGCTCTGACTTCGATTTGACAAAAACAAAAAAAAAAATTCAAAAAAATAAAAAATGGCGATTTTTTATTTTTGCAATTTTGCAACATTCGCGGTCATTAAAGGCATACTATTATAATTTTTCTTTAGTTCAGCTTCAAATCCAAAAGTTAAACTACAAACAAAATAAAATCGGTCCAAATACGTTAAAAAAAATCTACACTGAATAACAAAAATTTTAGGTTAGAATAAAAAAAATTGCCCAAGTTCTTTAAAAAAAAAGTATGAACAGAAGACTAAAGGTGCTAACGTCCTCTTTAATTTCCATATGGGTTTTATACCCAATTTCTTGAACCCCTCCAAAATATTTGACGGTTAAAATTTCAGAGTAATTAGTTGTACCCTTTGACCGGGACTTTCGATTTTCGATCCACTGTGGGACGGGCGGATACTCATAGAAAGTTTTAGAATCGATCATGGATCAAATATTTAACTCCGACTGATTTCAGATTTTATAAAATAACTTTTTCTATTCATTCTAATATGTTTTAAGCACACACACATACACATCCACAAAACATATATGTATGTATTATATAGTCCTTTTTTATTGTATTCACTTAAATATTTATTAAATGCATTACATGAAGTAAAGGGTAAACGTGTCTGGGAAATACATCTATGTAGCATACATACAAAATATATAAAAAAAAAAATATACAAACTTACACAGATCCAGATACATAATAAAACTAATGGAAACCAATAATCGTTTCAATATTTTTTATGGTGTTTATTATGAAAATATATATTTTAACTAAAGCATGAAAACCCTTCATACACATAGAGAAATATTTTTTTTTTAAATATAAACGAAACTGAGACAAAATATGTAAAAACATGACTACTAATCTGGGCAGAGGTTTGGATGAAATTTAGTCCGATATGCCCATCAGATCTGCTTATCCCTAATTATATATCCGATCTGCGAAATCTCAAATTTGGTACTCATAATCAGATCGAATTTATAACAGACTGGGAGCCCCAAGAAAACGAACTGGGTTAAATTCCGAAATCTTATAGAAGCATTTCCGCCTCCAGAAGTGAAGAATCCGGTCACAGCATATGAGTCCAGATACGATCATATCACTCAAAATCAAGACAATGCTGGTAGATTTATTTTTCTTATAAAATGAACGACAAAACTAATGTCTCTTTAATAAGATTTAAAATAATTCATCTTCTACTTGTTTACTGGATGTTTGTTAGTAGTGGTAATTGTATTCAACAAAGCACGAAATCTGATTCAAGTAAGTTGCTTTTATTGATTTTGTGAATATCTTTCCTCTGGAGTAGCAAAAGCAAATGACAACAGTTTCAAGGAGATTTTCCAACCAAAATTATATTGTTACCACAACAACAAAAGCAGCAACAAAAGTTTAGATCATTATTTTGGTGTCTTATTAAATATTAATGCACTTAAAATGATAGTCAAAAGCCAAACAAATGCTAGTAAATCCATTTGCTATTCTTAGTTGTATAAACATTAGGGTGGATCGGTTTTAAATTTTTAAGGCAATTTTCTATACGATCGCCAATAGAGCATTTCTGAAAAGTTTTAGAGTAAAAACAGACCAAGTGCTTTTAGCTGTTTACTTTAAATTAAATTTTAAAATTAATTGTTTTGTTAATAAATTTAGCTTAATCCACCGATCAACTAAAAATGTTGACGACAGTATTTTTAGAAAATTTTGTCAGGGCAGTGATCACTTCAAACGATAGTTGACTATCGACAATTTTAAGAGTCTTGTTGCTTCTAAACTAAATACAATTGTTTCATATTTTTTAGTGTTCCAGGATAAGGCAACACTCTTTAATAAAATAATAAAGAAAAACTTTCAAATATTCCTTCAAAGCGATATGTGTTTTAATGTCGTTTATGCGTCGTCAATCGTTTTCTTTTAAAAAATAAATATAAAATAGTTCCCCCCTAATATTTTTTTTTATTGTTAATATATTATACTGAGCCCTTTAAATACGGCAGTTTTGATGTCCTGAACGAAAGCCTACTTCACACTATAACATTGAGTCGTAAGAAAATACGTATTCTAAATAATACGAAATTTTCTCCGCTTGTCAAAAAATCTTTTAGAAAATCTCTTTTGTATTTAAATCTCTTTTGTATTTAAATTTCTAAAAATGAGAAAACGTATCCGCTTGTTATTTTTCAATCCGTATTTCTTTTGATTTTTAGCCCAAGAAAATAAGGAGAAAAAAAGGGCAATCTGCGGAAAATCGGATAGGTTCTCTGAAAATTTGCACAGACCTTTGTTTTGACAATGTACTCGATTCTGGAATACGATTTCACCATTCACCTAATTTTTAAAAATTTGATATTCTTTCGAGTTGTAAGATTTTTAAATTTGTTCTTGTAATTATTAAAGATATTACCCAGATATTTAATTGTTACATGAAAAAAAATTAAAATCTTAAAATTCGAAAGAATATCAAATTTTTAAAAATTTGGTGAATGGTGAAGTCGTATTTGAGAATCGAACACAATATAAATAAGAAAAAAAAAGTCCCAAGAAATCACTCGTGTCCTTGCTGAGATATTGAGGTCAAAGGTCACAAAAACCGGGTTTTTTACAGTTTTTTGCTAATATCTCGCTTGATATGCGTCATATGCTTTAAGAGTCTATTACAAAACTTGTAGAATATAAAATTTTCTACAATATGTTTCTTAATACTTTTTTCGTATCTCTCTTCTGAGATATTAAGGCCAACATTCACAAAAACCAGATTTTTTACAGTTTTTTGCTAATAGCTCGCTTGATATTTGATATGAGTGATACGCTTTAAAAGTCAATCAAAGAACTTATAGAATATAAAATTATGTACAAATTTCTCTTTATAATTTTTTTCGTATCCCTCACCGTTTTTGAGATATGGGCGAATTTATCTTTAATTTATGAATATAATAGGGACACGAAATAATGACACCAAACATGAAAACTGAAAAGGGCAATCTTTAAAACGAAATCGTGTATTACTAAAAAATAAAAAGTGCTACGTAGATAATAAATCTAGCTTTTATTTGAGTCCGATCTAGAGCTGATTGTGTAATTAATGAAAATGCTGCGAAGGTCGATGTGTAAAATTATGTTATTTTAAAATATTTTTTAGATGCAGGTAACTTAGTGTAGAGAAATTAAAAAAGCCACAAAAAATATTTCGTGTGTTATAAAAAAAAGTTGGAGGTCATAAATTAAATGGCCTAAGAAACGGGTGTGTCTTATCCTGGTCTGAAACTTTTTGTTGATCAGCAAGTTATATGATACCTGAAGATAAACAAAAAGAATATAACTAAAAATACAAATTTTTTATTTTAGAAAAAATCGAGTTTTTTTGGGAAACATATTGGGAAACCTGTATCAAAAAATATTTTAATATAATTTTATTTTCTAGCTCGACTCTCGTAGCATACACTTAAAATAAAACCTATGTCAAAGCTGCAGAAAAATCTGCACATATTGAGCTAAATGAGAAAATCTGCCGAGACAGCAGAAATCAGCTGCTGATTTCAGCTGAAAATTTCCTGATTTCAGCAGAAAATTCCCTGATTTTATCAGAAAAATCTGCTTATTTTAGCAGAAAAAAATCTGTTGATTTCAGCTAGCCAATCTAATGATTGGTTGAAAAAAAAAACTTTTTTTTAAAGATATTTCTTTAAAATTAGAAAAATATTCTGCTGATTTCTGTTATTTCCTATACTAAATGACTGAAAACTTAGTAAAAAGATCTGTTTCAGCAGAAAAATCCGCTTAAAGTTTGAAGCTGAAAGTTGTTTACAGATTTTTTGACAGAGTTTTTTTCATGGGTGTATTCATAGATTACACAATCTGCTCTAGGTCAGACTCAAATAAAGCTAGATTAATTATGTACGTAGCACTTTTTATTTTTTAGTAAGACACGATTTCGTTTTAAAGATACGCCCTTTTCAGTTTTCATGTTTGGTGTCATTATTTCGTGTCCCTATTATATTCATAAATTAAAGATAAATTCGCCCATATCTCAAAAACGGTGAGGGATACTAAAAACTTACAGAGAGAAATTTGTACATAATTTTATATTCTATAAGTTCTTAAATAAACTTTTAAAGCGTAAGACTCATATCAAGCGAGATATTAGCAAAAAACCATAATAAATCTGATTATTGTGAGTTTTGGCCTTACTATCTAAGAAACGGAGAGAGATACGAAAAAAGTATTAAGAAACATATTGTAGAAAATTTTATATTCTACAAGTTTTGTAATAGACTCTTAACCGTCCAACCTGAATCAAATTACGTCGCGTAAGGCGTAACGCCCAATAATTTTTTCGTTTCTAATATTTAAATGTGAGTTACCTAAATCAAACGGACGTAAAAATTTCAAATTTGATGTGTTTGTTTTTGTTTTTTTTTTTACGTCTTGCGCTACGCATTTGATTCTGGTTCGACCCTAAAGCATATGATGCATATCAAGCGAGATATTAGCAAAAAAACTGTAAAAAAACCCGGTTTTTGTGACCTTTTACCTCAATATCTCAGCAAGGACACGGGTGATTTCTTGGGACTTTTTTCCCTTTATTTAGATTGCCAAAACCAAGATCTGTGCAAATTTTCAGAGAAACTATCCGATTTTCCGCAGATGATCCCTTATTTTCCTGGGCTATTTATACCGATTTGTGTTTACATCATACTATTTCAAAGATTTTACACAAAATTTTAACAGATATTAGCCCTGTTTTTGCAGACCGAATTAACATTAGGATTAACTTAATTTAGTTAAAAAATGGGTCAATCTAGTCCAGAATTTTTTTTTATAATTTTTTTTCTAAAATTACATACAATTAGTAAATATAAGAAGAAAAACAAATTAAGCTTTGTCCAAAATTATTAGAATTAGCCATCAAAAGGTCAACTATAAAACATACATATAACGGAATTGCATATTTTTAATTATCGTAGTATTTAATTCGGCCTTTAAAGAATTTGAAACGCCCTAAGGTTAATACTTAATGGGGTTCTAGATCAATATTTTTATACGTTAAAATGACAAAATTAATATACCCTCATACTGTGGTTGGATAGTTTTAAAATACATAAGTTTTTTTGTAGCCGCATAATGAGGGAGTACATTTGTGGGAAGTTTTGCATAAACAAAACCGCAATACAGCTCAACTCTAGCCAGCATCACTTACAAAAGCCAAAGGAAAAATCTAAATAACATGCAATAAAGAGTTTAAAGTTTTAAAGATGTAATAAAACAAGAATACGTACCAGCACTCAAAAAAAAACTAAAAAAATGGGAAAATTGATAATGATTCAGCTCCATTGCCTCTCCTTCTTTAAAATTTATATTTTTCTTAAAAAAAATTGGAAAAGAAAATATTATTTAATATTATGCCGATTTGAACTAGAAAATGGGAAAAGTTTTACTACAATTTTGGGAACCTGATTGGGTGAAGACCCCAATCAGGTCGAAGACCCCATCGGCCCATCGGGTCCAAACCTAATGGGTCGGTGGGTCGATCGAAGATTTTGAAATTTGTCGCCATTACATATTCAAAAAAAAACATTTCTGGTGATAGAACTTTAAGGTTACATATTGTTTCCAGGAACAGCTTTTATAGGAAAAATACCTCAGAGCCTGAGAATTTACCAGACATTTTTTCATAAAAAATTCACAGATTTTTAGACATTAGTTAAAAGTTCTTCTTCAGGCATTTTAAAAAAAAAAAAAAAGTTTTCAGATTCTGAGATGTTTAAAATTTTCGTGTTACAAATTTTCATAGTCTGAGACATTCTTTTTCTAGAAAAATTAAAAAATTCTGATCCTTTTTTAATAAGAAAATCCAAAGATTTCTAGACATTTTTTTTGTATAGGGGGGGGGGGGTTAGTTCTCCAAAATAATATTATTAGGTTCTGATTAAAAAAAATTGTTTCGAGTTGGTCCCCCTCCTGTACAAATTCCTGGATACGTCGCTGATACAACAAAAGTTTAAGAAAAAATTCCACTCTACTACAGCATACATTAAAATAAAAATATATTTTCATAAAAAATTAGTGACACTCAAGATAAACACCAAGAATAACAACAACAAACACCCAACAATAACATCAACAATATGGGGCACAAAATTACATTATATGTCAAATTTTAATACCTAAATGATCTCACGGTGTGTTTGTTTTTTTTTTTTCAGCCCAAGAATAACGGAAAAGCAACATCCGCATGCATCCGTATTTATTAAAGCATACTTTAAGGGGTAACATTTCAAATTACACACACTTAAGCACACATTTTACATGGTGATTCACTAAGAGGTTTCATTTAAAATAACAATTCCTAATTAAGTTTTGGGACTTTATGTTGGCATATTTTTTGAATTAAATTTTTATAATACTGACACATGGAAAATTTGCAAAAATTATTTTGACCATATTTTCTTTATTTTCATTATGTTTTTAGATTATATCCCAATTAGAAATTTTGTCTTTAAGGCAATGTCAGAAGTTATTCATCAGGTAGAAGTCAGCAAGTAAATACATTTTATTAAAGACATCTTATCGACATGTCATAATTTTTGTCGGAGTTGTCCTCAAACAAGTAAAAATATAAAAAAAATTATTTAACAAAAATTAATCCTCTGAAACTTTAGAGTCCTTTTAAAAGGAAACAGGATCACGAAATAAAAAACTGTTGATGCAGTTTTACTGCATTTATTCTCTAGTTTAAGAATATATATTGGCAATTTATTTATTATTTAAAAATAGCCTATATTACACCGTCCGACAACTTCTAAAAGTAGAGATCAAATGGAGTAAAACTGCATTTACAGTTTTTCATTTCGTGATCCTTTTTCCTTTTAAAAGGACTTCAAATTTTAAAGGGCACATTTTGTGAAATATTTTTGAAATATTTTCACTTCTCCTAGGATAACACAAATGATAGAGGAGGATCTCCCCAAATTTTTAGATTTTTTTTAGTTTGTCATATTAGGATAAAAGGATGTGAATAGAGTCATTTGAAAACTTTATAAAAATATTTCGCTGAACATTTTGAATGATATTAAAGGAAACATTTTTGAAAGGACGTAACTTACCTCCTTTTTACAGATATGTAAAACTAATAAAATATGAAAATCAGGGGATATTCTCCTCTTTCAATTGCTCTTTCTAGTGGCATCCTAGGACAAGTACAAATATTAAAAAAATATTTTATAAAATTTTACAATCTAAAACTTTGAAATCCTTTTAAAAAGAAACATGATCACGAAATGAAAAACTGTAAATGCAGTTTGACTGCATTTAGGCTATAGTTTCAAACGCATATTATCCAGTTCATGTTCAACGACTTTTTTCATTTTTGTCGGACGGTGTTATTATTAGCTATATTTTAAATTTATAATAGAACATCGTAAAGAATCACCCTATCACCCTACCCTTACGTATACAACGAATTTATGGTGCTCGTTATTTGAGAAGAGTTCCCATTCTTTAAAGAATTTAATACAGATGTTGGGTGATGGTTCATACATGTAAGTACATGTACAAGAATTTATACGAGTACATATGAACAACAGTGACCAAAATAAAAGTAAATCTATTAGATTTTTTCTGTAAGTACAGATCGAGCAGGGGCTCTAATTATATTTGTTATAAGGGTTCAAGTTGAAAAAATGCAGAAAAAATTGAATTTCTAAAAATTATAAACATTTCTGGTATTTCCCATACCGGTTTCAAACACCCCAGTTAGTGTTATCATCAGTAGGATTTTAAATGTCGGTTTGTCTTGTTAATCAAAACTGCTTTTAATATATGTGAATATTTATAGTTTCTACAGAATAAATTTTGACAGTTTCCAACACTACAATTCTATTTCTAGCAATCTAACTTCATACTTTCCTTCAACTTTTTTGTCTCTTACATTATTTCGCAAGAGTTACCAACATGATCTGGAATTGCAGACACATATAGAGGAATTTGCATTTTCTGTTTCGGAAATACCACAAATGTCTATAATTTTTAGAAATTCAATTTTTCTTCTGCATTTTTTCAACTTGAACCCTTATAAAAGTAAAATTAATTTTTCGGAACGCAATTAGACTTAAAAATAGCTTCCATGCAGGCTGAGGATTTTGAAATTGAAAGCTATAAACTTTAAAAAGACTCAGTTTCGCTCTACCTTGCTTAGTTTTCAATATCACTATTTTAAGTTTAAAAACAAAAGTCTGAGAAGTACGCAAACAGTACACTTAAAGTACTAGTTTTTTTAGTTTTGATCACTTGATCAATTATTTTTATTTATTCTTTCCATTTATTGACAACTCATTTGTTACAAATTCAACCTAACCGAGAACTGGTAACAATGACCGTCGTCTCGTTGTAGCGAAAAACCAAGGGTTCTGGCGGGAATCGAACCCACGACCCCCACGTTGAAAGGCTAGCACGCTCCCAACTGGCCTACGGGGGCCCCCTTGGCCTTAAAGTACTATATTCTGTTTTTTATCGTTCAAAAAATACACAACCATTACGCTACCACCATGCGCGGGTACAAGGGGGGGGAAAAAGGGGAAATTTCCCCCCCCAGACCAAATTCCGAAAAGAAGAAAAAAAAGGAAAAAAAGAAAAAAAAAAGAAAAAAAAAAGAAAAAAAAAGAAAAGGAAAGAAAAAGAAAGAAAAAGAAGAAAAAAAGAAAGAAGGAAATTTTCTAAAAACATTTCGAAGTCCAAAAATTTTTCATAGAAAAAAATCTGAAAATTTTAAAAGGGAAAACTTTTTAAGGAAAAAGTGAATAAATCTGAAAATTTTCTGTGAAAAATATCTGTCAATCTTATTATGAATTTTTGCATAAAAAAATTACTTAGAATATGCTTTTTTTGTTTAGAAAAATGTTACAGGATCTTAATTTGGTTTATATAAAAAGTGTTTGTCTTCTACATAGCAAATGATAGTCGAACTTACATTTGTAAAACTATTTTAAATTTTTTTTTTCTAAAGAATAAACTTTTTCTAAAGAAAAAATTTTCAGAATCTGAGACTTTTTTATTTGAAAAAGGTCTCAAAACTTATTTATAGAAAAAAGGTCGCAGAAGAATTTTTCTATGGGAAAAAAGTCTCAGAATCCGAGTCTTTTTTAAGAAGAAGAAGGTCTCAAAGACTGACACTTTTTATTGTTGAAAAATAGTCTCAGAAGTTGAAACTAACTGAATTGGTAGAAGGTCGCAGAATCTGAAACTTTTTCAACGGGAAAAAGGTCTTAGAATCTAAGACTTTTTTTATAGGAATAAGGTCTCAGAATCTCAGAAAAATGTCTCCACTCAAAATAATTACTCTGTTAAATACTCTGTAAAATGACTGTAATCTCAATTCGACAGATATTTGACAAAGTTATCTGTCGAAATACAGATTTTAAGAAAATACTTCGTATTTTCTTGTGATCGAAAAACAAAATTTTGTAAAATTGGAGTTACTCGCTAAAAACTTGTAATTTTCACAAAAATAAAAAAGTAAATTTACAATTTGGAAGCATTAAAGCGGGAAAATTTAACAAAATTTTAATTTTAATTAATTTAATTTTAATTAATGTTTTTGAAGCAGAGAAATTTTACTCATAAAATGGATTTAACTAAAACTTTGTAAATTTAAATTTTTTTTGTAAAATTTTGAACTCATAAATGCATTTAACTAAAACTTTGTTAATTTACAGAGTTTTTTGGTAAAATTCTTCTTGGTTTTATCAGTATTTTACAGATAATTCTGCAAATTTACAGTTTTTTTGATCGAAATCATTTTACAGAGTTTTCTTCGTAAAATAACAAAAAATCTTGCTGGTTGGAAATCTATGGTATTTTCTGCTGGCTCAGCAGAGTATCTCTGTAATTTAACAGAGTGATTATTTTGAGTGTCAGAATCTTAGACTTTTTCTATAGGAAACAGGTCTCAGAATCTATGACCTTTCTATAGGAAAAAGGTCTTAAAGTCTGAGACGTTTTGTATAGGAAAAACATTTCCGAATCTAGGACTTCTTCTATAGGAAAAGTGTCTTAGAATCGGAAAAAAATTCAGAATCATAAAAAGGTCTCAGAATCTGTCACTTCTTCCTTTGAGAAAAAGTGCCAGAATTTTAAACTTTTTCTATATAAGAAAAAGCTCTCAGAATCTGAGACTTTTTCTTTAGGAAAAATTTGTGAGAATCTGAGCCTTATTCTTTAGGAATAAGATCTCAGAATTTGAAACTTTTTCTTTAGGAAAAAGGTCTGAGAATCTGAGACTTTTTCTATTGGAAAAAGGTCAAAGAATCTAAGACTTTTTCTATAGAAAAAAGGTCTCAGAATCTAAAATTTTTTCAGTACGAAACAAATCTAATAATCAGAGACCTCTCTATAGGAAAAATGTCTCAGTAATGCTTTATAATATGAGACTTTTTCTCTAGTAAAATGTCTCAGAATATGAGACTTTTTCTGTGGAAAAAAATTCTTAGAATCTGAAAATTTTTCTTTACGAAAAAAGTCTCAGATTCTACCTACGTAGAAAATATCAGATTTTGAGGCAAAATTTCCTTGACAGTAAGAATTTTTCATTTATATTAAGAAAACTGTGAACTATTTATAAGTATAGGAACTAAACAGTTTTCCTCAAAGTTATGAAAATTTCTCAAATTTTAGGAAAATTCATAAATTATTTGCAAAAATTTTTTTTCCTAAATTTTAGTTATGTCTTTTTTACAGTGCCTGGCTAAAGCAGGCTCTGCTTTGGATGTTTTCGATTGCTATGTATTCAATCAGTTGAAACCATTAGTTTTTCAAAAAGGAAAAATACCAGTAGCGCAATTCACTAACTTTTTAACGACAAAAATCGGTAGTTAAATTGTCAAAAATCGATACTTATCTACAATTGTCGTTAAATGTGATTCTATAATTTATTTTACCGACTTTTGTCGTTATTTAAAATCGTTAACTTTCGAAAAATATCGGTAGGCTAACGACAAAAAAAAATCTGTTGTTAATATAAAATATTATTTCTTTTTAAACAAGATATAGTAAAAAAGTAGCAAATTTTGTTGAAATGGCCTTCGAATACATTTTAATAGTTATTAAATATTATTTGCCGAGTACACAAAAAGTCCGCTGAATATTCTTCCAATATATTACACCATAACAGAATTATATTTTTTACACCGTAAATATCAGATTCTGAAAGTGGTGCTATACTAATGGCTTTTTGTCTTAAATACATGTTTTACGCAATCGGTGAATAAATAATTTCTCAATATTTTAGTTAGTTTAGTTCAAAATTTATTTAATACATTTATAATTCAAATAAATAAAATTAATTAAAACCATAGTTAATTAAGCCAGCATATTTTTTATTTCCATTAGAGCATCTTCAATTTTCTTTTGGGATATTAATACGTCTGATATTTTTGTCGAGCTTACAGCTATTAACAAGTTTGCTGTTGATAGATCCATCTGAGAATTTTCGGGGTCTAAAAGCAAAAAATATACATTTATAAGATACATGAAATATTAATGCATTGTCGAGATAATTTGTCAATAGAAAATAATTTTTCTATAGAAAAAATGTCTCAGAGTCTGGTTTATTTTCTGTAGAAAAAATATTTCAGAATCTAAGACTTTTTTACAAAAAAAAAATGTCGCAGTATTTAGCACTTTTTTCATATAAAAAATATCTCAAAATCTGAGACTAAAAATGTTTTTTTATAGAAAAATATGTAGACAGTTTTTCTATCGAAAAGTCTCAGATTCTAAGACAATTTTTCTGTAGAAAAATTCCTAAATTCTGAGACAATTTTTCTACAGAAAAAGTCTCAGATGATGAGACATTTTTTCTATAGAAAAAGTTTTAAATTCTGAGACATTTTTTCTATAGAAAAAGTCTCAGATTCTGAGACATTTTATCTATAGAAAAAGTCTCAGATTCTGAGACATTTTTTCTATAGAAAAAGTCTCAGATTCTGAGACATTTTTTCTATAGAAAAAGTCTCAGATTCTGAGACATTTTTTCTATAGAAAAAGTCTCAGATTCTGAGACATTTTTTCTATAGAAAAAGTCTCAGATTCTGAGACATTTTTTCTATAGAAAAAGTCTCAGATTCTGAGACATTTTTTCTATAGAAAAAGTCTCAGATTCTGAGACATTTTTTCTATAGAAAAAGTCTCAGATTCTGAGACATTTTTTCTATAGAAAAAGTCTCAGATTCTGAGACATTTTTTCTATAGAAAAAGTCTCAGATTCTGAGACATTTTTTCTATAGAAAAAGTCTCAGATTCTGAGACATTTTTTCTATAGAAAAAGTCTCAGATTCTGAGACATTTTTTCTATAGAAAAAGTCTCAGATTCTGAGACATTTTTTCTATAGAAAAAGTCTCAGATTCTGAGACATTTTTTCTATAGAAAAAGTCTCAGATTCTGAGACATTTTTTCTATAGAAAAAGTCTCAGATTCTGAGACATTTTCTCTATAGAAAAAGTCTCAGATTCTGAGACATTTTTTCTATAGAAAAAGTCTCAGATTCTGAGACATTTTTTCTATAGAAAAAGTCTCAGATTCTAAGACATTTTTTGTATAGAAAAAGTCTCAGATTCTGAGACATTTTTTGTATAGAAAAAGTCTCAGATTCTGAGACATTTTTTCTATAGAAAAAGTCTCAGATTCTGAGACATTTTTTCTATAGAAAGTCTCAGATTCTGAGACATTTTTTCTATAGAAAAAGTCTCAGATTCTGAGACATTTTTTCTATAGAAAAAGTCTCCGATTCTGAGACATTTTTTCTATAGAAAAAGTCTCAGATTCTGAGACATTTTTTCTATAGAAAAAGTCTCAGATTCTGAGACATTTTTTGTATAGAAAAAGTCTCCGATTCTGAGACATTTTTTCTATAGAAAAAGTCTCAGATTCTGAGACATTTTTTCTATAGAAAAAGTCTCAGATTCTGAGACATTTTTTGTATAGAAAAAGTCTCAGATTCTGAGACATTTTTTGTATAGAAAAAGTCTCAGATTCTGAGACATTTTTTCTATAGAAAAAGTCTCAGATTCTGAGACATTTTTTCTATAGAAAGTCTCAGATTCTGAGACATTTTTTCTATAGAAAAAGTCTCAGATTCTGAGACATTTTTTCTATAGAAAAAGTCTCCGATTCTGAGACATTTTTTCTATAGAAAAAGTCTCAGATTCTGAGACATTTTTTCTATAGAAAAAGTCTCAGATTCTGAGAAAAAAAATTCTCAGAATCTGAGACTTTTTCTATAGAAATAATGTCTCAAAATCTGAGATTATTTCTATAGAAAAAGTCTCAGATTCTGAGACATTTTTTCTATAGAAAAAGTCTCAGATACTGAGACATTTTTTCTATAGAAAAAGTCTCAGATTCTGAGACATTTTTTCTATAGAAAAAGTCTCAGATTCTGAGACATTTTTTCTATAGAAAAAGTCTCAGATTCTGAGACATTTTTTCTATAGAAATAATCTCAGATTTTGAGACATTATTTCTATAGAAAAAGTCTCAGATTCTGAGAATTTTTTTTATAGAAAAAGTCTCAGATTCTGAGAAAGTTTTTCTACAGAAAAAGTTTCAGATACTAAGATTTTTTTTATAGAAAAAGTCTCAGATTCTGAGAAATTTTTTCTATAGAAAAAGTCTCAGATACTGAGACATTTTTTCTATAGAAAAAGTCTCAGATACTGAAACATTTTTTCTATAGAAAAAGTCTCAGATACTGAGACATTTTTTCTATAGAAAGTCTCAGATACTGAGACATTTTTTCTATAGAAAAAGTCTCAGATACTGAGACATTTTTTCTATAGAAAAAGTCTCAGATACTAAGACATTTTTTCTATAGAAAAAGTCTCAGATACTAAGACATTTTTTCTATAGAAAAAGTCTCATATTCTGTGACATTTTTTTATAGAAAAAGTCTCAGATTCTGAGACATTTTTTCTATAGAAAAAGTCTCAGAAAAATTAGACTTTTTCTTTAGAAAAAATGTCTCAGAATCTAAGACTTTTTCTATAGAAAAAGTCTCAGATTCCTAGACATTTTTTCCATAGTAAAAGTCTCAGATTCTGAGAAATTTTTTCTGTAGAAAAAGTCTTAGATGCTGAGACATTTTTTTCTACATTGTTTTAAGCAATCTTAAAAATTGGTTAAATCTTCTTTTCACTATTATCCACTTGGTACGTACCATACTGTTGGGTCAACCAATATTTCCTGCCATGTAATCCAATCCAACTAAGTGCACCATCCGTATCTCAAATTCAGTTATTGAAACATTGATAACTCCCGATTTCCCGTCGCGCTCCTTATTCGTCGAAGTGTTTTAAGCTTTGTAGAGACTTTATACCTTACATCTCTTCATACCTGAAATTTTATCATTAGGGATTAACATGGCAAAATAAAATCGCACAACTTGCCACGGTTCATCACTCTTGGTGGCTAATAAGTTCTTCCACTATTTGGCATCTTTTTTCGGATCATCTTTTCCATTATGTTCATCAAATTAACCTTCAACGAATCCATTTTCGCTTTCGAACGAAACGAAATCAAAGGCGCTAATTGGGTTGTTGTGTTGCGAGCACCACAAACATTTTCTGCAAATAAATACAATTTAGTTTTTGCAATCCCAACTAGTTTACAAAAAACTTACAATGAATGTTGTTGTTCATTTTTATTTACATAATTTTGTAAATTTATTATTAAAATTTTTAATATTTATTTTTTGACATTTTTTATTTCTACCGAAATTTGTCGGTAGTATTTAAAAAACAATCAACCGAAAAAAATCGTTAGAAAAAAAATTAAGAATCACATTTTCGTTAAAACAACCGACAATTTTCGTTAGGTAACGATATCGATAATATCGTTAAAAAAGTTACTGAATCGCACTACAGGAAAACGATTTTTTTCTTTAATTTTCACGCATTCGGTGCTACAATTTTTCCCGCAGCTATAGGCTGTATAATGATGATATTCTAAAGTGAATTGAAGCATTAATAATTAATTGACGATTTGCGGTTTAACACCTTACGTATACGAGTACAAGAATGTACATAAATAAAAATATATAAATATACATGCATGTATGAATGTATGTATAATATATACATAATACATTGTATATAAACTAGGGTGACTCCTGAATTAGATGATTTTTAAATTATTCGCTTTCGATATTCAAAAAACAACTATTCCAAAAAAAACCAAGCGAAAATTTCCTGATTCCTTTCGTTCAATGTGCCGAAACGTTTGATTTCGCATAAAGAATTTTTCTTATGTAGATTTAATTTGCCGCGTATTTTGTTAATAAATTTCCACTATTTCTTAAAAATCTTACAAGCTTATGGTCTTATGATTATTAAGATCAAGCGATCTTTATATGATATTTCAGCAACAATCGAAGGTTTTACATTTTGAATTACCCTAGTGTAAATATATATACACGGAGGGAAAAAACCGATTAACACGCAAAAATGTTCAATTTTATTTTAAACATGCTGCAAATTAAAAACAAAATAATATTGAATTTCTAATTTAAAATTGCATCATATTTCAGTTTTACCAACTTTCAATTTATTATGATGTCATTTAAGTGCGTTGAAAATTCAAATTAATTCAATAAAGTATGAAGTGAGGTTGAGATTGCTAGAAATAGAATTGTAGTGTTGGAAACTGTCAAAATTTATTCTGTAGAAACTATAAATATTCACATATATAAAAAACAGTTTTCATTAACAAGACAAACCGACATTTAAAATCCTACTGAAGATGACACTAACTGGAGTGTTTGAAACCGGTATAGGAAATACCAGAAATGTCTATAATTTTTAGAAATTCAATTTTTCTTCTGCATTTTTTCAACTTGAACCCTTATAACAAATATAATTAGAGCCCGTGCTCGATCTGTACTTACAGAAAAAATCAAATAAATTATGACTTTTTTTGAATTTCGTCGATCGCCATGCAAATTATGTTTCATTTTGCTCTAAAAACTCTATGTTTAAATTTTTAGCCAAATCGGACAAAATTAACCCGTGTTTTTGGAGGGTTAAGGTTTTATCCTCTAAAAAAGTTTTCCCATACAAACCCAAAAATTTGTGTTAGACCTTTTAATTTTTTTTTTTTCAATTACACTGTGCTAGTCGCAAAAATTAACAAGCTGGGCACCCTGTTGGTAAAGCTAATACGGGTACGCTGAATTCAATGCCGTTTTTCGAAGTTAGCGCTTGTATTTGCGATATTCACGATTTAAAATTGCAAAGCCTTGGTACTACAAAAATTAAATTTTTATACTTTTGGGATAGTTTTTAAATATAAATTTAAAAAATGCATTGCTTATTTTCGCGAAAAAAAAATTTTCCGGCCAAAAAAAAAATCCGCGAAAAAAAAATAGCGAACAAATTTTTTTTCGAAAAATTTTGTGTCTGTAATTTATTGTATTCCACTCATTTTCATAAATTAATAGGAAAATAAAAAAAAAATTTGGAAAAAAAATTTCGCGAAAAAAAAATTTACGCGAATAAAATTTTTTGTTTTGTATAATTCAATAGATAAAATTTTAAAATAAAAAAAAATAATCGCGAATATCACTTATAAATTCAAATCAAACTAAAAATATTTGTATTGAACCAATTTTTTCACGAAATTAAAGATTTTTCTCGAACAAAAATGTTTTATGCGAAAAAAATTCACGGTATTATGGGTTGTTGTGTTAGGTTAACAGAATTGAATGGTTTTAAATTTAAAAATTATCGAAAAAGTTTAAAAATATCATTTTTATTGTACTTAAGCATCAAAATTTTAAAATTTTAAAATTTTGTATACCCTCCAACCACAGTATGGGGGTTATACTCACTGAAATATCGGTCTAGGATCCCATAAAGTATATATATTATTGATCAGTGATCGATGTTAAGACATTCTAGCTATGTCCGTCCGTCCGTCTGTCCGTCTGTAGAGGGCACGATACAGTCCAAAATAAAAGAGAAATGGGCAAAATTGGACCAAGGGGAAAAAAGTTGCCCATTTTTTTTTTGTATTTTTAAAATTTTTAAAGTTTTAAAAAAAAATTTTAAATTTTCAAAATTCCAAAAAAGTTTCTTTTTTTAACTTTTCTAAGTTCCAAGCTACAAAAACATTTTGCAGTGTTTCTTTTAATCAAAAAACTTTTTACTCTAAAAAAAATATTTTTCACACTCAAGAAAAAGTATACACCCAAAAAAAATTTACATTCAAAAACAATTTTTTTTTATTATTATTAAAAAACGTAATTCACTCAAAATAATAATATTTAAATATTTTTTTAAAAAAGTGTTTTACTCCTTGAATATATTTTTCAACAAGTGAGTACATATTTTATACAATTATTCGGTATTCGGCAATATTCGTCCCAATATGTGACCGAAGTGCTTTTTTTCTACAAAATATTCGGTCAGACACTACAAATTATAACGGGAGATTTTTAGTTAATATACTTTTGTGAGCATAAATTTTTTCAAAAATCATCCTTATGGGTGGGCCACTAGAAAAAGTGGGCGTGGACCGCCCATTTTTTCGCAAATCGGAAATTTCGACAGTAGAAGACTGCATACCAAATTTGGTGAGGCTAGCTTGTCGGGAAATATTTTTTGCCGCCACTTGGGGGGTTTTCGACCACAGTGCGTTGTGCTGGACTAAAACTGGGTTAAAAACTAAAGACAGTCTCATTTCTGGTGTAAATTGGTCTACCATTTGTTCCCTTGTGAATATTTTTTTTAAGTAAAGAAAAAAAATCTGGGGTCCTTCACCGATATTTTAATGAAATTGGAAATTTTAAAATTAAACCAAATATGTCGCGGTTGTACCAAGGTACTCTTGAGGGTCCAAATGTACCAAAAAAAGTAAAATTGTACCAACTTTAACATCCATGATCTGTATCACAAGAAATATATTTAAAAACAAGTAAAAAAGTTAAATTCGGCCTTGCCGAATGTAGTGATACCCTCCACAACTTCAAAAAGATTATTCCAAAAAACTCTTTTTAAAAGGAAATTATTTAAAAAAATAAAATTTTGAAAAAAAATTGCCACAAAAAAAAAATGGTAAAATCCGTGTTCAATTTTGTTCACATATGTCAACCAGCAGCCGAATTAAAGCATTTTGTATTTTTAGGTTATGTTGAATGTACTAAACTTTTTGAGGTGTCCTTACATTTTCGTTCATAACTTTTGAGCCGCTGAACCGATATTGCTCAAATGCAATACCAAACTTCTCAGGAGAACTTCCAATAAATATGTTAAGTTTCAGTCATATCCGTGTAGTATTTTGTTCGTGATCACCATTTCCACAGACAGACGGACAGACGGACATCGCTAGAATGTCTTCAAATCGATCGGGGATCATGAATATATATACTTTGGGGTCCTAGACCGATATTTTGATGAGTTTCAAACGTAATGACTAGGGATGAGATTTTCATGCACTAAAAAATCGAAAATATGCGCTTAAAATATGCGCTTAAAAATTCAAAATATGCACTAAAAAACCAAAAAATATGCACTAAAAAAATTAAATGTGTAGCATATAACCCTAAATTGGATTTAACAATATTACGGTCACAGTTAGGCAATGCATGCATTGGTTCCGGCTCTGGCTCGTCGGCAAACGGGATGGGTTCTTGCCTAACTAATGTTTCTAGCATAAAGCTACAATTGACAGAATTATTAACTGCATGCATAAAAAAAAAAATTTGAAATAAACTGAATAAAAAAAAAATTGAAAAATAAAAAAATAACGACCTGAAACTATAATTTAAATGAGGGCTTGCATCTTGCCATTCTGGTGCTGCTAGATGGTAAATGAGCACTCTTTATCCCACCCTACCTTGATCATTAAAATTCCCAAAGAGAAAATACTTTGGGGAGATCCCATTAAAATGCCACACCACTACTCTGCGCCTAATTCGCACCGGAAATCAAAAACAACGAAAACTTAGAAATTCATGATTTCACAAACTTTATTCATTGAAAAGTAAAACTATAACTAAATTACCTTCGATATTATATAAAAAAAAAAAATCAACTTAACGTTAATATTAAATTTACAGCTAATAATATTAAAAATGAAATTAAACTCAATTTAAAATTCTCCATTTAATTAAAACTAAACAAAAATTAATAAAAAAAAATGTTATTTAACTAATATAAAATAATAAAATAAATCAAACGCGCCTATGCAAAAATCAATACAAAACGCTGAAATCAAAATTAAAGGATATATCCAGTTCGGATAACAGGGTAGTAAATATAAAAAAAATATAAATTAATAAATCAAACAACTTTTCAAAATGTTCATTTTTATCAACCGGAAAAAAAATTTAAGTGCAGTTTAACATTACTACGACATTAATTTTTGAAGCAATCTAAACGCGGCAAAAACAAAAAGCATTCCGAGTAAAAAAAAACAACAAAAAAAAATAATTAACCCGGTAAAAAAAATTTACTCGGAAAAATCATCAATAAAAAAAAATAAAAAAAATTATCACCGAAATTTCCGGGGCTCGAACCCACGACCTCAAACTTCTGAGCCGGGCGCTCTACCACTATACCACGACGGGTTTTGACGATTATGTAGTTATAGAGGACTACTAGCCGTATGAGTAATATTAATTACATATATAATGCGTGATAAGACATGCATTTATAATGCAATTACAATGTAAACAATTCTAACGATATTTTTAGATTTTTTTTTTTTAACCACGTGAAATTACCGACCATTAAATAATTAAACACTTTTTCTTAAATTTCAAATAAACGGAAAATAATTCATACGGAGTGTTTGGTATTAAAATTTACGATTTTTAATTTCCAACAACATCCAAACATTTTTAAAACCGAGAAATAATTATTTACTGACCGAATAAATATAAAACACTCTTCCTTAACATAGACTCTTAACCCACTGTTAACTAATATTTTAACAGTGTCTTAATAAATTTAACATACACTGAAAATGTTTATTTTACATTATCCTTTAAAAATTAAATTTAAACTGTTAACCAGTGTTTTTAATAGAAAAAGGGTTTTATATTTATGTTAAATAAAAAAAAAAAATGTAAAATATATAAAAATGTAAAAAAATGACTTACAGCTTCATTGGTCCCACGATGAAAGATCTTTCACGCTGGATCACTGATGTTGATGTTGAAACGATGAATTTTAATATTTCGCTTATAAAATTTGATTATTTAATTGTTATTAATATAAAAAAATTTAAAAAAAATTAATTTAATTATTTAAACCAAAAAAAAAATATTTTTTTCCCCAGAGCCATCTGGTAAAAAATAGCAAAACCACGAATATTTTTAGAACTTTTTATTTTATTCGTATGCACTTTTGACGTTTCTATTTGAGTCTTGTTATATGTTTTTATTGGCACTTTTAGAACATTTTGACATAAAATTATTTTTTCTTTAGTTTACATTCGCGAGTACATAATTTTTATATCAAAAGCGATTTTTTTAATTAATTTCAATAATTTTTCTAAATAAATTAGTACTTTTGTACTAATAAAAATCGCGTAAAAATACCGGGAAAAAATGCGTTTTAGGGCGGTTTTGATTTTTGCATGGTAAGTATGCGGGATTCAACAAAAGGAAAAAATTAAGGTAAGTAAATCGTATGAAAATAAAATTAACAAAATAAAAATTGAACTAATAAAAATTTTCCTTTTAAACTTTAGATTTTACATTAATGGAAATTTCTTGATCGAACTTGGAGTTTTTTGGAAACATATAAAAATTAATTAAATTTATGAAATTTTGTGATTTTTCTTGTTCTTTGTAAAATTAATGTTTTGATATATTTTTTTTTTTAATAAATCACTTTTAAAATTTGTTTTTGCTTTCTCTGTTTTTATGGACAAAAAGGTTTGTATATGAAAATTTTATGGCTTTCTTGTGAAGATTTTCGATGTGGGAAAAACTTTAAGGATTGTCTTTGAGAACACTACTTTAGCACTTTTGAGGTTTTTAGTATCACTTTAAGGTGAACGATTTTAGAAGACACTTTATCACAATTTTGAACACTTTCACTTATTATTTTGTTGTTGGTGTTTTTGGTGGTTTATGTGATTTGATGATGAAGATTTTGGAGAGATGAAAATGATGTTCGGGTTTGTCGATGAGGGTTTCCCGTTCCCAGAAAGAAATATAAAGATGTGATTGGGGACTTTTGTTGGCCAAAAGATTCCCCTCTGTCCCCTCGAAAAATGCGTACGTGTGTGTGCTGTAAACAAAAATTTTATTAAGAAATGTATATGTGTGTGTTTTGTATGTGCGGTTGAATTTTACCTTTTGTAAAGCTAACAGCAAGGTGTATGAAGAAAACTCCTTTTGCTGGCTCTTTTAAAGTGAGAAAAAAAATCTTCCGGTTAAGGGATGAAATTAGAATTTTCCTTTCAGACAAGTTGGAAAGAAAATTTAATGAATGATTTCGGATGAAATCAGAAGATAAAAAAAAAAATTATTCCGCAAAAGTTATCCCTATAGAAAATATTTAATAAAATAATTTTCAATTAATTTTGAGCAACGTTTTTTTTTTTTTCTAATTTTTATTTGGAAAAATTACCAGCCAATTAAACAAATTTAATTGAATAAAATAAAATGAAAAATCAACTTGAATTTTCTGGCAATATGTTTTCCCCAAAAATTAGAGAAAAATTTAATGAAATTTATAAAAAAAACTTTAGAGATTCTCAAAAAAAAAATAAATTTTAAATTTTTAACTTACTCGTGAATAGCAAAATTTTCCGTGTCGCAGATTAAAAAATACTCAAAGGTGATGATCAGCAAAATAGGCCGAATCACCATCTTGAAATCCTTTTTATACCCATAAGAAATTGGAAAACTTTTGGGAATCCTGGGAAATTGGAAAATCCCGCTTATTCAGCTATATATAAACACATACATATACACAACCATATAATAATCTTAACATAAAATGTCATTTGTTTCTGACACATACGGCATTATCCTTTTTGACAGATACATGTCCTTTTGACATTAAAAAGGAGCCCTTTACACCATATAAAATTTTAAAAAAAACCGTTACGGTTTAAAAATATTTAAATTTGAAAATTCAAAATAAAACAAAGATTTTGAGCTACAAGCGCTACTACAAATGTGTGCAATAAAAATATTGCTTTCATAGGAAAAACGTTTTAAAAGGCAAAAAAGTAACGCCGGTTAACAATCTATTAACAAATTTGAAAGAAAAATTTTTTTTTTCTTATTTTCAAAATTAATTTTTAAATTTTAAAATAGTTTTTAAAACTGTCTCGACTGTCTTTACAGAAAACAATAATTTAAAAATAACGACTATAAGTCGCCCTAAGTGGCAATCAGTATCTTTGGAAAAATGGCAACACCTAACATTTGTGTCTAAAATATAGACCATGTCTGGCAATGTTTGCAAAAATAAGTACTTAGATCAGAATTGATGAAGGAGAGGAAGAAGAATAATGATTACTAAAAATAAAAATTTGTTTACACATTACAATAACAAATCTTCTGTGAGAAAAAACAGCAACAACTACACTCGAATTGAAAAAATCATATTTAGTTGATACTTGCTTAACAGCCTACTTGGCGTATCGGTCTAGAGTGATTGTACGTTACAAGCAGTTAATAGCAAAGTATTACAGATGATGATGAGTTCAATTCTTGTCGGCTGCGATCTGTAAATAATTTTCACATATAGAGTTTTATTGACTACTAACTAAATAAATTTGACATTAAAAGTTTTTCTGAAGATTATTATAACTGGATAATATGAAACTAGTAAGAAACAAACCAGGATGTCTAAATTTTTAGAAAAATTAAAATTTTTCTTTCACACTTTTCTCAATTCAAAACCATATATAACAAATCAAAAAATTATAATACATAATTATAATTAGAGCCTGAGCTCGACTGTCTTTACAGAAAACAATAATTTCAAATAAATTTTAATTTGCTAATTTATGCCAAAATATGGAAAAATATGCACCTTAAAGTTGGAAATATGCACAAAATATGCACTTAAAACGAAAATATGCAAAAATATGCATTTTCATCAAAATATGCAAAAATATGCATAAACAATCAATGCCATTTTAACTCAAATTTCTTGATTCGGAAAGATAATTGGTCGATATCGTTTTGAGACTATCAACAAAAAACATGCATTTGCATGGAAATCTCATCCCTAGTAATGACAAACTTATATATACCCTCCATCACTAAGTGGAGGGTATAAAAAGTTTTTTGGACAAAACGAAAAGAAAAATAAAGAAAAATCAAATATATTTTAAAAAACATTACACTAGCTCACATTTCTTTGCTAATCATTACAATGATATTGAAAAATTAATAATGCAATTTATTAATTTGTTTCAAAAAGATTTTAAAAGATCATTGTCAAGACTTTTTAGCAAATGACAATCGTTAGTGGCAAAAATATAGTCTTATGTAAATAGACGTCATAAGAATTACGATACATAATAAATAATTATTGTCCTTTAGAAAATGTTAATTGTATAAAGACAATATTGTTTTGAAAATAATAATTTCTAAGCCAACTTGTAGGAGTTGTTTAAACATTATTACTCAGAGTTGTTATCGACCATCTGTATAGACTTTGTGAATTCACACATTTAGTGCAAATACGGACAACTTAGCAATAACAATAATACTTTCTTAACAAAATACAATTAAATCATGATTATCATTGTTATTATTATTATAATTATAATCACAACATGACTACCAACATTTTGTTTTTATGCAAACAAAAAACAAACAAAACAAAAAACACTTTAAAAACTTTTAAACAAACCAACCATTATTTTAATTATTAAAACTCAACAAAAACTCACTCTTACTTTATGTGTGTGGGAAACTGCAAAAACAAAAAAAAAATACAGAAACTTTTTCCCAAAACAAAGTCTATTCCAACTATAAAACCGCAAAAGTGGTAACAATGTTCGACGGTGGCTAAACCACACACTCACAGCATCACAGCATCACATCAGCAACACCAATAAAGAACAATGAGGAGGATACTACAACACTTTTCACAAGTAATGAGAATTTCAAAACAGTTTAGGTTGTCAGTAAATAAAACACAGAGGGAGTAAAAAAAAAAACGCCACGTAAATTATTAAATGTTTCATAATGTATACAACAGCAACAACAGCAATATTTATCTTCCATCAACCCCAACCCAAGCACCCATTCCATTCATACATTCCATAAAATCCCATCCCCATCCATCTACACAAAAACTTTTCATAATTTAATTGCATTTATATAACTCGACATGAGAGAAAAATGCCAAAGAAAAGTACTACTCAAATAGCAAAAACTATGTATTTAAGCCATTTTTGTGTTGAATGTCAAGATGCGTTTACACGCACTTGACACAACATTAAATTAAGCCTTTTTCTCGCATTGCCACTAAAGTTTTTTTTGCTGTTGTTTTTATTTTTTTACTTTTTCAAGTGATTTTACGGGTGCTTTTCTTCAAAAACTGTTTCGTAAGTTAGTTAAGGGCTGGCTGGTGGTTCACTTAACTACATTTACAAAATAAACAAGTAAGAATGATAAATTTTCTGTTGTGTCGATTCTTTGGATACCCTCCAACCACAATGTAAAGAAATATTTTTTAAATTCTGATTAATTTTTATTAAAATAAATTAAAAATTGTTTTATTCGACCTTTAAAATATTAGTAGGTTTATTCTATTAAGAAATTGAAATATTCAATTAATTTTGACCAGTAAAAAATATCGAAATCTTAATCGATTCATGATCCCCAATCGATTTTAAGACATTATAGCTATGTCCGTCTGTCTGTCTGTGGAAATGGTGATCACATCCAAAGTATTGCACGGAGATGACTGAAACTTAACATATTTATTGGAAGTTCTCCCGAGATGTTTGGTATTGAGCGATATCGGTTCAGCGGTTCAAAAGTTATGAACAAAAATGTAAGAACACCTCAAAAATGTTAGTACATTCAACATAACCTAAAAATACAAAACGTTTAAATTCGGCTGCTGGTTTACATATATAAACATAATTGAAAAAAGTTGGCAACCTTGTCGTGTAAAGTTTGACATTTTTAGTGCTCCCGATCAAAATTCTTTTAAATATTAAAAACAGTAGTTTAAACTAGTTAAATATTTAAAAGTCACATTTGTGTAAAAAAAACAACAAAAAAATACTTAAAAAAACATAAAATATGCCACCTAAAATACGCAGAAGTTTAAAATTTAGGCAAATTATTTGTGGCCAGTGCAAATTGAATATTGAGAAAGAGGAAGATGACATAGAATGTGATAAGTGCGCCAAAATGTTTCATGCTCTGTGTACTACACTAGACAAAAAACAGTATAATCATCTCTTGCAAAATGAGAAGGAAGAGTATGTTTGTCACTTGTGCGACGAAAGTAGTGGAAGCATAAAAATTGAGTTGAACTTAATAAAAACAAAGCTAAACAAACTCGATCAGCTGGATGCTATGCAAGAAACAATGCAGTTCATGTCACAACAATATGATGACATATTTAAAATTATAGCTGACAACAAAAAAAAGTTCGAGGCGATACAAGCAGAAAATAAAAACTTAAAAAATGAAATAAATGAATTAAAAAATTCTATTAAGTTTTTAAATGATAACCGGGTGAAGAATGATTGTATTATTAAAGGTATGGAAGTAGATGATGATTCTGATCCTGCAATTACAGTTGTAAATTTAATGAAAGATGTTGGAGTAATTTTGAAACCTACTGATATTGATGATGCATATTTTCTTAAAAATAAAAATGAACAAGATGAGAATAAAAAGCTGTCAATGGTGGTGAAATTTGCTAATAGAAAATCTAAAAAAACTGTTATGTCCAGCAAACCCAAATTAAAGGAAAAAGAAAATACGAAGTCTATTTTCATAAATGATTACTTGAGTAAAGAAACCATTACCTTGCTTAATTATGCTAAATGTCTAAAAGAAGTCGGTTATCGAAGAGTATATCCCATGGGTGGTAAAGTATATACTAAGAGAAGCGAGCTTTCAAAACCAAAAATGATAAAGAATGCGGATGAAGTCGACAGTCTTTTGTTGGAAGCTGCTGTACCTAGAAGGTCCCGTGGTAATGTCACTGTGGAGAGTTCAAGTGACAGTGAGGATGAATCTCATGTTTCGTACTTGTCGCCTACATAGTTTTTTTTGTTGCCAAAGAATTTATAAATTTGTTTTCAAAAATTCGTTAATAACTTTTCAAATACTTTGAAAATTAAAAATTTGAAAGAAAAAACATAATGTTTAACTTGTAAACTTAAAAAAAAATTAAATTGTTAAATATTAATTAATTTTATAGTTTGAATTGCCAAAACTTGTGAAAAAAAAAAAATTCAAATCATGCGTTTATTACCATTGTTTTAATGATTTGTAAAAAAAAAACTGCAATTTTTTATTAGAATACTCACAAAATAATTTGTACACACATTTGTTTAATCATTTTCAACTAATGTTTTTAATTACTTTTTTATTTTTTTTTTTATAAATATGTATATATATTGATATATATTTTGCCAACATGCCTCAATAATGTCCTAGTGGCGCTGAGGCGAAATTTTTGTGTAAATATATAAAAACTTAATAAAAAAAAATTCCTAAACCAAAAAAAAAAAAAAAAAAAAAAAAATTGAACACTGAATGGTACTTAAACAAGTACAAACATATTTTTTGACAAAAAAAAAAAAAAATTGCGGATTTTTTTTTTACCAAAATTTTTTAAGGTAATATTTTTTTTTTAAGTTTTTTGTAATAATCTTTTTGAAATTGTGGAGGGTATCACTACATTCGGAAAGGCCGAATTTAATTTTTTAAAATTATATTTTTTTTTTACTATTATGATTTAATATGGTGCTCCAACAAAATTAAGTTGTTAGATATTGACCGCAACTCCACTTAGATATTTTTATTTAGATTTAAAAATAAGTCTCCCAAAATTTCAGGATAATCGGACATGGATAAGGTGTGCCGCATCGGCTATTAAGTTTAAAAACGAATTACAGGAGGAAAATTTAATTTTTATTAATTTTCTCAATTTTTTCGATATTTTGAGTTAAATTTGAATTCAAATGGTTAAAAAATTATGATTTTAAGTAAAATAGCTCTCTAATAAGGTACTAAAAACTTAAATCGGTTGAAAATCTGCCAAGTTATTACGACTTCCCCAGGCATCTAACGTGTGTCATCCCACTTGATTAAGGAATACGAGTCCCATTTTTGAAATTTATTGACATCATCTACTGTAATAACGGTGGCAGGACATAATCCCCACGGACATTACCCCCATAATGGAAATGGGAATTATGTCCGAATTCATCACGGTCATAATTACCATAATAATTGTGGGGACTATGATCGTTTCCAAAACGGTCGCAATCCCAATGGGGATTATGTCTGTTCCCTGTTGGGATTATGATCGAACTTTTTTCGGTCATAACCCCCATTCACATTATGTGGAGTAAGACCAAAGCAATTTTGGTCATAATCCCCGTTTTCTGCAGAGAGGGTGTGTTTAGCGAAGCCGCTAAATTAATTTATGGAGTTTGTACGCAGAAAAACTTTTAAGACGAAAAAAATAAAATTTTTGGGATTATGACCCACTAGTATAGTGGACATAATCCCTGTAATGGGGATTATGGCCATCTTTCACGTGGCCATTATCCCCATAAATCTGGGAATTATGTCCGTTTTTTATTGGGATTATGTCCAAATTATTTTCGGTCATACTCCCCACTACCATTATGGGGATTACGCAGAAAAACTTTCAGAACGAAAAAAATACAATTTTTGGGATTATGACCCACTAGTATAGTGGACATAATCCCCATACATCTGGGAATTATGTCCTTTTTTTATTGGGATAATGTCCAAATTATTTTTGGTCATACTCCCCACTACCATTATGGGGATTACGCAGAAAAACTTTCAGAACGAAAAAAAATACAATTTTTGGGATTATGACCCACTAGTATAGTGGACATAATCCCTGTAATGGGGATTATGGCCATCTTTCACGTGGCCATTATCCCCATAAATCTGGAAATTATGTCCGTTTTTTATTGGGATAATGTCCAAATTATTTTCGGCCATAGTCTCCACTACCATTATGGGGATTATGACCAAATGTCATAATCCCCATAATATTATGTCATACAACCTAAACTAACCCATTATGTCATGTCACCTGTTATAACATTTTTTTATCCTTCCCCCACGCGATAAATGTTTAAAAATTGATTTATTTTGTATAACAGGGTTATAACTAGGGCAACCAAAAATAAGCACCTAAAAAAATGTTTTAAGCTCCTGAAAAAAAGCCGGAAAAACATCAAAATAAGCAGTACAAATTAAAAAAAAAAGATCTTTCCTTTAGTGGATTTTCATCAAAAACGTCAGCCGAAGCGATTTTGAGTTTCTGTTCATGGTAGTGATCTGTAACCTAATAATAGTTATGAAACAAAAAAATTGGAACCCTAACCCCTCTCCTTCCCCCTTATTTTACTTGTTGAAAAAATTGCCCTTTGTGTCGAGTTGCCTTGAATAAATATTTATCAAATTAAAACGGAATGAACCACAGTCTCAAAAATGTACATTCTTGTTTAGTTTTGTATGGGCTATCGATTAATATTTTTTTTGGAAAATTTTCACAACCCGGTCTAAAATTTTCCATTCTTTAAAAAAGTTAATTTATCAAAAATCCGGCCACTTTTTTTTTTTAAGTTTATATGTTTGTCTATCCACACAAAAACCATTAAGAGATGAGTTTTTCGTTTTTTTCGAGAAAATCGCATTTTAGGCCTCTGTTCTGTCTTTCACAACTTTTCAATTCACATGAAAATTTCCGAATCATATGAAATCAAGTTTAGTGTTTTGTTGATCACGTTTTCATTCAAAGTTGAAATCGAATAATTAAAATTTAAAAACTTATAAGGAAAAAAGTGCATTCGATTTACTTTCACCAAATTTTATTTATGTGAAACAAAACGAAAAAGAAATTCGGATGTGAAATCTAGAACACCAAAAAAATTCGGAAATTTTCACTTTCACATTTTTTATGTGAATTACTTTTTTTGGAACAGCGGCCTTAATATTAAATTTCATAACAATTTTGTAATTTGCTTGTATTTTCTTGGTTCAACGTAGCGAATGAGTACTAAATATTTGCATAAATATTACTCATACGCTACGTTGAAACAAGAAAATACAACCAAATTACTAAATTGTTATGAAACTCAAAATTCAAATGCTATTTTCTCGAAAAAAAAACTAAAAATACATGACTGAATTTTTTTGTGTGGATAGACAAACATCAACCTTCAAATTCATAAAAGTTAAAAGAGGCTTATAAGTAGGCTGACCATTCGTACTGATTTGATCAGTACATGTACTGATTTTTGATCACGGGTACTGATCAAAAAGCCTTGTACTGATTTGTACTGATTTTTTGAAATATGTACTGATTGTACTGATTTTTGATCATTTCAACATAAATAACATTTTCATTTGAAAATTCTATATAAAATTTGAATTTCCATATAATAAGTCGTCAGAGTAGTTTTTTACAGACAAGGAAAAACTCCGTACTTTATTAAAATAATGTTGAAATTATTAAAATTTAATTTTGTTTTGAAATAAAACTCTTAAAAATGTTGGTGTTTTATTATTTCAAAAAATAAAACTCTTAAAAATTTAGGAGTTTTATAATTTCAAAAATAAAACTCTCTCTAAAAAAAGAGTATTATTTTACCTTAAAAATAAAAAGAAATTTATTTTGGTATTATTTTTGAAAATAATAATTATATATGTGGGTGAAATCAAAAAATGTCAGTGTTTTTGAGCCAAAATTGTACAAACAAAAAATTTTAATTCTTGGTAAATTTGTTTATTAAAATCGATATCACTACTAATATAACTATAAAAGATCTCTTCTACAAACTGTTTTAAACAAATTTTATCGACATTTTTATGATTTTTTTTGGTGACGGAGTTTACATTCACCTTAGAAAAATACATTAAATTTTTTTAATTTTCTTTGAAAACATTTTATTGTAATTTAAAACACTTATTTATGTAATTGCTAACAATTTTTGTAATTAGGATTTTTTTCTGGTTTTTGTTATTAAAGATTTTACAATTATTTTTTATTTTAATAGGATTTTTCTAAGGAAATGTAAAATAAATTTATTATTATTTCTGTTAAAATAAGTTTTTTTACTTTTTTGAATGACTAGTGTTAATATTTGCGTCGGTTTTAACAACTTCATAAGGTTTTTTAATGCAATCTGCAAAAAAAAAAAAAAAAGTTGACGGAGTTTACAGAGACGGAGTTTACATTTCGTCACTTTTTGTCCTTTTTTTCGAAAAATATTTGTCGGAAATTGGTTTCCGAAAAAAAATCAGTAGATGTCAACTAGATACGTCAAAATATGACGATATTTCAGATGCACGCTAAGTAGTTTTGTTGTAAACGTGGAGACGGAGTTTACAGCATTTTTCGATTTTTCATTTATGATTTAGCTTTTCATACAGGGAAATTAATATGCAGGGAGCAAACTTGAAACCAATGATGCAAAATGATACTTTATAGCCTCGCGTTTAATAAATGGGGCAATAACCTATTATTTTTCTAAACACAATACGTCAAAAACAACAAAATTGTCAGGTTCCATAATGTCTAAAAAAAAGTGTCGAAAAATCGTTACACAATTGAAGCCGTGTTTGTATGGGTAAAAGAGATAGTTATGACTATACAAAAATATTTTTTAAGAACGTCAACATGCCCTCTTTAAAAATGTAGTCAATTATTAAGAGTTTGGGTTATTGGTTTTTAAGATATAACCGGTTAAAGTTTAAAAATTGAAAATGTTACTGGCGACGGAGTTTACATTTGGCCTACAAAAATGAAAATAACTTGTTTAAAATAGCTTACTAGTATCCGGATTGTTGTTAGTTATGTAGAACGCCAATCTATGCGACGTTGTACATTAAAAAATATGCGAATACTTTAACCCATGTATGAGATATTACACGATGTATACTAAAGTTTAGATAAATATAATTTATCTCGTCTTAAATGTTTTCTTTAGGTTTAAGGGGGGTATAAAGGAAAAAATTAGTCTTAACGTGAGCAATTTTTAAACACGCAATATTTTTATTTCTGTTTTTTTTTATTTGCAAGATGAATTATTGTAATATTTTTAAAATTTTATTACACAAAATTTGGTCAACAAGAATTTCCAGGGTTACCTCTTAAGTATTTTTTTAAAAGACAAAATCAGCTGCAGTTGTACTATACAGCAAAAACTACTGAACCGATTTTTATGATTTTTTTCTTTATTTCTAGGTTATTAAATTCTTTATAACTTTCCGTGGCCATTTTTTGAAATATATTGATTTTTGTTGAAATTATGCTAATATAAACTTAAAAAATTAAAAAAATTACGTTTCTTCTTTCAAAAAACATAATTAGGTAAAAATTTCAAAAAATGGCCACGATAAGTACTAGAGAATTTAATAATCTACAAACCATAGATGCTTAAATTTTTTTACTGTATTTATTTCCAGTCTCGGATAATTCGAAAATGGATCGAAATAATTTAGGTTCACGAGGTCTATTTACTACCCATAAAATTTGCTGGTTCCAATTTTCGAATAAGTTAGAGTGGAACTATAGAAACTACTAAATTAGCGGTTATTCGAATCTTCAAACGCGAATATCTTAAAAACGGTAAACGCTATAAATATTTAAAGCAGATTTAGAATTAGGAGGGCAAAATCTATTTAGTTGATGCATTTAATTTTGAAGAGTGATTATTTTTTAAAATTTATACGCGATTGTTGCAAAAATATTTTTTATGCAAAAAACCAATAAAATATTAAGAGAACACTTTTTTAGTCCAATATTTCGTTAATAGAAAGTTTTTTTTTCACAAATGAGAATTCTATTAGGATTATCAATGAATTTAAATATGATGAATTTAATTTTAACTAATGTTACTATTTCGTGAGGTCATATTTTATCATATTATCAAATATTTTACAAAAAAATATTAAAACCCAAAAACATTTTTTGTTTACTTAAAATAAAATTAATTGTATGAAAATAAAACTCTTTTTATTTCGGAGTTTTATTTTTAAAACTCGGTACCGAGTTTTATTTAAAAATTGTAGGAAATTTATTTAAAAATTGAATTAAATTTTTTTGAAAAAAATACTTTTGGTTTTTTTTCATTGAGGAGTTTTAAGTTTTACACTTTTCCCTTGTCTGGTTTTTTATAACTTAAGTCTGACAGTGAGATAATTTGAATTAATTCTAAGGAGCTTAGAGTTCGTATATCAAGAGGTTCCTTAACCCAAAAATGTATCTGAGCATGAGATTATTTTGACCTGCATACATTTTCTATATTTTAAGAAAGATAACGTAATTGCACGAATCCAAATGATTCTGAGATGTTCGATGAGGTAATGTCATCAGAATTTATTGAAAAAAAGCGCTCAGAATATCAGGGATATTTAAAAACATCATGGAAGAGTTATCAAAACTTAAGCGAAAAGTCCTCAGAATCTGAGGAATTTTCTTATTTTCTTAAAACCTCTGGGTTTTTGATATATTTAATGCACAGAAATGAAGTTGTTTGAAGTCAACTAAATTTTATGAAAAATAACTACAACAGTTTAGGGCAGTTGTTTCAACTGTTGTTTTTCAACAGTCGTTTTTACTGAAACACTAATTGAGTTTTTTGTTTAACCAAAATTTTTTGAGTATTTAAAACCCCATCAGTGTTTTCCCATAGCAAAGAGTTTTCAGCGAGCTATTTCTAGAAAAAAAAAAAACAAACATAAAAACTTGGGCGTACTGATCTGAGTTCAGAAAAAAATGGTCACCCTACCTTATAAGAGGTTTATAAACAAATTTTGTAAGGAAATTCTGATAATAAACCAGTTATTAAACGCTTTTATTATACCCTCCACTTAGTGATAGAGGGTATATATAAGTTTGTCATTCCGTTTGTAACTCATCGAAATATCGGTCTAGGACTCCATAAAGTATATATATTCATGATGCCCGATCGATTTTAAGACATTCTAGCGATGTCCGTCTGTCCGTCTGTCCGTCTGTCCGTCTGTCCGTCTGTCCGTCTGTCCGTCTGTCTGTCTGTCTGTCTGTCTGTCTGTCTGTCTGTGGAAAATGCTCTCGCGGACAAAATATGCCACAGAGATGACTGAAACTTAACATATATTTTGGAAGTTCTCCCGAGAAGTTTGGTATTGCATTTGAGCGATATCGGTTCAGCGGTTCAAAAGTTATGAACGAAAATGTAAGCACACCTCAAAAATTTCAGTACATTCAACATAACCTAAATATACAAAATGTTTTAATTCGGCTTCTGGTTGACATATGTCAAGATAATTGAACACCAAGTGGTATTTAAACAAGTACGAACATATTTTTTTACAAAAAAAAAAAAAAAATCGCGGATTTTTTTTCGCGGAAATTTATTTCAATTTTTTTTTTTTTCAAAAGTAATTTCATTTTAAATTAAGTTGTTTGCAATAATCTTTTTGAAATTGTGGAGGGTATCACTACATTCGGCAAAGCCGAATTTAACTTTTTTACTTGTTTTTTTATTAATTCGGACGCTAATCTTTAAAAAAAAAATTAAAAAAAAAACAAAAGTGGCCGGATTTTTTATAAATTGACTTTTTTAAAAACTAGCAAATTTCAGAACGGGTTCTGAAAATTTTCAAAAACAAAAAAATTTAATCCATAGCCCATACAAAACTATACTAGAATGTAAATTTTGGAGATTTTGGTGCATTCCGTTTTAATATGATAAATATTTAAACAAGGCTACTCGACACAAATTTTACCATTTTTCCAATACTTGACCACGCCTCCAAAGCCCAGTTTTTGAAAAACTGAAAAACCAAAAACTTAATTTTCTTAGCTCTATATAAGGCTATTCATACAACCTATTCAGAAATTTACGGTACACGTGTTTTTTTTCGCTGGATATTTGGTGTGGAATGTCTAATATATATAATACAAGTTTATCATTTTTTATATAATTTTTCATATCCACGCCCTCAAAAAGGTCAGGAAAAAATACGTTTGTAATTCCCAGGGTATATTAAATTTCTTTTGACATAAAACTGTTTAATTTGTTTAACAACAGTACAAAAAAAATGCGTTTTTTATACGAGGTGCAATCCAGAGTTTAGAAATGACAAAATTAAATTCTTTATTAAATTTTATTTGCAAGCGTTAAACGAGTATCCGAATTAAAAAAAATGGTATTTTCACGTAATCGACAAACAATTTAAATTAATAACAGCTACTTTGACAAATGGAATGACAAACTTATAAATACCCCCTGTCACTAAGTATAGGGTATGAAAACAAAAACAAAACTTGTCTAAATAGTAGAATATAAAACTGAAAAAGTACTTAACATCAGCATCAACATCGTCGAAAAGCAGCAGTAGTAGCAACAAAAACAACAGCAACAAAAAGCATCATTATGTTTCGTGAAGTAATGGTGAAGAAATGTTTTTTTAGTAAAAGTTTACTTGCAATTCACGCTTGACTTTTAGTTTTTATTTGAGTTATAAAGATTATTATGTACTCCAACTTTTTTGTTGTTGTTATTCATTCATCTATTTAAATGTGTATGTAAGTGTATTAGAGTTACATTTTTTTTACTTCTGATTTTCCAAAGAGCCTGTGCAAATTTTTATATTACTAGATGTGGTACAAATTTGTGGCCAATGGCATTAAATTTAATCCATGCCGTCCGGTGATCAAAATTTTAGATTTTTAAAAATTAAAAAAAATATGATTTTGAAATCGGTCGAACGGTTTACGAGATATCACTATTTGAAATTTGCCAAAAATGGCGGTTTTTTCCTACGGTCAAGATATGAAAATAAAAAAGTCAAAAAAAATGTTTACCTCTTCATAGAGCTTGAGACAAACCACGGTGCCCTGGAGAGGATTTAAATAAAATTTTGGTGTTAATCCAATTTTTAGGCGGATTATGTTTTTAGACTATAAAAGAAGGAAAATGAGCCAAAAAAGAAAAAAAAGTACTAGGCGCTTTTTTTTTGGCGGGCAAAAAAAAAAAAGAATTACAAAAAGAGAAAAAAGAATTTATACAGATGTAAATTCATCACATATTCACTTATCAGTGAGATTTAAATAAATATGTGACATATTTTTTCAGATATGAGACTTAAAAGAATAATTTCACTATATAGTGATATTAAATGAAATTTCTTCTTTAATTAAATGAAAATTTTAAGTCTTGGAGTTATTTCACATTTAAGACTGATCCTGTTTCCAAATTTTGAAGGAGGGAAGTTACCCCAACAATACAAACAAAATTTTCAAAGCATTTTTGGCGAAATAAAAAAAAAATGAAAAAGGATATTTAGCGGCTCCATCTCTTTTCAAATTATTTAATTGTTTTACTCTTCCTTAGGCACTGCAAACACATTTTCCAATGGTTTTTACTATCGTTTTCTGATTTTTTTTAGTTTTGAAAAAACATTTTTAACAAAAAAGAATAAATTCTTTTAAAATGATATGACTCACTAATGTCTATATTGAGGGAACTTTGAGTTTTGCTGTCCGTCTGAGTAGTACACTGAAAACTTTTAAGAACTTACATTTTTAAATAATTTACAAGGACATATTGTATTTAGTCTCAGTTAATAGTGAAATTATTCTTCATATCTGGAAAAATATGTTACATATATATTTAAATATCACTAATAAGTAAATATGTGATGAATTTACAACTGTATAAATAAATTTTAATGCATTTAAAAGAATAAATTAATTTTTGTTTTTTAGAAATTCTTCTTTTTGCCCGCAAAAAAAAAAGCGCCTAGTACTTTTTTTTCTTTTTTGACTCATTTTTTTTCTTTTATCGTCTAAAAACATAATCCACTTAAAATCGGAGTAACACCAAAACTTAATTTAAATCCTATCCAGGGCACCGTGAAACATTCATTAAAAATTAATTTTAGCAAAGTTCATAAATTTTAACCCGTGTTTCGATCATAGTATTGTTTTTTTTTGAAAATTTTCAAAAAAAAACTCTTAACTTTATTCAAAATACGTCATGGTTTAAAATGGTTTGATTTGGCTCAAATTAAGTTTAAATGAAAGTGTATTTCAAGTTCTATAAAAAAGTTAATCAAGATTCTCAAAGATTTTGATAATTTTTTTCTTAAATTTCTTTAACGAAGAATAGCTCAGCATTTTTGAAAATGTTTTCACAAATTTCAAATGGCGATATCTCTAAAACCGCTGTCTGCGCCAAGTCTTTGATACCCTCCTAACACTGTGCAACAAATTTGGGGTCTTCGAAATTGAAAAAGAGTTTAAAATTAAAATTTTTTTAAATTAAAAAATTTTTGAAAAAAAAAATTGTCACTCAAAAAAAAAATACTCGAAAAATATTTTACACTCAAAGATTATTTTACACTCCAAAAAAAAAATAGTATTTTTTTTCAAAAATGAGTAAAAAAAAGTTTTTACTCAATATAAAATATTTCTAATCAAAATTGTTCATTTTGTTTACGTTAGCAATTTTTTCTATGACTTTAAAAGGGCATGTGGAGGGTATTTATAGATTCGGCTCAGTCGAATTTAATTTTTCTTCTTGTTTCAAAAATCCGAAACTTTGATCGCCGTTCTCCTTTTTTGCCATACAAAAAAATGCCGGTCTAATGTGCATTAAAGGAACGTAGTTGTTAGAAATATAATTAATATTTTACTTTTCTTAGTATTTATTAAACAAAGATTTCCAACTGCAAAAAAATTATGCAATAACATTTAGAAAGTGAAGGTATTTACACTTATAATAAATTCTCTGTCCAAACAGTAGAAAAATATACTGAAAATACACCCATTTTCAGCCATATGAGAAATCTGCCGATTTTAGAAGACACAATTCGCTGAAAATCTGTCATGATTATCTAGGGGAAATCAAAGTCTCAATCTAGTCTCAATCGTTTAAATTGTATAAAGAACGAAAAAAAATTAGCACTTTAAAAAAAAATTTAAGAAAGTGTATTATGTATTGAGATCGATTTATTTTAAGCTTATACAAATAAAATTAAATTATTGTTTCTGTAAAGAAGTCGAGCTCAGGCTCTAATTATAATAATGTATTATAATTTTTTGATTTGTTATATATGGTTTTGAATTGAGAAAAGTGTGAAAGAAAAATTTTAATTTTTCTAAAAATTTAAGAGATCCTGGTTTGTTTCTTACTAGTTTCATATTATCCAGTTATAATAATCTTCAGAAAAACTTTTAATGTCAAATTTATTTAGTTAATAGTCAATAAAACTCTATATGTGAAAATTATTTACAGATCGCAGCCGACAAGGATTGAACTCATCATCATCTGTAATACATTGCTATTAACTGCTTGTAACGTACAATCACTCTAGACCGATACGCCAAGTAGGCTGTTAAGCAAGTATCAACTAAATCTGATTTTTTTAATTCGAGTGTGGTTGTTGCTGTTGTTTTTTCTAACAGAAGACTTGTTATTGTAATTATGTGTAAACAAACTTTTATTTTTAGTAATCATTATTCATATATTAAAAGTGGGCGTAAAATAAAAAGTGGGAGTGGCATTTTTCAATTACGACAACTCGTACATTATCCCTTAAATCCACTGCAAATATATACCCGACGTTTCAATTCAAAATTTCTAGAATGTAATATTTGTTCTATGAAATGTAGGCGTGGTATTAGTTAAATTACGCCCATTTGATGCAAAATCCTAAAATGTCTAATGCAAATCATATATACCAACTTCTAAATCCATATCGCTCATAATTGTAAACTCTAAACAGGTTTTCGTAAAATCAAACATTTTGAGTTATAACACTATACAAGTAAATGAGCGATATGTGCAAAATTAGAATTTTGTACCCCTAAAATGAAAAAGCTCACACTGTGCAAGGATAACTCAACATTTTTTTTTCATCAAAATTTTTTTTTATCAATATTTTTCTTTCATCAACAATTTTTTTTTGCATCAATAATTTTTTTATAATTTTTTTTTTATTAATGTTTTTTTTATTAACAATTTTTATTAATATTTTTTCACCAATATTTTATTTTAAATTTTTTTTCATGCGTACATTTTTTGTTCAATATTTTTTTTTGTTTTCATCAAAATTTTTTTATCAACATTTTTTTCTATCAATAATCTTTTTTCATTAAAAACTTTTTTTCATCAAAAACTTTTTCGGTCCTTGACCAAAAAACGCATTTCTGATTTTTTTGTGTCTGGGGCCGTATTTTAAATAAATTAACTTTTTGAAAAATAAAAATTTTTAGGACGGGTTCTGAAAATTTTCAAAAAAAAAAATAAATCGATATTCTATAAAAAAAATATACAAAAATGGAAATATTTGGGATTATGGTGCATTCCGTTAAAATTTGATAATTTTTTAATCAGAGCAACACGTCACAAATTTGACAATTTTTTTTCAATATTTACTCACGCCTTCTAAGCCCAGGTTTTGAAAAATTTAAAAACTAAAAATACAATTTTCTTAGCTCCATATGGGGCTATTAAAACAACCTATTCGTAAATTTATGGGACACATGTTTTTCTGCGGCAAGAAATTTGGTGTGGAATGCCTCATATGTATTAAATAAATATTTTTTTAAATCTACATCAAAAATATTGTATGTAAGTGATCAAAATGTTTGGTAGTCGTATCAGCTGTGCAATCACTTAGAAAGCATTTCTCTGGCAACACAGTACAAATTAAATAATATTTTGTGGTGGCTCACGTACCGCATAATCTTGAAAAAATTGTTGAAACTAATCCTTTTGTTCTGTTCCATGTCACACCAAAACTAACAAAACCAAAGCAAAAAAAAAAAACAGCCACAAACACTGAAAGGACTTACATAAGTTATTGTTTTTTTTTTGTGTTTTATATTTTTATTTCCTATTTTCTCATCCTTTAAGGAATCCCCAGAACATTGTCTGTGTGTGTATGATTGAACACATACATACATACATGCATATAAAAATAAATACACAGCTTTTCCAATGTTTGTTGGATTTATTTTTAATTTTATTTTGTACATTTTGACAGTTGGTGACACAAACATGCATTTTATTTCTTTCATATGTACACATTAGGTGTATAACTTTACGGCTGCCTTATTTTTTTAACGTTTTGAAAAAAAAAACAACAAAAATTTTCTGCACAAATTAGTAAAAGTATATACAGAGCGTTTTAGTAAAATAATAATTTCGGCAGAAATATCTTGTTATTTAAGTTGTTTTTTTGACAAAGTTTATCATTTGAATGTTGGGCTTTTGTTTAGGAACGATTAACCATTAATTTGGTTATTCCCCTATACATATCATGTATGTACCATAAATTTATACGTATAATCCCACAACAAATCGCTCCTTTACTTGTATAGTGTCATAACTCAAAAAATGCGTTTTTTGAGTTAATGATGCAGAATTATTCGTTATATCGTGCTTTATATTGTGTCAAAAATTCGTATTAATATCTCTTAAACTCACCGTTTGAGAAGAGTACACGCCATTATTACATTTTCTATGTACCGGCCTTTTTCAATTAAAAACCAGTTTCAATAGTAAACTTTAAACTTGTTTTCTGCAAAATCAAATATTTTGAGTTATGACACTATACAAGTAAAGGAGCGAAATGTTCCGCTACAGAAAAATAATATATCGTGAACCAATATTCAAAATATGCCAACTTAAATTTGACCGAAATGAGTTTCCAATGGCAAATAGCTCCCCTATGCAATACCCATCTGTGATAAAAATTTCAGAGCAAAAAAATAATTTGTTGTCGTTTTACATCCATTTATGTTATTCTGCCATCTCAAAGTAGATATTTTTTTGGTGAAAATAAATGCCAACTCCCATTGTAAATTTCCAAAAATTTTTCAAAATTTTTTTAAAAAAAAATTATACCTCATATCCCATTGCATTTGCCATGCTGAACACGAATCCGGTTAAGATTTTGATTTATAATGGGTAGTTTTCGAGATATTTCCATTTTGAAAATTTCGGTAAATAGTAGTTGGAAAAAAGAAAATTGCTTATATACATGTAACTTTCAAACTATTTATCAGATTTAAACATTATGAGTGGGGCAAATACAGTCAATGATATAAGCTTTCAAATTAGCAAGTTTGGAGTGAGCCTGCTACAATACAGCGTGAGTTACAGAGTGCCAAAGTTGACCACCCCGAGATTAAAAGGCTTTCGGAGCTAGTAACTTTTAAAAATATGTAAAGATTTTTAATTTTTTTCAGTTTTTGCATTACACTGAAAAGGATAACAAAAACCAAACACAAAAAAAAAATAATAAAAATTTAAAAAAAAAAAAAAATATTTTTATTTTCCGACAAAATATGCCAACTCTAAAAAAAATATTTGTTTTTTGAAATAGTAATAAATGCCATCTCTGAAAAATACGCAAACAAGTGCAAAATATGAAATTTTTTGCATAGGTAAAAATTGTTTAGAATATTTAAACCATCTTGTGGAAGGTACATTGTTTATTTTTGCAATAATATGCGAAATAACTAGTTTTTTAGCTCTCCTGAAAAGTAAGCTTTTTAGAGTTGGCATTTATTGAATATAGTTCGACGATATGTATACGTCCAGGAGATACGAAGACAATTCTTCAGGAGGATAAATACGCTATATTGCCAGATAATCATTTGGAAGATAACTTGAAGATATCGCTTAAATTTTACCTAGAAGATAAAAAGAAGATGTTGCCATTTTTTCCTCATAGGAGATAAAAGTGTGTTTATTAGTCAAACGAAAGACGATATTTTACAAACAATAGTGTTAAACGATAACACCGCTCTACGAATCTGAGGTTTGTCGCTGCGTTTTGGATGAAACCAAAAAAAGTTGATTGGATTCCAAAACGGTCACTCAAATTTTTCTATCACGTCACAATTTTGAGAAAATCGCGGTTATAGTCTCAAAAAATGCCCATTTTGACCATTTTTGATAAGATCCTGACAAGCAAATGATTTGGTATCAAGCTCATTCGAAAGTATGTAATTTTCTCTTCCAGACAAGATCAAATCTCTGTGGAATTTAATTTTCTAAAGTGGTAAAAAATTCATTAGCCACAAGTGCTTTAAATCTTAAATTTACATACATATGAATTTGTATGGAAATTTGTTCAAAAACAATGTATAAATAAAGTAAATATTGAAAAATGGAAGATTTTTTGCTTATGATTTTTTTACCATTTTAGAAAATCAAATTTTTATAACATTTTATCTTATCTTTAAGAGAAAATTACAAGCTTTCGAACGAGCCTGAGACCAAGTCATTTGCATGTCAGGATAAAATTTTATAAGCTTTTAAAAATGGTCAAAAATTCCCTTTTTCGGCACTTTAACCGCGAATTACTCAAAATCCTGATGTGATAGACAAATTTGGGCTCCGGATTTGGAATCAACGCAACAGACACTATCCAAATCACTAAACAGAATCCAATACGCATTTTCTTGTTGAGCTGTGTAATTTATTCAGTATTTCCATGATTCTGAAATTAATATTCTTTTTCAAAAATGGCACATTGAGTTGTTTAACATTTGCAGGACCTAATGGAGTTAAAAAAAGTTATTAAATTTTGCAGATTAATTAAAGCTTTTGTTGTTTACGAATTCATTTTTATTTTTTTGTTGATTTATTACGAAAAAAAAAACAATGAAAAACGAAATTAAAAATATTTTTGACAATAAATAAAATGTATTAATTTTGTATTTTTTACATCCGTATGATAAGAGGAAGATATCGTTTATGAGGCATTCCACACCAAATGTCCCGCTACAGAAAAAAATGTGTCCCGTGAATTTCTGAATAGATTGTATGAATAGCCCTATATGCAACTAAGAAAATTGTGTTTTTTGGTTTTTCAAAAACTGGGCTTAGCAGGCGTGGTCAAATATTGGAAAAATGGTCAAATTTGGATCGAGTTGCCTTGTTTAAATATTTATCAAATTAAAACGGAATGCACCACAATCTCAAAAATGTACATTCTTGTATAGTTTTGAATGACCTATCGGCAAAAATTTTTTTTTGGAAAATTTTCAGAACCTGTTCTGAAATTTTCCATTTTTCAAAAAAGTCAATTTATCAAAAATCTATCCACTTTTTTTTAATTTTTTTTTTTTAAGTTTAGATGTTTGTCTACACAGAAAAAAAAAACAATTAAATATTTGCTCAGCTTAAAATTTGACATTCAATTAAATTTTACTTGAATCAATTAACCATTTGCTCAAATCTGAAAAATTCACAAAAACAAAAAAACACTTTGAGTAACAATGCGATGCACGCTGTTGCTTTTTTTGTTTTCGTTTTCGTTAGTCGCCAAATAGAAAAGTACTTGCACGCACACAAGACGAAGAAAAAAAAAATAATATAAAGCACAAAAAAAACAATTTAAACAAAAGACTGCCAAAAAACACTACAACTGTAAAATATTGATTAACCATTCACTCAAATCAAGTATTGGATTAATCAAAAATAACGAAAAATTATTGATTAATCGCTCACTCAAATCAAGCATTGGTTTAATCAAAAATATCAGAAAAATAACAATTAACACATTACTCAAATCAAGCATTTGTTTAATCAAGGATCAGCCAATGACTGACCTACAACTTTCGTACTTGATTCAACATTTTTCTTCATTAGCTGACTTTGAATTAAAATAATACTCAAACTGCTGTATTTCGTGCTTTTTCGAGAAAATCGCATTTGAACTAGAGTTTCTGAATAACCGATAAATTTAGCTTTTAAAAAGCTGAATTTAATTCATCCTCCAAAGATTGAGTGGTGGTTCCTTATTTTTTTAATTTTGAATCTGAAAAAAGTTATGAAATTAAGCTGTAACGGCTATATTCATGACAAAAAACGTTAAATTAACTTTTTCACACTTATTTTAATTAAAAGGGAAAATTTTAGTAACGTTTTTCTTTACTATAAAAATAAAACGAGTGCCTTACTAAAAATTCTAACAATAAGTAAAAATGTTGGCAGTTCTTTTAAATGTGAATATAATATGAATCATGCAGTCACTGTAACATTAAAATGTTAAAGTGACTGCGTAGCAGTAAAATTTCACTAATGTCATCAAAAAAGTTAATAATTAATTTTTTTAACGAAAAACATACATATATAATATTAATTAAAAGCCGATAACCGAACAAATATGGGTCGGTTTCCGGTTCGGTTTTCGTCTTTAATAACCGCGGTTTCGGTTACGGTTATAACCGAAACAGAAACTCTTATTTGAACATTAAATTTCATAATGCTGTAATTTGCTTGTTTCAACATGGCGAATCAGTATTGAATATTTGCATAAATATTAATCATAGGCTACGTTGAAACAAGAAAATACAAGCAAATTACTAAATTGTCGTGAAATTCAAAATTCAAAACCGATTTTCTCGAAAAAAAATCGAAAAACACATGCCAATTTTTTTTTTGTGGATAGATAAGCATCTAATCTAAAAAAAAATAAAAAAATAAAAAGTGGCAGGATTTTTGATAAATTGACTTCTTTAAAAAATGGAAAATTTCAGAACAGAAGAAATGTACGGGTACACATGTTTTTTTCGCTGGACATTTGGTGTGGAATGCCTCATATGTATCGCGGAGGTGAAAAATCTCATAAGAGATAAATTTTTGATAATTTGGCTATTTTGTCTGGCACTCTGAAAAATGGTTTTGGGGTCTTTTTAAAAATGAAATATCATTCCACTTTGAGATATGAAAAAGAGGCCCCAATTCTATGTAAAAAAAATCCCAAAAAAAATTAAAACCTTTTTTCTGAAAATGAAAAAAGGCCCCAAATTGCAGAAGGATCTTAGAGATAAAAAACTTTATCCCTTAGACTCCTGTGAACAGGATCCCCGACACTAATGTGGAACATTTTCAAAAATTTTCAGATGAGTAACAAAGCCATATATGGCTTTATTTCCAAAAGCGGTTGGAATATTATAATTATTGTTTTTTTTTTTATTAAATTGGGGACTATTTTTCATTATGCAAAATAACCCCAGATAAAAATAATGAAAAATGACACTCATGGAGTCATTTTTAAATGAAAAATGGTTGCAAAATAAATAGGAAGAATAATTCCAAATAAATTGGAAAAAATATCCCAAATGTTCGTATTTTTGTACTCCACATAAAAATTTGGGGCAATTTTTCATTTTCGTTTTGGGGCCATTTTGCATTGGGGTATTTTTCATGGTGCCATTTTGTCTACTTTATAAATGAAAAAAAAAAAATAGTAGTATATTTTTTTAAATTTCTAAAATATCCTCGAAATGATAAAAGGAAGATTTTTAAAAATACTACTTTGATGAATTTAATTACGATAAAAAGAAGATATTGCCTCAATTTCTTCTAGGAGATATTTCTTCCAAATGCTTACAGGGTACTTGATTCTTAGTTTTTTTTTTATTTTTATTCAGCTTAAAATGTTATTAACAAAAATATGTACGTTTGTTGCAAATAACCGGCATAACCTAAACATAATAGCAACACATGTTTACATGTTGCTTTTCTTGGGAATAACATTTTCAAACATTTATTGATTGATTAAATAAAATATTTTAAAAATTATTAGAATTTTTAGATTGTTGAATAAATTGAAAACAGCAAACCCCTCAAATTTACTAATAATTTTAAGTGTTGAGCTAAAAATGCAATATACATACGTATACTTAATGTACAATACAATTTCTTTATTGTTCAGTAGACTACTCTGTCTCTCACCAGATAATTGCAATGCAATAATTATCGTTTATTTGCTATAAAAATTTACATTGGTATGATGAAGCTATTTATAGCTGAAGAGTTGTTGTGGAATGCCACATATGTATATATATGTATATTTGTATATATATATTTCTTTTGTTTGCAAATATAACTTATACGCTCCGTAATACATCATTATGACATAACTCATACTACCTGTTTGTCAAAATATAAATAATTTTTTTTTTATACGAGATAATCGTTTTGAGATGGATGCTTAAGCGAATATTCTACACTCGATTTATGTATTAAATTTTAAGTTGACTGCCGAAGCAATGTAATAATTATATACAGTCAAATCGCGAAAACGTGAACACCCGAAAACATGAACTACTCGAAAACGTGAACATTTTTATCTTTGTACAGACTACACTCTAAAAATGCTTGTATAAAGTGGGTAAATTTTTATGTAAAATTGCACACAATGCCTAAAATTGAGCACGAAGTGTTTAAAATTTTAGTTTACACACAATAAGAAGAAGATATTTTTTTTAATGTTTGCATTTATTAATAAGAAAATTAAATAAGTACCACGAAATGTCTCGAATTCTTTAAATTATTCATTACAAAAATATGTCTGTCAGATTTTGAAATAGTTTTTTTTAATAAGAAGTTTTTTTGCATAGAAAAAATCTTAGATGCTAAATATTTTTGTACAGCAAAAAAATTTCTGAGACTCTGAAAATTTTGTTCGGCATTAGGTCATGATTTAAAAAATTAATTAAATAAAAAATATATAAACATATTTTATTTTAAATTTTTATTTTATTGTCCCAATATTTCAGTCAACATTGCTGACCATCTTCTGGGGGATCTACATGAATACAAAAATATTACACAAAATTATTACAAAAAATTACGCAAAACATTAAAACACGAAAAATATAATTACATTTAAAATTAAAACGCGAGAATCACGTGAATCACGCACTAATTTACTTATATGCTCATCTCTAGTGATAATACTGGGTCCTATACAAATACTTTGATGAATTACTCACGGAAAGACAAAAATTCATTACATTTTATGCTCTCAACTTTTGTTTCATCGGATCGATTTCGCTTATTTTTACATGCAAAGACCAACAGACTGTTTTGTTGATTGGACAGACATTTTAAGTGCTCTTAAAAGATTTCTATTTACTTATACAATATATAACTACTAAACACATGCTATATGTAAATAAGCATGTATGTATGTCAAATGTTTTTTTTTTTTATTTTGAACAGATTATACAAAATCTTCTATTGATATATCTTTTTCAATTAATACACTCAAAACAATAACTCTGTTAAATTACAGAAAAACTCTGCTAATTTAACAGAGTACACCATACTTTTCCAGCTACCAATATTTCTTAGTAATTTTACTATAAAGCTCTGTAAAATTATTTTGACAAAAAAAAACTGTTAATTTACAGAGCTTCTAGTAAAATATTGCTTAAACAAAACACCATTTGAATGTGGGTGTGGAACAAGGTGCTATAATCCAAAAACCAAATTATTCAGGAGAAGCAAAAAACTAAATAAGTCGCGGAAAAAAATAATTGTTTGAAATTTATTTTTGCAGTTCGACGAAGATGAACCATTTGCATCTATGTACAAAATTTCATAAAAAACAAATGATCGGAAGTAGCGAAAAATTGCTTGAGAAATTTTGTTCTAGTGGAATAAGGTGCTATGTTACAATTTCTTCTAGGAATTTCAATACATTTGCCAAGTAGTTTTAAGGTTTTTGTGTTATTTTTTAAAAATTAAAATTTAGCATGATGAATTCTGCAAAACTTAAACGGCGTCCAGCAGTACTCATTTTTATATAAGAATAATATAGAGTGGCTAATTTTACAAAAAAAAAGTAACTGTTTACGGTTTATTTTAAACAAATTTTCCCATAATGGGTTAAAAAAATTGCACAATTTATGATACAAGTACTAACCATTCAATTTTTAAGTTTTACCTCAACAGATTATCAAAATTCGCCTTTATTATTTCGTAAAATAATATTTTGTTTTTATATGGATATGATACCTTTTTCCACATTCACACTTTAACTATAGATAGATAAGATTAATAGGCGTTTTTTGTCAAACCAATGGTCACATGTTAAAGCCTAAGATATTTTCTACACGTTAACCATCTCACATGTAAGAATTTTTATTTACTACCTTTAGTTTAACTGCAAACTACATGTTAGTATCCGGGGAAAAATATAAAATATTTTCAAAAACACTTAAAATTGAACTTTTAAGGGCACTTTTATGACCGAAAACTACCAAGTTTTTAACAAATCTGCTTACAAATAGGTCTAACTATTGTAGGAAGGTACGATTTCGCAAAAAAACGCGATTTCCAAAAATTGGATTTTAGCACCTTATTCCACACATACATTCATTTAGCATAGAAAACCTCTGTAAATTTACATATATTTGTAAAATGCATTTGATGCAACTAAAATTTTACAGGAAAAACTCTGTAAGTTTACAGAGTTTGGTAAACTATTAAAAGATTTTTGAAAAGATTTTTTTTGGTACTTTTTTAACATTTAAAAAAAAAAAATAAAATAAAATTTTTGTGTTTTTACAGAAAACTCTGTTTTTAACAATGAAATTAAGATTACACAGAATAAGTAAAAATACAGATAAAACTTAGTTTTTTTGGTTAAAAAATACAGAGTATTTCGCTTAAATCTGTATTTTAGCAGAAAACTCTGTTAAATATCTGTAAAATTATGATTACAAAGTTAAAAGTAAAATAACAGATCAAGCTTTGTTTTTTCTTCATAACAAAATACAAAAGTGGAGCTCACATCATTTGCTTTTTGGCTGATAAACGGTGCAAACTTGATAAACTAGGAATATTTGCAAAGTGTGCAAAGTCACAAAAACAAATTATATGGGTTTGACATTTCATTTGCACTTGCATTTATCCTCACGAATTTATTCATTTCCTTACAAAAAACCAAGTGTATATTTCATTTGCACACGCAAATAAAATATATCTGTGAGGAAATAACAAACAGAGTTGCATTTAATTTGACATTTAAACAATCATTAATATATTTTTAATTAAAATGTGGTGTTTGTTTAAAAAAAAATAATTAAATCAATTAACAAAATAAGAAATATGTTTTTATTAAGTAAAAAAATAAATAAAATGATAGTAAACGATGTTAAGAAAATTGTTTTGTCTTCTTCTTAACTCTTGTTTGGATGTGTGCGTGTGAAAAAATAAAATTTATATCAGTTTCCAATTGAATAAAACTGGGATGCTCACAACAAGTAAAAAATAATTTATTTTATCTGCATAATATGGAAATCGGGTGCAAATGACGTGAAAACCACTAAAGTATTTTCTTTAAATCTGTATTTTGGCAGAAAACTCTGTAAAATATCTGTTGAATTGAGATTACAATCATTTTACAGAGTTATTATTTTGAGTATACATTCTATGCAATTTCATTAGATTAGTCCAAATTTGTGTTTGAAACTACCACCACTTGCCAGATTTGGCAAATCTTTGTCTTTGTTTAAGCTACTGCAGAGCACTATGTAATTGTTTAGTGCTAGAAAATCATAAAACAGAATGAACCACTCTAATTTATATACAAACAGATTCATTTGAATTCAAATTTGTTCCAACATATGTTGGCAAAACAAACAGAAAAAAAAAAGAATATGTTGTTGTAACTTAAACCGTATAAAACTCATCCTTTACTTTGATTGATATCATGTCCAATCTTGCTAAGGTTCGCATATTAAGCACCATAAATCTTTTCACAACCATTAAGCATGACAAGAAAGATTTGTTGTAGCAAATTACAAGAAAAGAACAAAATACAAAATACAAAAAAAAACACAAAATACTTCTACATAAAAACGATATATAAAAATATAAAAAACATGATGTGCATAAACATCTTTATAGCAAACAAAAAGAAAAAAATTAATTTAATATGCAAGTAGTTTAAAATACATTCACAAAAGTAGAAAAAATCGAAATAAAATTGTTAAAACAAATTATTTAACAAATTTTCATCTATAAGTAGAAGTTTTAATTTAATCTTGTCTTTAGAATGTGTAATGCCAAGTGGAAAACACCTGAAATAATTTCACCCAAATTCAGTTGAAAAATTTCATTTCATTCACGTCTTGTTTCCATAAAATGCATCTTCATTTTTTTTTCATTACATCTGCCTTCCTGCCTGCCTGCCTGCGAGTATTTTTGTGCTAAAGCAGGAATGAATGAATGAAAGAGGGGAGCAGAGTGAAGTGTTGCACGATGAATGTAACAATGTTTTTTAAACGCATTTACACCTTGTTGATTTTTGATGCCACACAAAGTGTTTTTACGCTAACTCCATACATCTGTATGTGCATACTTTGCATATTACCAATCCTGCTTTAAGGATAAAGTGAAAAGGAAATTTCATCCTGGTTACTGGTAGGATGGGATTGTAAGCTCAAATAATTTTCACATAATGTGATTGCATGTGTGCGTGTGTGCTGTTGAAAACTCATTCATAAGAAGGGATGGGAAATCGGAATTTCGAAATGGTACTGGGCTTAAATTAAAAAGTACTTTTTCAAAGACGACGCAACTTAAAACCGTTTATTCCTCATTTGAGCCATGTTAAGGTATGACGGAGCCATTGCGCACACAAGAATTCAGGGGCCTGCTGGAATGTAAAAAGTCGCATGACAAGAATAACCACTTTTTCGGATTTATTATGGTTAGTTACTTAAATTTTTTTGTGAAAAAAATGTCTTAGAATCTAATACTTTTTCAATACGTTTTTTTTATAAGAAAAATGTTTCAGAATCTGAGACTTTTTCTACACGAAAATATCTCAGAATCTGAGACTTTTTGTACACAAACTATGTCTCAGAATTTGAGACTTTTTGTAAACAAAAAAAGGTTTCAGAATCTGACACTTTTCTATTCAAAAAATGTCTCAGAATCTGAGACCTTTTTTTGTTAAGAAAAAGTCTCAAATTCTGAGACATAGTGTGTGTACAAAAAGTCTCAGATTCTGAGATATTTTCGTGTAGAAAAAATCTGAGATACACTCAAAAAATTATGTTAGTAAAATCAACTGAAAATGTCAGTTAAAATAACTACTTTGTAAGTTGTTTTGGGGTCAACTACTTTTTCAGTTAAATCAACTAACAATGTTAGTTATTTTAACTGAAAAACAACTGACTTATGTAGTAAAAAATAAAAACATTTGTAGTCAAAACAACTAAAATATAGTAAAAATAAAATAAACAATATATAATTTTTTTCAAAAAATTTTTTAGAAAAATAATTAAAAACCAAATTTTTTCCAAGTTTTTTTTAAAAAAAAAAAATATTTTTTGGAAAAAACCTTGAAAATTTTTCAGAGATAAAAAAAATAAAATTAACTACTTTAAATTACTGTTACTACATTCAGGGCCGGATTAGCCATGTCGGGGCCCCTAGGCAATGCATGTCTTGGGGCCCCTTCAGACTTTTTATAATTCCAAAAAATAAAAAAAACACAAATTTTCCAAGCACAATGTAAATTTTTTTTAAATTACGCTGTTTTTCCATGTTTACACTGGTATTTTTTACCAAGTTATAATTTTCAGTCAAAGAAATACGTGGGCACATTTTTTACCAAGTAATAATTAAAAAAACAGCTAGGGGCCCCGTGCTTTAACAAAAAAAAACTGGGGGCCCCTAGCTGATGCGGGGCCCCTAGCTGATGTGGGGCCCCTAGGCAGTTGCCTACTTTGCCTTAAGGGTAATCCGGGCCTGACTACATTACAATACTTTTTTGTTAGTTATTCAAAAAAACGACTTAAAATAAACCACAGAAATAGTTGTTTGATATTTTTCACACAAAAACAACTGACTTTGTAGTTGAAAACTACAACTACTGTAAAATATACAAACAACTAACATGTAGTAACTTACATAATTTTCTGAATGTAATTTCTGAGACTTTTCTATTCGAAAAATGTCTCAAAATCTAAGACTTTTTTTACATGAAAATATCTCAGAATCTGATATTTTTTTACACGAAAATATCTCAGAATCTGAGACTTTTTGTAGACAAACAATGTCTCAGAATTTGAGACTTTTTTGTTTAGTTTGTGTACAAAATGTCTCAGATTCTGAGATATTTTCGTGTAGAAAAAATTTCAGATTCTGAGATATTTTCTGCGACTTTTCTATTCGAAAAGTGTCTCAGAATCTGAGAATTTTTCTATTCAAAAAATGTCTAAGAATCTGAGACTTGTTCTATACGAAAAATTTCTTAAAATGCGAGACTTTTTCTACACGAAAGAATCTGAGAATTTGTTTAAAAATGTCTCAGAATCTAAGACTTTTTCTATACAAAAAATGTCTTAGAATCTAATACTTCTTTTATACAAAAAATGTCTAAGAATCTAAGACTTATTTTAAAGGAAAAATTTCTCAAAATCTGATACTTATACTGAGACTGTTGTACAAAATAAGACCAATTCCATATGACACCAGAGAAACCCTCCTTGTGATACTTTTTCTATAAGAAAAATGTTTTAGAATTTTAGACTCAGAATTTCTCGGAATCTGAGACTTTTTCTATGCGAAAGATGTCTCAGAATCTGAGAATTTCTCTATACGAAAAATGTCTCAGAATCTGAAAATTTTGATATACAAAAAATGTCTCAGTATCTGAGAATTTTTCTATACAAAAAATGTCTCAGAATCTGAGACTTTTTCTACACGAAAGAATCTGAGAATTCATCTATAAGAAAAATGTCTCAGAATCTAAGACTTCTTCTATACGAAAAATTTCTCAAAAATCTGAAACTTTTTCTATACGAAAAATGTCTTAGAATCTGAGACTTTTTCTAGACGAAAAATGTCTCAGAATCTTAGACTTTTTCTATACAAAAAATCTCTTCGAATTTTAGACTCAGAATGTCTGGGAATCTGAGACTTTTTTATACGAAGAAGTCTGAGATTCTGAGCCAATTTTTGCATAGAAAAGTCTCAGAATCTAAGCCATTTTCTATACGAAAAATATCTTACAATCTGAGATTTTTTTCTGTACTAAAAATGTCTCAAAATCTGAAATATTTTTCTGTACTTAAAATGTCTCAGAATCTGAGACTTTTTCTATACGAAAAATTTCTCTAAGACTTTTTTGTACGAAAAATGTTTCTGAGACTTTTTCTATACAAAAAATGTCTCAGAATCTGAGACTTTTTCTATACGAAAAATGTCTAAGAATCTGAGACTTTTTCTACACGAAAAATATCTTAGAATCTGAGACTCTTTCTACACGAAAAATGTCTCAGAATCTGAAACTTTTTCTATACGAAAAATATCTCAGAATTTAACACTTTTCTATGCAAAAATGATTCAGAATCTGCGGTGGGGCCCTGGGCCCAGTGCCTTAATAGCTAAAACGGTACTGACATAATCCCAGTGGTGATTATTCCCAGTTGGGATTACGACTGAAATTTGTTTGGATAAAAAATTCTGCTAGAAACGCGGGCATAGGCTTTTTGAATTTTTGCTTGCCACTTCTACACAAGCATTAATGTTATAGTAAGTGTGTGTCCACCACTGGTTTATAGTAAATAACAAGAAAAAAATTCCCATTATTTATTTAAAATACTACATTTTTTTAATTAATATACAAATTTAAATGAAATATACATAAATAAATTAATAAGTCCCAACTTAAAATCAAAACTAGTTGCATATTTGAATTAAGCATGGCCAATCTTAATTTTAAATTGTTTCATGCAGAAGTAGAAACATATTCAAATTAAATAAAACAATGTTTTTTTCGATTTCACGTCTGTCTTATAACTAATTTAAAGTTGTTTCTACTTGATTTAATTTTATTTTTTTCTTAGTGTATGTGCAAATACACCATTTACTTAACCTTACTGCAAGTTAACGAAATTCAAGAGATCAGTACAAACATGTTTCTTCATTAGATCGAGAGAAATTCTTTTTCAATATTTGTCAGGAAAAAGCTAAATTACACTCAAAATAATAACTCTGTTAAATTACAGAAAAACTCTGTCAATTTAACAGAGTACACCATACTTTTCCAGCTAAAAACATTTCTTGGTAATTTTATTAAAAAACTCTGTTAAATGATTTTGACAGAAAAAAACTGTTAATTTACAGAGTTTATAGTAAAATATTGGTTAAATATGAAAGCTTTTTTACAGAGCAAACTCTGTAATTTTACTATAAAACTCTGTAAAATGATTTGGACAAAAAAAAAAACTGTTAATTTACAGAGTTTCTAGTAAAATATTGGTTAAATAAACCACCATTTTTATAAGATTTCTGAAAAAAAAAATTTGATAACTTTTTTTGCTACTTTTTCAACTTTTTCTAAAAAAAAATATACAGATGTTTAGTAACAAAACCAAAAACTACTCAAAACAGAAAACTTTTTTGGTTATAAAAAAATACGAAGTATTTTGCTTAGATCTGTATTTTAGCAGAAATGCCTGTTAATTATCTGTAAAATTAAGATTACAAAGTAAAAAGTAATATAACAGAGGAAACTTTGTTTTTTTGTCACAACAAAATACAAGGTATTTTCCTTAAATCTGTATTTTGACAGAAAACTCTGTCAAATACTTATTAAATTGAGATTACAGTCATTTTACAGAGTGTTTTACAGAGTTATTATTTTGAGTGTAAAAGCTTTAAATCTAAATTAAAAGCTTTTTGATTTGTTAAAGAACTATATGAAAACATTTGGTAGAGAAAAGATACTAAATCTTTCGCGGTATTTTGGAAAGTAAAAAATTTCTATAAAAAAGTACTTGAGTATCAACTTTTCCACCCCTGTTCATAAGTATATGTTTGGATGTTTATGTACTTGACATAAGTGCATTAAGCAGAAACGTTACATTTTAGGTGCCATACTTAAATTCATAGATTCTTTTTTTACCAACTAACTACTTAAATTATGCAACCAAAAAAAGTTTTTTGGTTTTACCCCATATTTGTGTTATACACAGCAAAAAATAATAAAAAAAATTAATTAAAAAATTCGTAGATTTAAATAAAAAATTAATTAAATCTGGACCAATCAGTAAAATGCGTATATAAATTAAAAATATTTTTATTTATATGCGAATCCAGACAACCTGTCTGGATCCAACTGCAGGAATTTGAACTTCTTTTGACATAAAAATGTTTTGTTTGCTAAGCAAAAAAACAAATAACAAAAAAAACCTATAAAACAAACAAAACTAAGTGAAGCTAAAAATTTAATTAAAAAAATTAATTATATTAATTAAATATTTAATTAATTTTAAATTTAAAAACAATTAAAATGTTAATTAAAATAAAGTTAAAAATTTAATTAAACAATTATTTATATTAATTAAAAATTTAATTAATATTAAATTAAAAACAATTAAAATTTTAAATAAATTAAAATATACGATATTATTTTCTGTGTAGTTAGTTTAAACGGTAATTTCATCTGCTACAAGTTGCACAATAACAGTTTTGTTAAGAAATAAAAAAAAACTAATTTGGGTGCGCTTCGTTGAATTTTTCAAAAAAAAAAATTAGAACCCCTTTGGTTCGCGGGTAGTTATTTCTGTTTTTTTTTTTTAATTCACCAAAAATTATGAGAAAACGGTAAAACTGATCATACAAGATTTATTGAAACACAAAATAATTTGTATACCCTCTAACCACAATAGTGGGGTATATTCACTTTGTCATTCCATTTGAAACGCATTGAAATATCGGTCGGGGACCCCAAAAAGTATATATGGGGGTTTTCGTGTCAACTGACACAACTTTTGAAACCGATGCCTTCCGATCGGAATGAAATTTGCATAAATTTGTCCAATTTAGACACAAATTTTCAACGAGATCGTTCAAGGACTCCCTGAGTTAGAGGGGGTCGAAATTTGACATTTTGGCACAAAGGGTTTTTATTCTCATCCATGTAACTTCTTACCTATTGTTTTTAGCAAAATGTGTCCCACATAGTTTAGATAGATATTTCTTTAATCTTTCAAAAAAAAAATTATAAAAAAAATAAAAAATAAATTTTGATTTTTTTTGTAAATCCAAAACTTTTTTGACGTTTTCGTCAAATCGGACCCTTTTTTTTTACTCAAAAGAAAGCTTAGGTATTTTCCTTTGAGAGATATAGGGTCACTTAGTGGGATGCGAGGTGGATATCTATGTAGCTTTGGAACGCAACAAAAAACCGTTTTTCAATTTTTAGCATAAGAGGCATTCCATACCAAATGTCCCGCTGCAGAAAAATATATGTCTCGTGAATTTCTGAATAGGTTGTATGCATATCCCTATATGTAACTAAGAAAATTGCGTTTTTGGTATTTAAATTTTTCAAAAACTGGGCTTAGGATTAGATTATTAGAATTAGATCAAATATTAGAAAAAAAGGCCAAATTTGTGTCGAGTTGCCTTGTTCAAATATTTATCAAATAAAAACGAAATGCACCACAGTCTCAAAAATTTACATTCTTGTAAAGTTTTGTATAGGCTATCAATTAAAATTTTTAAAATCAGCTATTTTAACATACATTAAGTTGAAAAAGGTTTCGAGAATCATATAACATTTCATTACCCATTTGTTACGTTTAGCACGAACTTAATCAATCTATTTTTAACTTTTTCTAACACAGTTGTAATTTCTATGTTTAAACTTTTAGAAAATTGTGTGATTTTTTGTTAATTAATCTTGCAAATAAATAAAATTAAAATAAAACACCGAAACATGTCAAAAAATGAAATGGCCGAACAATTGTCAAATCATATTCAACCTGATATATCTAAACCGTGAGCAATGATAGAATTGTATAACTTAAAAATGTCATAATGATATTTATCGCGAGTAGAAAGCAAGTAAAAAAACAGTAATTAAAAATAAAAATAAAATTACAGTTCCAATTTTAACCCCCATCAGCAAGTGTTAAAATTTTCCGATTTGGTTAAAATTTTAATATGGGGTGTTTAATCTTAAAGGACAAGAAATTGTGCGGCACTCTACGAAATTCGACAAAAATCATTTTTCGCGTCACTCTAGTATGCATAACAATAAAACATATTAAAAATAAGATAAAAGTCAACTAAAATTTTATTAAAATGAATTTATGATTTTCATATTTTGTTTTTTTTTTTTTTTTTTGTTTCAAACAATAACAGCATTTCTCATAAATCAACTTTTTGACCTGTACAACAAAAATACAGCAACATACATACATAAAAATACTTAAAACAGCAACATAAATTCACTGTCAAGAGAGAGGCAACGTTTATTTAAAATTTTATTCACGTTTTACTTTAACCCAAAAGTAATAAAAAAAAAACAAATTCTAAACTCTTCCTCAGAAATGCGGTACATACATCTATCTATCTAACCATGTTAAGGACTTACGCAGATGTAAAACGCTTTTCTTTAGCAATGCCAAGAAAACTTCCAAGGAACCAAACAAATAATACACACACATACATACATATCGTCGGTGCGCCAACCAGAACCGCTATGTGTATTTTTCAAAATTTTTTTAAAGTGACTTTAATAACAGCTAAATTTGGTACTTTTGCGCATTTTTTTTTAAATTCAAATTAATATAAATAGAAAATTTGCAAAAAATATTTAAATATTTATGAAAGAAATATTGATTTAAAGCACCGCGAAAGGTCAAAAATAAAGCTGATTTGTAAGCCTCTTTAAAAAATTTTGAAAAACACATAGCAGTTCTGGTTGGCCCACGGACGATATGCTTACATATACATATGGGCACTTCCACCGAAAGGTCTACCAAGACCAAAAAACCAAAAGTTCTTGAAACCAATTTGTTTTAACATATTTTCATAAGAAACAATCAAATTTTACTAACGTGAACAAATTTTACATTTATTCATAACCCATTTCGAGATATTCGAATATAAAGTCGAGCAAGCCAATTTTTTCTCATTGGGACATTTCTATTGCACCTTTTGTTTTGATAAAAGTTCTTAAAGAGAAGCATTAAATGTTGACTTTTGCTTTTAAAAAATCTTTCTTGAGATACAAAGAGCTAAAAAAAAATGCATAACAAACTATGCATTTAAAAAATAATCGTAAGTTTTTGCTATGCTTTATCACATATCTCGATGTCCCGTGCGACATAGAAAAACAACATTAGTTATTAGTGCGTCAAGTAGACATGACGAAAATTCATCAAATATTGAGAACAAACACAGATTTTTATTACAATTAAAATAAAAAAAAAAAATTTTAAAAAATAATAAAATCTGTGATCTTGGTTCTTATATAAAGTTGGTCACGTGCGACATGGTAAGTGTGGATTTTAAAAATTTAAAAAAATATTTTTTCTTGCATAAACCATTTACTTATATAAATACATACTTTTAAATTATTTAAATATAGATGAGTAGGGATGAGATTTTCATGCACTAAAAAATCGAAAATATGCGCTAAAAAATTCAAAATATTCACTAAAAAACCTTAAAATATGCACTAAAAAATGAAATGTAGGCAATAAAAATCTTGTTTTCATACGAAAAACTTCATAAAAAGAAAAAAATAACGCCGGCCTTAAATAGTACCATTTAAAACTTTATGTACCATAATTGTTTTAAAAATTAAACAATCTATAAAAAAGTTAAAAAAAAAAATATTTTTCTTATTTTCAAAATAAATATTTAAAATTTAAAATTGATTATAACACAAATCAATTTCAATTTGTGTTTTTGCTCATTTATGCCAAAATATGCAAAAATATGCACTTGAAAGTTGGAAATATACATAAAATATGCTTTTAAAACCAAAATATGCAAAAATATGCATTTTCACCAAAATATGCAAAAACAAATCGATGCCATTTTAACGCAAATTTCTTGATTCGGAAGATAATTGGTCGATATCGTTTTTAGACGATCGACAAAAAACATGCATTTGCGTGGAAATCACATCCCTATAGATGAGTATAAACGGCGAAAAAAATAAAGAGTGATGCAAACGGTGCACAGTGATTCGTTTCATTGGCAAAAATCAAAAAAAAAAGTATGTCTTCAATGTTGGTGATTTTTTGTATTTTTACAGTTTAATAGTAAACTAAAAGAAATATGTACTTTTCTTATTTTTAAGAAGTCATATGTTGCCACAAGAGGGCGCTAAAGTATGGAAATTCAACGCTATTGTGTTAAAACCTAAAAATTGATTTTTATAGGTTTACTAAAATAATTATAAAAAATCGAATTTTAAAGAAATCAATGAACTTTTTTTGGCAAAAGTTACTTAAATATATTTGCTAAAAGTTGTATTTGCAATTTTTTAAAATTAATCTTAAAATACATTTTTGTAATGCTCTGAAATCTATATTTTTTCTACCGAATCCCCAAAAAATGACAAATTTTGATGGAATGCATAAAAAAAGTTCGTGAGACAAAAAATTATTTTTTTCGCTTTTTCGATAGCTCGGACTATGGTTTATAAGGGAAAACAATAAAAATAACTAAGTTTTTGTCTGAAGTTGGAAAAAAGTTAGGTTTTTTTTGTGTCTTTATTTAATTTTTTTCAAAAGCTATATTATTAATGGAAAAAATATTAGAAAAAAAATCCAATATTAAGTATTTTTTCTTTACACATTGATATATTATATAATATTCTATAAAAATATAATAAAAAAATCAGAAAAAAATTATGCAGTATGTGAGCCGTTTTGCTTTAAAAGTTATCTACGACTTTTACAAAAATTTCCAAAATCACCAAATTTTAATGGCCTTCATAAAAAAAGTTCGTGAATAAAATTTTTTTGTTTTTTATTTTTTTTGTACCTTTAACTATGTTTTATAAGATCAAAGAATAAAAACAACTAAGTTTTTTTTTTAAAGTTGAAAAAAAAAAATTTGAAAAAAATCAAAAATTGGATTATTTTTTTTTATTTTTTATTTTATTTACTGTAAATAAATTTAAAAAATACATCAACATTCTAGTGTTTTTTTATATAAAAGGATTTATTGTATTGTATACCATAAATTTATAGTAAATAATTCGATAAAATAAGTATACAGTGGGCCATTTTGCTTTAAAACCATTATTTGATTTTCGTTGGTATCCCAAATCAAAACCAAAATTTTTTTTGAGATACATAAAAAAAGTTCGTACTTAAAAATTATTTTTTATTGATTTTTTTAACATCCTGGACTGTTTTCTATACGATCAAATAATAAAAATAACTAATTTTTTGAAAAAAATCGAAAAAAAAAATAAAAATTTTAAGTACCCAAAAAAAATTTTTTTTTTAAGTTTTTTGTTATTAACGGGGTATATACTTAGAAATAAAACAAGTATTAAACGAGTTTACTTAAAACTTATTTTGAATAAATTTATTTTCGTAATGCAATAGGAAATAAGTGTTGCGAATGTTTTTGCAGTTATTATGTATTTTTATATTTTTGACTATATTTAAAAAAAGGATATATTAACAGTTTTTTGGTTACTGCAAGCAACTCAACGAAATTTGACACACTTATTGACGCCATTTGATCTAATCTATATTTAAAATTTGATAGCTATTGAACGATTTTTAAAACAGTTACAGCGATTTCAAGAAAAAGGATATATGGCAGCCACGCGAGTCCTTGCTCAGATTAAAATACAAATGTTGTACGTCGATAGTTATCTAAATTTCTAAGACAATAACAAAGTTAAGTAATTTTATATCAAGTTTTGTGGCTAAAACTCCACTTTTAAATTTCAGGATATACGACAGGTTCAAATGTCCTTCCACCGATTTGCTCAAAATTTTTATTTTTTTTCTATTAATTAATTTTGTGCCTGCGTACCAAATTTGGAAAATCGTTGACAATTCTTTCTATTTTATTTTTGTGATTAAGCCATATTAACACTTTATTGCAGTTTTTAAAAAGGATATATAAATAACTTTTGTTTTACTGAACCGATTTCAGCGAAATTTGGCACACACATTGACATCACTTATTCAAATTTTAACAAAAAATTTCAAGGGTATCGAGTAATTTTTGAGCGATTTACAATATTTTCAAGAAAAAGGATATATGGCAGCCACACGAGTCCTTGCTTCAATATTGAAAAAAATTTACACATAAAATACTATATCAAAATTGGTAACATTGACAAAGTTTGGGAATTTTGTGACCATTTTTGTAGTTTTAATCACATATTTAAATTTCAGGATATATGGGGGGTAGGCGTGTCCTTGCTCCGATTTTTCCAAAAACTCGTTTTTTTCTTGATTAGATAATTTAATGCTTGTGTACCAAATTTCAGAAATCTGCGACCAATATTCTATTTTTGCCCACTCGATATATGGGAACGAATCACTGTGCGGTGGAGAGAAAAGTTAAAGGAAGATGAAATAAAATTACAAGACAATAAATTAAAAAACAAGGAAATAATGCGGAATGCTAGACAAAAGTGGAAATCGTTGGCTGAAGGACGTATTGAAATAAAATGAATGGATAAAAATATGTTTTTTAAGCTTATTTATTTATAATTTGTTAAAAAAAGAACAACTAAAACAACATAAATATGATGATGGAAAAAAATGTCCCGTGCGACATGTCCCGTGCGACAGTCATTAAAGTTAAATTAAAAAAAAAGTAGAAATAATTTTGAGGTAAAATTTTACAACTTTTAAGAGACATTATTAGCCAACATTCTAAAATTAGTCGCATTGTGATATTGCCTCAGGTTTCGCTAAAAACAGAGTTTTAATTGATAGTCGCGAAAACCACTTCTGTTTTTTGTCCCGTGCGAATGGTTGTGTTCTTTGCGATTATCTCGAAAACTTGAAAGAATTTCCAAAATCAACCTGAGCAACAATTAAAGAGCTAGTTAAAAGCTATAAGTTTCCCCTTTTGTCAAAAAAAAATCCTTTTTATTTTGACTTTTATTTCAACTTAAATGTGTGCAACGGTCACGTTCGACATGATGGAATTGCCCATATGTATGTATTAGCAGTAGCAAAACTCTATGAATATCAATGTCAGTAATGTATTATTACAATATAATGTACAAAAAGAAATACTTGTAAGCAGAAATACATATGTACATACAGGGTGTATCATAAATATAGCACAAATTAATTGATTTTTTTAAGCTTTAAAATCGTCTTTAACCTTCAAATGCATGTGCAGCATATTTAAAATAAAATTAAACATTTTTGATTTTAATAAATTTCACAAAAAAATCGCAAAATTCAAAAAAAAAAAAAATTAAAAATTGGAAAAAAAATTATTTTCGCGTAAATTAAGAGTAAATATATTGATTTTAGCAGTGGAAGGTGGCAGTTTTGCCACCTTCAACTACTAAAAATGTAAATTGCATTCCATATATTTGTCGTTTAGTGATTTTTTCTGTATTTTAGACACCAAAAGCTTGAAAAGTCAATTTGCGATTTCTAGGGAAATTTACCATCTATAATTTTTATGCTTGCAGTTTTGTCACCTTTAATAACCTCAAATTCAAACTGCATACTACATTTTTGTCGTTAATTGAAGTAAATGTTTTTACAGACCAAAAATAACACAAAGAAATGTGTAAATAGTAGTTTAGCGAGTTTTTAGCGATATCTCGAAGAATTGAGCAGCTAGAGTTAAAATGTTAAAAGTCTTATAACCAGGGAAACCAAAAATATGCTCTAAAAAACACGTTTTATGCGCATAAAAAATGCCCTTAAAAACGAAAAATATGCTCTAAAAACAATAAAAATATGCTCTTAAAAAAATTATGTCCCCTTTTTTGCGGTGTTTTTTAGAATTTTTTAGAGAATAGACCTTCCAAATACCGGTTTGTGCGGTAGTTATAGGGTTTAATATGTTCTACACAAATATATGTGGCTTTATATTTTCTACCAACTTGCTTATCTAAAGAAAACATAGTTTCATATACCGATATGAAGCAAGAACAGGCCAAAGGGGAATCACTCGTCACAATTACGTAATTGCTGAAGTAAAACATCCTTGTTGGATAAAAAATTTAAAAATAAATGTTGTCATAAAAAAATGGAAAAGAATGCTCTAAAAATTGGAAAAAAAAATGCTCTAAAAATGTAAAAAAATGCTCTAAAAAGTGAAAAAATGCTCTAAAAATTGAAAATATGCTCTAAAAATATGCTCTTATGCTAAAATATGCTCTCAAACCTAAAATATGCAAAAATATGCTCTTAAGGCTAAAATATGCAAAAATATGCTCTAACAAATCGATGCCAGATTTCTTAAAAACTTCTGAAACGGATAAATACCTTACCCATTTATCAATAAAGTGCACAGGAAAAAACATGATACTGCATATTTTTGGTTTCCCTGCTTATAACCTTTGATCAATAGCAAGTCAAACTGCATTTCGTGTTTTTCAACAAACAGAAACTTCTTTTATTAATCAACACAAATAAAAACAATAAACTGTTTTTCGCTATTTCTCGCGAAAGTGAGGAGATATTATGTTTTTGTGGGTAGTTTTAATTTCTTCCAACATGTTCAAATCAGCCTATATACAACTTTTTTTAATTATTTCTAAAGAACCGGTTTTAAAAAATAAATTAAAAAAAATATAAATAACCGGAGTAAAAAACAAGTAAGAGTGTTAAATTCGGCTGTGCCGAATCTTTTATACCCTCCAACATGCAAATAATTAAAATAAAATGCAGGGGCGTCTTCTTTTTTTTGCGGGGGGGGGGGGAGTCGGTAGTGGTAATTGGGGGCACAATTCCTCTCGAATAAGTGTTAAAAAAAAATAATTCTTATGCTTTTTGCACTAAAGAAATACAAATTTATCATTATATAAAAAAAAAATTATTCCACGCCCATAAAAGGGGGGGGCGGACCGTAAAACGATATTTTCTAATTCTGTGGGTCCAAATGCAGGACCTTGAACTTCTTGTAGCATAAAAATGTTGGATTTGTTAAACAAAAACACAAAAAAGCATGTAAAAATATAATATTTTTCAGATGTTGGTTTAGTTCTTCAAGGGGGAACTTTTTCCCCCCCGCACAGTGATTCGTTTCATTGGCAAAAATCAAAAAAAAAAGTATGTCTTCAATGTTGATGATTTTTTGTATTTTTACGGTTTAATAGTAAACTAAAAAAAATATGTACTTTTCTGATTTTTAAGAAGTCATATGTTGCCACAAGAGGGCGCTAAAGTATGGAAATTCAACGCTATTCTGTTAAAACCTAAAAATTGATTTTTATAGGTTTACTAAAATAATTATGAAAAATCGAATTTTAAAGAAATCAACGAACTTTTTTTTGCAAAAGTTACTTTAATATATTAGCTAAATGTTGTATTTTCATATTTTGAGAATTAATCTTAAAATACATTTTTGTATTGCTCTGAAATCTATATTTTTTCTATCGATTTCCCAAAAATTGACAAATTTTGATGGAATGCATAAAAAAGTTCGTGAGTCAAAAAATTATTTTTTTCGCTTTTTCGATAGCTCGGACTATGGTTTATAAGGAAAAACAATAAAAATAACTAAGTTTTTGTCTGAAGTTGGAAAAAAGTTAGGTTTTTTTTGTGTCTTTATTTAATTTTTTTCAAAAGCTATATTATTAATGGAAAAAATATTAGAAAAAAATCCAATATTAAGTATTTTTTCTTTACACATTGATATATTCTATAGTATTCTGTAAAAATATAATAAAAAATCAGAAAAAAATATGCAGTACGTGGGCCGTTTTGCTTTAAAAGTTATCTATGACTTTTACTAAAATCCCAAAAATCACCAAATTTTAATGGCCTTCATAAAAAAAGTTCGTGAATAAAATTTTTTTGTTTTTTATTTTTTTTTAAGCTTTAACTATGTTTTGTAAGATCAAAAAATAAAAATAACTAAGTTTTTTTTTTAAGTTGAAAAAAAATTTTTTTTTAAAAAAATCTAAAATTGGATTATTTTTTTTTTTATTTATTTTATTTACTGTAAATAAATTTAAAAAATACATCAACATTTTAGTGTTTTTTTTTTATATAAAGGGATTTATTATACTGTATCCCATAAATTTATAGCAAATAATTCGATAAAATAAGTATACAGTGGGCCATTTTGCTTTAAAACCAGTATTTGATTTTCGTTGGTATCCCAAATCAAAACCAAAATTTTTTTGAGATACATAAAAAAAGTCCGTACTTAGAAATTATTTTTTTATTGATTTTTTTAACATCCTGGACTGTTTTCTATACGATCAAATAATAAAAATAACTAAGTTTTAAAAAAAAACGAAAAAAAAAAATTTTAAGTACCCAAAAAAAAAAAAAAAAAAATTTTCAAGTTTTTTGTTATTAACGGGGTTTATACTTAGGAAAAAAGCAAATATTAAACGAGTTTACTTAAAACTTATTTTGAATAAATTTATTTTTCGGAAATAAGTGTTGCGAATGTTTTGTTTTTGCAGGTATTATGTATTTTTATATTTTTGACTATATTTAAAAAAAGCAACTCAACGAAATTTGGTACACTTATTAACGCCATTCGATCTAATCTATATTAAAAATTTGATAGCAATTGAAACATTTTTAAAATAGTTACAGCGATTTCAAGAAAAAGGATATATGGCAGCCACGCGAGTCCTTGCTCAGATTAAAATACAAATGTTGTACGTCGATAGTTATCTAAATTTCTAAGACAATAACTAAGTTTAGTAATTTTATAGCAAGTTTTGTGGCTAAAACTCCACTTTTAAATTTCAGGATATACGACAGGTACAAATGTCCTTCGGCCGATTTGCTCAAAATTTTTATTTTTTTTCTACTAATTAATTTTGTGTTTGCGTACCAAATTTGGAAAATCGTTGATAACTCTTTCTATTTTATTTTTGTGATTAAATTATATTAACACTTTATTGCAGTTTTTAAAAAGGATATGTAAATAACTTTTGTTTTAAAGAACCGATTTCAGCGAAATTTGGCACACACATTGACATCACTTATTCAAATTTTTACAAAAAATTTCAAGGGTATCGAGTAATTTTTGAGCGATTTACAATATTTTTAAGAAAAAGGATATATGGCAGCCACACGAGTCCTTGCTTCAATCTAGAAAAAAATTTACACATAAAATACTATATCAAAATTGGTTACAATGACAAATTTTGGGAATTTTGTGACCATTTTTGTGGTTTTAATCACATATTTAAATTTCAGGATATATGGGGGGTAGGCGTGTCCTTGCTCCGATTTTTCCAAAAACTCGTTTTTTTCTTGATTAGATAATTAAATGCTTGTGTACCAAATTTCAGAAATCTGCGACCAATATTCTATTTTTGCCCACTCGATATATGGGAACGAATCACTGTGCCCCGGTCCGATTTTGCCCATCTCCGAACTTAACCAGCCTATAAACATAAGACATATATGTGCCAAATTTCAGGAGTCTATCACTTTTATTTTGGACTGTATCGTGTCTTCCACAGACGGACGGACAGACAGACGGATGGACGGACGGACGGACAGACGGACGGACAGACGGACGGACAGACGGACGGACGGACAGACGGACAGACGGACGGACAGACGGACGGACGGACGGACGGACGGACGGACAGACGGACATCGCTAGAATGTCTTAGAATCGATCACTGATCAATAATATATATACTTTATGGGGTCCTAAACCGATATTTCGATGCGTTACACACGGAATGACAAAGTGAGTATACCCCCATACTTTAGTTGGAGTTGGTATAAAAATAATGATATGACACAATATATAATTTAATATGGGTTCGTGTCTAATTTGATATAATCTTATACGAAAAATGTTTTCATAAGATTTGATCGAATATTATCTAATAATTTCAGTTTATATAACTTTGTATCGACTTTGATACGAGTTTTGGTAAAAATCCAATGATATAAAATTATATCCAATTATATTAAAATTTATACAATTTTATAAATCGGATGTTTTTATAGTTTTTAATAAAAAGTTGAAAAATTAAAATAATAAAAATAAGTTGTTCTTGAAAAAAACTTAAAAAAAATTAAAAAAATGGAGTCATGTTAAATTTTATATAAAACATTTAGAAAATATTCTCATAAAAATTTGTCTTCGGAAAAACTTAAATAAATTTCAAAAATGGAGTCATATAAAATTTTATATAAAACACTAAGAAAATATTTGCGATCAAAAATTTTCCTTGAAAAGAACTTAGAAAAAATTTTAAATATGGATTCATATAAAATTTTATATAAAACACTTAGAAAATATTTGTGATAAAAAAGTTGTGCTTGCCCGAGTAAAAAAGATTTGATATAACCATATATGCTAATATATAATTATTTATATTTATATATGGTGTTGCATGAACTTTGAAATGGACATATAAGTTTATATATAGCATTGTTTTTTCTTTATTTTTTAATATGATAACATACATATTCATATCTATTTATATACCGATCTTGTATATGAAATTAGATATGACATATAAGGTCGGGAATTTTTAGATATAACAGATAAAATAATATATGATTTTATTTATAATTATATCCCAAAAATAAAATTTTTAAATTTTCTAAGTCCCGGACAATTAAAAAAAAATTAAAAAATTTTCAAGTCCTAAAAAATTTTATGAAAATTCACGGACACAAAATTTTTTTTTGGCCATTTTTTTTTTTTTTTGAGTAAAAAAGTCATTGAAAATGTTTTTAGGAGAAATTTTATGTTTTTGAAAAATTTTTAAGTTCCTAAAAAATGTTTTTAAATTTTCTAAGACAAAAACATTTTTTGAAATTTTTAAAACCCCTAAAAATGATTTTAGAAAAAAATAATTGACAAATTTTTAATAATTCGTCCCAAAAAAATTCCGAAGAATGCAATAAAAACTATTATAATTGATAACACAGGGTCACAAAAAATTACCTTTTTCAATTTGCCTGACATTTGACAACTGATTTATATGGAGTTTAGTGTGCTGATTCCGAATCTGTTATCCGATTTTTTCCATCAGCTCGCGTTCGTGAGCAAATCGCTATTAAAGAGTCAAAAAGGTGCGTTTTTTTACCAACTTTGCAAGGCTATAATTTCCAACACTTATTTTAGAGCCTGAGTTTTAATCACGAACTTAACTAAATTGGATGCGGGGATTCCAAAACTGGTATTAACGTTTTTCTGACAGCTTTAGTTTTCGAGTTATGAAAATCGTCATTCACTTTTTTAATACAAGACCAGTGTTGGTAAATATTAGGGTGTTCAGCCGATTATTTTACACGAATAATTGTTCGATTAATTTTAAATTGCTATTTTCGATTAAAGGATTAATCGAAGAATTGATGTCAATTAATTGAATAAAAATAAAAAACATGTTTCTATAGTGGTCCTTATATTAATTTTTTCGGATTTTCGCTGCTCCTGAAGCTTGGATAAGTACATAAAATTTTGGGCCAAATCATTTCAAGCTTTGGGCAAAAACCCACAAAATTATAAAAAAAAGTTAAAAATTTTATGAAAATTTTTTTTGTTTAACATTTTCCCAAATATGGTCAGATAATAAATATAAAGTTTTTGTGATATCGGTTATCCATATAATTTGGCAACAAAAATAATTTTTGGATTCTACCCATTTCTCAAATCTCCAAAATTATTTTTTTTTATTTTTCGCAGAATACTCAAATTTTAAAACATTTTGATATGCTTTTACGTTTATGTTATTTTTTTTTTGCTAATAAAATGTTAAAATACTTTTAATTAATATTGTTTATTTACTTTAGTACCAAGTTTTTCTAAAATTGTCGAAAAAAATCTTGTAATTTAGAAAACTTCTGAATTTGGATTATTCGATTAATCGATCAATTTTCAAATTTTATTCGTTTAATCGAATGAGTCAAAAATGCCAAATTTCGATTAATCGTTTAATCGAACAATACAAAAACCCGATCAATTGAACACCCTAGTAAATATGGACTCACAAATATGCCAAAAATAGCCTATTTTCAAAGTTTCCTGAGGCTATATCTCGAAAACTAGAGCTGACCCAAAAAAAACCAAATTTATCTAATTTTAACAGATAAGATATGATTTAATACAATTAGATAGACTCATTTTTGGGATCAAACTTAATCAAATTTGATATTATTTTATCAGAAATAATAGAATTTGATATAATCGTATAATATTCGATCCGCCAATTTTCGGATCAAAATTAATATGGATTTACATAAAAGCATATCTGTTCATATAAAATTAAATATTGCGTCATATAACTTTTTTTTACTCGGGTGGAAAAAAACTTAGAAAAATAAAAAAATATGGAGTCATATGAAATTTTATATAAAACAATTTGAAAATATTCGCGATAAAAATATGTTCTTGGAAAAACTTAGAAAAATTAAAACATATAAAATTTTATATAAAACACTTAGAAATTTGGAAAAATGAACATGCTCCAACATATAGTTATGAGTAGGGATGAGATTTCCATGCAAATGCATGTTTTTTGTCGATAGTCTAAAAACGATATTGACCAATTATCTTTCCGAATCAAGAAATTTGCGTTAAAATGGCATCGATTTGTTATTGCATATTTTTGCATATTTTGGTGAGAATGCATATTTTTGTTTTAAATGCATATTTTAAGCATATTTCCAACTTTTAAGTGCATATTTTTGCATATATTGGCATAAATTAGCAAAAACACAAGTTGAAATTTATTTGTTTCAAAAACTATTTTAAATTTTAAATTTTTATTTTAAAAATAAGAAAAATTATTTTTTTTCTTTTAATTTTTTTTACAGATTGTCTTAATATCTAAATAAATCTTGCTTATATAACGTTTGAAATGGTACTATTTAAACTCGGAGTTAATTTTTGCTTTTTAAGAAGTTTTTCCTATGAAAACAAGATTTTTATGGCACACATTTTTTTTTTTAGTGCATATTTTTAAGTTTTTTAGTGCATATTTTGAATTTTTTAGCGCATATTTTAAGCGCATATTTTCGATTTTTTAGTGCATGAAAATCTCATCCCTAGTTATGAGTAACGATATCTTAAAAAAATCGCACATCAAAATTTATTATATAAATTTATCTCGTAATACATAGTGTCACACATGATCATATATGAAAGAATATGACAATATAAAAGTATATAAGATCATATTAAATTATTTTTACTCGGGAAATAAAAATTTCGCGATATCTCGCAAAATTTAACACCTAGAATTTAGATGTCAACAGCTGTGTGACCTTTGATCAAGCACAAGTAAAACTCCATACCATGGTTTTAGAGAATTTTAAAGAAACCTATATAAAGATAAAAACAAAAACAGTAAAAAAGTAATTTCGTGATTTCTCGCAAACTAAATAAGAAAGGATTTTGATGTTCACTGTTTTGTGACCTTTAATTAAGTACAATTAAAACTGTATACTAAGTTTTTACAAATATTTTAAAAACATTACTGTAAAAATTTTAGAAAATACAAAAACACTAATTTCGCGATATATCGCAAATGCGAGCAGCTACGATTTCGCTGTTAACAGTTTTGTTATATTTAATACATTTAATACATTTAATCATGTAGAAATCGAACTGAGTTTACACTTTTTGTCGACACTAAAGTTAAACCAAACATCACTGAGGCTTACCGTGCAGAGTGTAGACAATTTTGCTTCAATTTTAGGTAATTTAGAAGAAAAAAAAACGTAAATTCTATTATGAATTTCTCTATTTAAAATTCAAGTGTAATATATTACGATAAAATAATGGTCAGATTTAATAACATCCGTTAAATATTGTAGAAGTTAAACGCATTTGAAAAAATTTCAGTTTTTATGAAAATAACATTTGTATTTGTTTAAGAGATGCGCACCAATGTGATTATCGTAAGTTACGTGATTCGTAAGTAATTTTTTTTCTACTCACGTGAGCGTAAATAACAAAAAAAAGTTCGTGCGTTAGTAAAATTGTTGCATAAATTTTAATTTTTTAATGGTCTTTCAAATAAATTTATGCATTTAAATTTTATAATTTAATAAGTTTTTTGGGCAATGCCAAAAAATGTCGCCCACTGTTTGTAATTATGCCTTTGGACTTCACTTAAAATTTGCCAAATATTGCAACATTTCTATTAAAGATTTTCAAAATTCGGTATGGTTTAATTTTGTATATGTTATACAAAACGTTATGGGCTATCACCAAATTCGAAGATGTTTTTTTTTTTTAATATTCGCAAAGAAAAAATGTTTTTCAATTTTTGCTCATTTTCTTAACTGAAACCGTTTACTTTTAAACTTATTTCCTTAAAGCACAAGTCTTAAGCTCTCATATGAGCTAAGAATTGTGAAAATCGGATAATTGGTTAAAAAGTTAGATCATGTTTAACGTGATGTGTTTTTAACTTTGATTCGCCATAATACGATCGGTAAACCGAATTTAAAAAAAATTATAAAAAGTACCACTATCATAGATATGTTGGCTGTCTATATGCCAATTTTCAATTAAATCTGAAGACAACATTCCCAAAAACTACTAAAATCGGTTCTAAATTTTTTGGAATTGCCCTTTTATATTTACAAAAACATGCTTAAAAAAATAAAAAATATGACACAACATACTTTTTTACAGTATTTCGTGATCGTGATTACATCGTGACCGTGATTAAAATGTTTTCCACTCACGTGAGCGTGAGCAAAAAAAAAATTTCGTGCGTGATTAAATCTTTTTCTAGTGCATGCGTGTTCGTGATTGAAAAGTCATAAAACAATTTAAATTTAATTCAAGAAAAATTCATACAGAATTTATAAACACAAATGGTGCTATTTATTGACCACAACTGTATACACACATACAATAATCTACTTACTAACTAACTACAAGTAATAAAATACAAGAAAAGTCATGTTATACACGTTCTACATACTAAATAGCTTAGAAAAACGCCCATTTCATTACAAGGCGAAAGGATGAATAAAGAAAAGAAACTAAACAGCATACAAAGGTATCAGAATATATATATATTTTTTTTTTAAATTAAACTTAAAACTTGATAATATGATTTTTTTAGCATTTTTTTTTTTTAATTTTCTTATATTTTTTTTTTAACTTTTCTGAATTATTCTTATTTTTTATTCAACATTATTCCCAACTTTTTTTCCTACAACCAAAAAAAATAATCATCTCCGATAAATTTCTAACTTCAATTCCCCCCCCCCCCCTACGTAGTCTTACATAATCGTCAAAAAATAACTTGATTTTACATAAAATAAACTTTTTGTGTAAAAATCAACCATTCAAAAACATTTCGTTATTAAGATATTTGCATTTGAAACCATTTTTCATTTCAGATTTATCTGTTTTTTAGAAACTTGAAATTGAAAATGTATCCGTGTTTATTTCCACATCAAATTCATAAAATTTAGAAACACTGATTATTTTTAAAAAAATAAAAATTAAAAAAAAAAATAATATCCCACTGATGATAACACTAACTGGAGTGTTTGAAACCGGTATGGGAATACCAGAAATGTCTATAATTTTTAGAAATTCAATTTTTCTTCTGCATTTTTATACCCTACACCCATCGGCGTATACAGAGGGGGGGCCCAACAACAACAACAAAAAAATATTTTTTTTATATGTATTGGAAAACACAAATCTCACGAAAAAAACAACAAAAATTTTTTTGTTGTTGTTGTTGGGCCCTGAAAAAACAGTCCTGCATACGCCGTTGCCTACACCACTCTGTGGTACAGGGTATATTGAGTTTGTGCTGATGTTTGTAACTACCCGAAATATTGGTCCTAGACCTACCTTCAAGTATACCGATCGACTCAGAATAACTTTTTGAGTCGATTTGGCGATGTCCGTCCGTCCGTCCGTCTGTCCGTCCGTCCGTCCGTCCGTCCGTCCGTCTGTCCATCTATCGGTTTAAGCACGATACAGGTCGCAATTTTCAATCAATTGACCTGAAATTTGAAACTTAAGCATCTTTTGGCCCAAGGACGAAGCCTATTGAAATTGGAGAAAATCGGTCCATGTTAAGACCTAGCCCCCATACAAACGGCCCCTTTGGATTCGGCTTTAATGACTCTAATAACCGTATTATAATAGATATCGCTTTGAAATTCAGCAAGTAATCAAATTTTGTATGCACAAATCACCATTCCAAATTTCAAAGGAATCGGGTCAGTCCTTTTGGTAGTCCCCATACAAACCACCTTCCCGATATTCACATAATTCCCTCAAAATTCATAAAAATGGAAATATTTGATAAAAAAATTATTTTTAGGTGCTAAACGTGTACTTTAGCAACCTTATCAAATCGGAATATAATTGGACCATTTTTGGACTTAGTCCCCCATATCAAAATTTCGACCGATATTCAGTTAAATTGTTATATTGACAAAAAAAATTAACCAATTCCACTTAAAATTGATCTGTGTGTGTTTTCTACACTAAATAAATATCTAACAAAAGACAGATACAATCGGTCCATGTTTGGAGTTGGGACCCTTTTTCCGGAAAACACTGGTGTAGGGTATCATATGGTCGGTCTTGACCGACTATAACTTTCTTACTTGTTTTAACTTGAACCCTCATTAAAAACTTGTTTTATTCGACCTTTAAAAAATTATATTTTTGAGTGAGTTTATTCTAGCTCGAGGTCATTATAAAAAGCCTATACTACAAGTAGCAAAGGGTTTTTAATGACAAATCGTTAATGATCAAACTAAAATATTAATACATATATAAATACTCGACTCTACTTCCATTTTGAATTAGAAGACGAAAATTGTACCATCGTAGGAAGATCACGATCGTCAACTAACCAACAAACAAATATTAAAAACAGTGCTAAATAATCATGACAATGGAATCTGACAAACTCCGAAACACGTGTCGATAAAGTCTTGCAAAAATAACCAACATAAATAAATTTAAAACAGAAAAACAATTTTCTTAAAAGTTATTCTATGAGAATATCATAGTTTTAATTACTCAAAATTTAATATTAGAAATATTTTTTTTTATTTTGACAGAAAGAATATTGTCCTTCATCGTGTTTTAATATCACCAAAGTTTTCGAGAAAATTTTTTTCACAAAGAGCTAAATCGGAAATTAAAAATTTTTATTTTTATCTCGTTTTTAGATTTAAGCTTGTTCCCTGGTACCATGGTTTTTCTATAAAAAAAGTCTTAAAATCTAAAATTTTTTGTAGCAAAAGTCTTAGAACCTTTACAGCTTATTATAAAAAAAAATATTTAAAAAGATTTGTTAAAGAAAAATTCTTGAACAGTTCTCGAATAACAATATCTCGAAAACTGTATTGTCGCATTTAGCGCAAGACATGTATGTTCTTTTTAAATATTTAAAAAATCCAGAATGTTTTGAGTAGGCTTATTCTAGCTCGAGGTCATTATTTCCTTTACTAATTAAAACTTTGATATTCTCATAGAATAATTTTCAAGAAAATTATTTTTCTGTTTTAAATTTATTTATGTTGGTCATTTTTTGCAAGATTTAATCGACACGTGTTTCGGGATTTGTCAGTAAGATCAAGATCATCAACTAACCAACAACCCAAATATTAAAACAGAAACATACCCTCGGTAATCCTTTCTGTTTTAATATTTGGTTTGTTGATGATCGTGATCTTACTACGATGGTACAAATTTCGTCTTCTAATTCTCAATGAGAATAGAGTCGAATATGTATTAATATTTTAGTTTGATCATTAACGATTTGTCATTAAAACTCCTTTGCTACTTGTAGTATAGCGTTTTTTTTTTTTTTGCTAAATAATCTTGACAATGGGATCTGACAAATTCCGAAACACATGTCGATTAAGTCTTGCAAAAAATAACCAACATCAATAATTTTAAACAGAAAAATTATTTTCTTGAAAATTATTCTATGAGAATATCATAGTTTTAATTAGTAAAGGAAATAATGACCTCGAGCTAGAATAAACCTACTCAAAATATAATTTTTTAAAGGTCGAATAAAACTATTTTTATTTTTTAATAAAAATTAATCAGAATTTAAAATTCGGAATGCCGGGTGCCAAAATTTAATGTTTAATGGCGTCAAAAAGTGTTTGTTATATAAAAAAAAAAATACAATAGATTTCTAAAGAATTCATTAACAGACTAAAAATTAACATATGTATATGGTAAGAAGGTTAAGAAAAATTACACTGTAATTTACTTAAATACAATTAAGATCTATTGTCATGATATAAAAAAGAAAATTCAAATTAACAGCAAAAAAAATACACTCAAAATAATAACTCTGTAAAATACTCTGTAAAATGAATGTAATCTCCAAAAGCTTAAATATATAAAGACTATGCAAGAGTCAATTCTTTTTGACGTTTAAAGGTGGTGTTAGTTTTACAAATGGTATCTGGGAAAGCTGATTTTTTTTTTTTTATTTTCAAGTGACACAACAATGATTTTCATTCATAATTTTAAAATTAATTTATGTTTATTTTTCGTTATTCCCAAATCGTTCCCAAATACTTTCCAAAAAAAAAATTGCCATCTGTAGATAACGACTTCGTTATTACTGACACTACTATTCATGAGTTAACCCTGGTAATCTCAGTTCAAGAGATGGTTCACAGAGTTTTCTGTCAAAATACAAATTTAAAGAAAATACTTTGTAGTTTTTTGTGTAAAAAAAAACAAAGTAATTCGAAAAAGATCAATTGTAATTGAACTTTTCCAAATAACAATTGATGTATTTCGATTTACAAATGATATTTTCCGAATTTCAATTGATCTTTTTCGAATTACAATTGATATTTTTCAAATTACAATTAATGTGTTTCGAATTACAATCGATCTTTTTTGAATTACAAATGGAATTTTCGAATTTCAAATGGAATCTTCGAATTACAAGTAAAATTTTCGAATTACAATTAATCTTTTTCGAATTACATCCGTAAATGGTGTAGCAGTAAATGTTATTTTTAAAGCATCCGGCATAGAACAATTCTGCAAGAACCTCATGTATGTGAATGTGAAATTGTTCTCATCTTAAAATGAGATAATGAGATAAATTGATTTTATATTTTATTTATATTTTCTTTAATTCCGTCCTATTATTTATGAGAACTTCTGGAAGCATTGAAGATGGATTAAGTACAAATAATTGTTCTAGAATCAGAGTTTTAGGCATCGAGAACTTAAAATTGTTCATTCCAAAAAAAATTGCAGCATTTTTTATTTATCACAAAAAAACAATACATCATTTTATTGTTTTTAATTTTCCAAAAACAAATTAAGTAACATGGTCTTAAAATGAACTCTTCTTATACATCCATACGTATGTACATTAAGGGTGTTCTTAACAGTAAGGGAAAAATTTAAAATGTTTTAATTGCTTGTCCCTGGGCAGAATTTTTTTCCTTTGTACTAAAAACTTAATAGTAAAAAATTTGAAGTTAATCCGATAACTTTAAGTGGACGCGGAAACGACCTGAAGTTTGAATAACGGATTACAAGGGGAAAAAATGACTTTTTACTAATTTTCTTAATTTTTTCGATATTTTAAGTTAAGTTTGAATTCAAATGGTTACAGAATTGTGATGTGGAGTACATTACCTTTGTAATCAGGCAACAAAAACTAAAATCGGTTAAAAATCAGCCAAGTTATTACAACTGCCCCAGGCAACTAGCGTGTGGCAGACCACTTGATCAAAGATTTCGAGTTCAATTTTTGAAATTGATTGAAATTATCTACTATAGCAACATTGTTTTATTCTTTACTTCCCAATGTACTAAGGTGATAGGTATTTTTCATATTGTGTTATGCTAACTTGTTTTAAATTAATGTTAAAAAGGTCCAAATTTTTCAGCCCTGTTTTCAAATCTCCAATTTTAAATTTTAATTTTTTTAGGCAAATAAAATTTAAAAAATCGACCATTGGACCATAGGATTTTGTTAAGCACATATAAGGGAATAAAAATTACAAAAATTGTTGACATTCCTTTTTTCATTCGTCTGGTTTAGCGATTTTAATTCAGCGGATTTCGAGATAATAGTGATTTTGGTAACTTTTTTAGCTTTTAGTTAATTTTTTTATTTTTTTTTTAACAAACTTCGTATGTTTTCTACCGAATTACTACAGATTAATATAGAATACTTCAATTCTTTTAATCAGGGCAAAATTGAGATATGAAAAATTGACCCAGTTAAAGGTCAAAGGTCAAATTTGAAAACAATTTAAATTTTTAAAGATTAACCATTTTTATGAGCGGATATTTATGAAACTCCTTGATGTTATTTTAATATGACTAAACATAAATGGTTTATTATTAAAATTCGGAAAATTAACCCATAAGTGCTATTGGGGTCTATATTTTTTTTATTTAATGGAGAAAATATAAGTATATTATTTCATAGGGTCATATAGACCCCAACAGCACTTAAGGGTTAATGTTCTGAATTTTTATAAGCCATTAATTTTTACATCTTATTAAAATAACATTTAGGAGTTTCATTAATATCCGCTCGAAAAATCTGTAAATCTTTAAAAATTCAAATTCTTCTAAAATTTGACCTTTGACCTTTAACTGGGTCAATTTTCATATCTCAATTTTGCCCTGATTAAAAGAATTGAAGTATTCTATATTGATCTGTAGTAATTCGGTAGAAAACATACGAAGTTTGTAAAAAAAAAAATAAAAAAATTAACTAAAAGCTAAAAAAGTTACCAAAATCACTATTATCTTGAAATCCGCCGAATTAAAATCGCTAAACCAGACGAATGAAAAAAGGAATGTCTACAATTTTTGTAATTTTTATTCCCTTATATGTGCTTAACAAAATCCTATGGTCCAATGGTCGATTTTTTAAATTTTATTTGCATAAAAAAATTAAAATTTAAAATTGGAGATTTGAAAACAGGGCTGAAAAATTTGGACCTTTTTAACATTAATTTAAAACAAGTTAGCATTACACTATATGAAAAATACCTATCACCTTAGTACATTGGGAAGTAAAGAATAAAAAAATGTTGCTATAGTAGATAATTTCAATCAATTTCAAAAATTGAACTCGATATCTTTGATCAAGTGGTCTGCCACACGCTAGTTGCCTGGGGCAGTTGTAATAACTTGGCTGATTTTTAACCGATTTTAGTTTTAATTACCTTATTACAAAGGTAATGTACTCCACATCACAATTCTGTAACCATTTGAATTCAAACTTAACTTAAAATATCGAAAAAATTGAGAAAATGAGTAAAAAGTCATTTTTTCCCCTTGTAATCAGTTATTCAAACTTCAGGTCGTTTCCGCGTCCACTTAAAGTTATCGGATTAACTCCAAATTTTTTATTATTAAGTTTTTAGTACAAAGAAACAAAATTCTGCCCAGTGCAACACAAAAATCCGAAATAAAAAAATAAGAACACCCTTAATGTACATTTTGTATGTATCATAGATGGGACTAATTAACAGACATGTGCACGGATGGTGTTAAAATGCGTTTAGAGACATTCTAAAAAATTTAGAATGTGGACAATATTCTATTCTTATCGTTCAAAGCGAATGAGTTTTTCATTCTATGCTCACAGTGCAAGAGAAAGCTACACACACTAGTGTAACGACATTCGTAACACGAATGAACCAATTAGGGAGTACATAGACAGCCAATAATTTGAAAATACTATACTCTGAAGCGTGTGAATAGAATGATTTTTATAAAAAAAAAATATTGTTTGGCTATTTGGGGGAATTCTTTTATAAAAAAAATATATGTATGCTAATTAAAATAAACATTTTGTTATGTAGAATAAATGAAGAGGTAAATAAAAAATAATTATGGGAAAAATTAATTTATAAATAAGAGTGGATAAAAAAATTTTTATACATAAAAATAAATATTAGGGTGGATTGAAAAATTATTTTTCTATTTCGAAAAATAATGTTCAATTTGGTAAAAAAATTTTTTTGCTTTATGGCAGAAAATGTTAATACCTATAATGATGAAATATGTAGTGTGACCAAATACAATTTTTTTCACAAAATTTTCAACTATTCTGCTAATACCGAAGACGATTTTTTTTAATTCGATTTTTTGTGAAACCAAACAAATTTATGTAGCAAAAGTTTGTCTATTTTTTTGTATGTGCATTAGGGTGGAGCAAATTATGCTTTTTTCGAATTTCGAAAACGTCGGTGAAAAAAAAATATGTTTTTTTTTGTTCAAAATATTAAGGCTGAATAAAATATTATGCACCCTCAACCGTAAACTAGCGTAGAGAGATTTCCGTTATATGAGAACAAATGAGTGCAATTATTCTTCTTTCAGACCGTGATTTTCTATTTGATTTTGATCACTGCGCTACGTAAGGGGACAGTTACGGGTAGTAGACTGGCATTTTTTCTCAACTTTCGATTTTCCCAAGTGTCCGGGCAAATTTTTATTGTCCAAGGTCTAAAACTTATGTGGTACAAATTTGAGGTCAATCGGATTAAATTAACCCGTGGCGCCCGGCGGTCAAAGTTTTGGATTTTGGAAAAATTTAAAAAAAAATAAATAAAAATTTTAAATTTCTTTCGACACATCATATTTGTGGTGGACATTTTTCAAAAATCCAAAACTTTGACCGAAGGGCGCCACGGGATAAAATGATCGGATTTGGCTCAAATTAGATTTAAATGAAAGATTGTCTTAAGCTCTATGAAATGGCCGAGGAAAAAAATTCTGATTTTTTTAAAAAATTTCTTGAATGTAGGAAAAAACCGCAATTTTTTTTCAAATTTCAAATGGCGATTTCTCGAAAACCGTTCGACCGATTTTAATTTTTTTTTTCATATTCGTGCTCACCGCATCAAAATTAACAAATATGATGTGTCGAAAAAAGTTTACAGTTTCTATTTTTTTTCTTTTTTAATTTTTCAAAAATCCAAAACTTTGACTACCGGGCGCCACGGGTTAATTTAATCCGATTGACCTCAAATTTGTACAACATCCGTTTTAGTCCTAGTAGAATAAAAAAATAACCGGACTTTGAAAATTGGAGAAAAATTTTTTTGGCCATACAGAAAAATGTCAGTCTAATGGGTAGCTAACCCAGCCTTTAGTTTATATTCGGACATTACTGAAATGTGTTTTTATGATAAACTTTTTTTTTCTGTAAAGAAATTTTAAAAAAATGTTCTTTAAAAACAACTTATTTTTTTTAAATTAATTTCAAATTGCATTAAAGGCCAAATAAAATAAAACGACAAATAAAAATATGCATCTTCTCAAAACTGAGCCAAAATGACGTTATATTTTCAGCAAAAAACGAATTAAAAATATTTTTTGCAAAACAAGAAATAATGTGCTCGATTCTGAAATTCACCAAATTTTTAAAAATTTGATATTCTTTCGAATTTAAGGATTTTAAAATTTTTTTCTTGTAAAAATTAAAGATCTAGTTAATAGCCTTTTTTTTTGCAGACCGGATTACGATTAGGATTAACTTTATTTTATTAAAAAATGGGTCAAATCAGGTACAGATTTTTTTTTTTTTGTAATTTTTTTTCTGAAATTATACGCAATTAGTAAATATAAACAGGAAAACATATTAAGCTTTGACCAAAATGTTAAGAATGAAAAATAAATAAGTTAAATCCTAGGATTAACTCAGATTTATTTATACCATTTAACATTTTGAGCAACGCTTAATTTTTTTCCTGTTTATATTTACTAATTGTATGTAGATTCAGAAAAAAAAAATTAAAAAAATATGTCTGAACTTGATTTGACCCATTTTTTAACTAAATTGAGTTAATCTTAATCCGGTCTGCAAAAAACAAGCCTAATAACTAAAGAACAAGTTTAAAAATCTAAAATTCGAAAGAATATCAAATTTTTAAAAATTAGGTGAATAGTGAAATCGTATTCCAGAATCGAGCACAATAAAATATTTTTTTGCAAAACAAGAAAAAAAATTTACAGACAAAAACAAATTTTTACGGACAAAAAAAAATTGTTTACCATAAAAACACTTTTTAAGTAATGTCCGAATATTAAATAATTTAAGAAAAAAAAATATTTTTTTTTACTTTGTTAGGAACTTTCCGATTTTGAAGCCAAGGCCATTGTATCAAAGGATCAATATTTTAATGTGTTAATATCAACCCTAAAAGGCAACTTTACCGACCCAACGTTTTCGAAATAGATCTAATTAGCTCCACCCTAATGTATATATACATATGAACATTTTTCCCTACGGTACTATTTAATCTTTTTTATATTTCTCTTCACCCTAACATATTTGTAATTTAAAAAAATTTAAAGCGGTACTTATTGTTGTTGGGAATAATGTTGTTTCTCTTACTTTTAGCTAAAAATAAAAAAACACAATGTTTATGATTTGTTTCAATGACACCGTAAGATTGTGCGTGTGCGTGTACGAGCAAGTGCATATTTTTTTATACATACATCCCAATACATTTTTTCACAAAGCATATTTTTTTTTCATCAAAACGTTTTTTTTTTTACTACCCCCATATTTTTAATAAGTTTTCCAACAATTTTTTTTTAATATTTTTTTACAAAAACATTCTAAGCGATCAGTGTATGTTAAAAATATTCTACAACACGGTGTAATTTTTATAAACTCTACTATGTTTGTTATTCTAAAAACGAACGTTTGTTTCATTCTAATCGTTCAAACACGACATTTGTCGTGTTCGTTTAAACAAGCACAGCAAATTTTTTAATTTGTTGTTTAGCATCATAGTAAACATTCTCATTCGCAAGCACTGTACTCTAAAAGTAGTGTACTCTGAAGCGAATGATTTGGTGTAAGCAAAGAAGGGAATACATTTGATCTCATGTCTGCTAATTAATTAAAAGGACCAATTAATTGATGGTTTAATTACACTCAAAATAATTCTACAGTAAAAGGTTTAGTAAGTGATTTTGTACCAAAATCTACTAATTAGTTACTAATTTTAGTATCTTCAAAGTACTAAAATTTGTAATTTTTACTGGTTTTGAATAATATTAGTAAAAAATTTTAGTATTGGTTACCAATTCCTGCACTAGGTCCTTTTGGACTAACATTTAGTTAAAATTTTAGTATTGAATACACACTTTTTTTTGAGTGTACCATTTATGTCAATGGTAATGAATTTTTTTTTATTACCATTTGTTGTATCAATTGAACCAATTTAATTACTAATAATAATAACCATTGGTATTGCATCACTTAAAAAAAAATACCTTTAGTAGAAGTCGTCACAATATTGTCAAAATCGTTAATATTTGGAAATATCTGTTGGTTTTTGTTATATGGTGTTTTAGTTGCCTTTGTAGTTGCCTTTGTATAACACAATATTTTGAAATTTTTATTGCGTTTGGTTTTTTGTCTTTAACATTTTCACATTTTTTTTTTTTGAAATAAATACTTTGATGTTTAAAATTATAACTTTTCAAAAAACAAAAATGTCCAAACCAATGGTTTTGAAACCAATTATAATTGGTTTTTTCAACAATTGGTGCATTTCATTACCATTACTAATTATTTTTTTCAATTAAAAAAAAATTAATTACCATTAAATGGTAATGAAATTTTTTTCCATTACCATTGATATCAACCAATGGTAATTAAATTTCAATGGTAATGAAAAATTCCCATCTATGGTATGTATAAAGTTTTGAGTTCTGACTTTTGGTTGCTGGTTACTGGTCTTTTGTAGTTGTCGCATTTACTTCCCGTTGTTAATTAATTTTATGTACCTTTCAGCGTGATTTAATTTACACTGTACTATACTATACTTTGCGCATAAGGGTGACTCAAAATAGAATGAGGCTTCCCGGTAGTCTATTTGGTAGCTTGCTAGCCAATGAGTGAGAAGGTCGTAGGTTCGATTCCCACAAGAGGCCTTGGTCTGTTTCGCTACAACGAGACGATGGTCATTGTTACTAGTTCTCGATAAGGATAAATTAGTATATGATTTAAAATTATATTGTAATTGAATAAATAAAAAATAGTTAATAATAAATGAAAATAGTATAGAATGTTAAAACGGCATCTTATTTTTATACGCTAGGAAACCGTGAATTAACGGTCTCTTCAATTTTTATGTTTACTTGACTGGCCCCACATAAACTAGTTCAGATCCTTAGCACAACCAGTTTATATCGATAACACGTTTGTCAACATTATTGCCTTAAATCTATATGGTGAACATTTGAGGCCAATCGGATCAAATTACACGCCCCTAATCAAAGTTTTTGATTTTTGAAAATTTTAAGAAAAAAATAAAAATATATCTTGCCACACATCATATTAATTTTTTTGATGCGCTGAAACAAATTAAAAAAAAATCGGTTGAACGATTTTCGAGATATCGCTATTTATTGCAAGAAATTTCGGTTTTTTCCTACATCAAAGTTTTTTTTTTAATCTCAAAAACTTTTTCCCTGCCCATTTCTTAGAACTTAAAAGACAAACTTTAATTTAAACTTAATTTGAGACAAATCCAAATATTTTAACCCATGTCTCTCTTCGATCAATGTTTTGTATTTTTGATTTCAAGCAAAAAAAAATTGAATTTTAAAAAAATTAAAAAATAATCTATCTTATGATACCTTACACTACTGAACATTTTAAAGGAAACTTAATGTGACTGGCACGCGACTCTACACAGTTAATTTCAATTGTTCTAGGGATCCCAAATCTGGTCTCCAAACTTTACCATAACATCAAATTTTTGAGAACTTTGAGGTCGGTCAAATTTTTTATGACATTTTTGACATCTCATAGCGAATGAACCCAATGTGATAGCGACTTAAAAATAATTTTAGGGTAAAGCTTAAACATTGGTCTTAAGGATGCAGAACTTATTTGGTCAGTCGCATTAACCCTTAAGGCACATATTTTCTTTTACACTCAAAAAAAAACCTTGTTAAATTACAAGAAAAACTTGTAACTTTTTTTTGTTTGCTACCTCCTATTTGACAAAATTTCCTAGTAATTTTACAAGATTTTTACCAATAATTTTGTATTTTTACAAGGGTTTTACCAATAAAATTGTAAATAAACAAATTTTTTGACACGATAAAATTTGCAAAGAGGTTTCGTAGTTTTACTAGATTTTTTGCTACCTCCTATTTTACGGAACTCCTAGTAATTTTGGAAGATTTTTACCAATAATTTTGTAATTTTACAAGCTATTTACCAATAAAATTGTAAATTAACAGTTTTTGGCGCAATTAAAATTACAAGGAATTCTCGTAAATTTACTAAATTTGTTTTGTAAAATTATCTTGGAAATTTGTAAAATTACAAAAAAAAATGTAAAATTACCAAAAAAAATGTACATTTCGATTTGTTAAAAAAACAAGGAAAACTGTCAAATATTGGTAAAATGGGATAACGAGACTTTTCCTAGTAATTTGACAAAGTTTTTTTTTTGTGTGTAGTGATCCCCTTTGATATTCACCTGGCCAAAATTAATGTATCGCAAGATATATATTTTTTTTTAATTTTTCAAAAAATCCAATTTGAGTTTGGTGACATTTTGTCAAAAATTTAAATCTTTGATTGGAACACAGGTTAAATGATGGGATTTGTGGCTGAAATTATGTGTTAATAAAAGTTTGTTTTAAGCTTTATAAAATAGTTGAGCAAGATTATTTTACTGGACCTTGGAAAAGCCGCCCTTTTTGCAAGGCGGCACTATGTAGTTAATTTAATCATTTTGGCATCAAATTTATACTATTTAAGTTTAAGGCCTAGTAGAATTAAAATTCAACTGGGGGTTTAAAATTGCAGAAAAAATTGTTTTCCATACATTTGATAATCTACACAGAAAAAAAAATAAATTTTTTCTGAGTAAATTTATAATACTATTGAGTAAAAAATTCCTCAATTTTGCACCAGTAAACGATTTAATAGTATTGAGTAAACTTTTAATAAATTCAATTCAATGGTAATCTTTATTTAGAATATAAGTATAAACTAATTTAACAATGTTTTAAGAGTTTAGGACTATTTTCCTTTTCTACTTAATTATTTAATAACAATAACGTGTAATTTATTTGTTTAAGTTTAACATTGTTTAGAGTAGAAAAAATTTATAAAAAAATCTTTTCGGATTTTTTTTCTGGTTATCTTTTTAAAAAATTTATTAAATGTATGCCAAAAAATGTTAGTAAATTTTTAATTGACACAATTAAAACTTTACTCAAAATTTATTGGTTTTTTATTAAGCTATTAATTGTGTCAAGTAAAAATTTTCTCAAAATTAATCAATTTTTTTTTTATTAAAAGTTTTACACTTTTTAAAAAAAAACTTTTTTTCAAACTTTTAGCAAATATATTTATGTCGTAAAGACATTAAAAAAGATGATTTTAAACTTTATATACATATACAAAAAACTGTAAGCTAAATGAGAATTCTAAAAATTAAAAAAATTAAAAAAAAATTCTTAAATTATTTATTTACGTTTTAAAAAAAAAAAACTTTTAAGTTAATTTTTAATTGCGTCAATTAAAAAATTACTAAAATTTTTAAATTGTGATTACTCAAAAATTTTTCCCCTATATTTTTTTCGTGTAATAGGTTAATATTTATCAAAAAAGCAAAAAAAATCGTCTTGTGTTTCGCATTACCGTAATGTAATATAAACACCTACAAACACACACATATTTAGTTTGTTTTTGGATGTTGAATCTTTCGACGGATTTCCTTTCTGTTTGTATATACCAAAAAAAAACATGCAAAAATCCAAATTAAATCTAGACATCCAACAAAACTTGCACAAACCAACCAAATTGAGTGAGCGTGTTAAATTCGGCTGTACCGAATCAAAACCACCCTTCACACATTTAAATTAATTTAATTTTTATTAAATTTAATATAAAATTACAAATCATGTACTTTTTTAACCTAACCGAGACGGGTAGCAATGAGCATTCTTCGTAGCGAAAACAGACCAAGGCCACTGGTGGGAATAGAACCCAAGACCCCTTGGTCCAATTGCAGGACTTTGAACTTCTTCAGGCATAAAAATGTTTCAAATCTTTAACAAAAGTACAACAAAACAAAAATATTTTTTTAGAGGTTGGTTCAATTTTTAAAGAGCAGCTTTTTATTCCCGTGTACGATTTTGACCATGTAAGAACTTTACCAGTCTCTTACCCAGAGCCGCTTTAAGGTATGGCGGGGCCCTGGGCACACAAGAATTTTGAGCCCCGATGGAAAGTAAAAAGTTGCATGACAAAAAAAAAAAACATTTTTTTGGTACAAATTAAATTCCTGTTTTAAGAAAAAGAAACTAAAAAAATGTATGTTCTAGCTCGAGGTCAGTTTTCTTTACTTATTAAAACCATAATATTTGTGTAGAATAATTTGGTTTTAAAGAGATCTTTCTATCTCAGAATCTGAGACTTTTCCTATACGAAAAATGTCTCAGAATCAGAAACTTTTTCTATACGAAAAATGTATCAGAATCTGAAACTTTTTCGATATGAAAAATGTCTCATAGTCTGCGACAGTTTCGTTACGAAAAATGTTTAAGAATCTGAGAATGTTTTTGTACTTGATTTGTTTGTGTCTCAGTAATTGAGATTTTTTTATACGAAAAACGTCTCAGATCTGAGACTTCCTCAATACGAAAAATTTCTCAGAATCTGAGACTTTATCTACATAAAAAATGTCTCAGAATCTAAGACTTTTTCTATACGAAACATGTCTCAGAATCTGTGACTTGTTCTATACGAAAGATGTTTCAGAATCTGAGACTTTTTCTAAACGAAACATGTTTTGGAATCTTAGACTTTTTCTATGCGAAAAGCGTCTCAGAATCGGATACTTTTTCCATACGAAAAATGTCTCGAAATCTGAAACACTAAAAAAACTTTTGGAAAAAGTCTCCTAATCCCATTTTCCTTTTTTTAACAAACAAATGTTTGCTTTGGTGAATCGAAATTTACACATTTTTTTATAGTTTAAATTTTTTTTGTGTCCAAATTTCCAAGGTAATTTTACAAAAAAAAAATCTATTAAAATCACAAGACTTCCTTGTAAGTTTTATCGTGTCAAAAAAGTTGTAAATTTACAATTTTATTGGTAAAAATCTTGTAATCTAGGAATTCTCGTAAAATAGCAGGTAAACTTTTTCGATACGAAAAATGTCTCAGAATCTGAGACTTTCTAAATGAATATTGTCTCAAAATGTGAGATTTTCTTTATACGCAAAATGTCTCAGAAACTAATGCCCTGATTCAGTATGTCGCAGTGTTGCCACCAATAGAATTGGAAATTACACACAAAATTATCCAAAATATCACAAATTACACAAAAAAAAATTACCAAAAAATTGTTTTTTCACTAAAAAAATTATAAACTTTTTTTGTAATTCAAGAGATCATAGTTTTTGTATTGTTATATTTAAAAGTAATAAATTAAAAAAAAAAAATAAAGAAATTAAGAAATTTATTTTTTTCTTTCCAGTTTTTTGTTAAACTCTAATAGTACGTTAAAATTGTTCCTTTCGGGGTACCTTGTATGTTTAATATTTGATCCGTTTGTCAAATTGTTTTCGTAAAAATTTCAAAAGATGAGGAGATCCATCCGTATTTCAAATAACATAAATTTAGTTATTCTGTTTGTTTTAAGGCTATAAAATCAAGAAAACTTCAGAAAACTTTGACACATGTCTGCTCGTCTAAAAAATTATTTTAACTGAGGAATGGGAGAGTGGTAATATTAAAATAAGTTAAAAAACATTTTTTAAAAGAGGAATTCTGCAGGAAAATTAGAAAAATTTAGACTAGGTTTTTATGGTCCAAAAATGCATGTCCGTCATTCGTTATCTAGTATTTGGTAATAAAAATTTTGTCAATTATTTTTTTAAGCCGAAAATGTCGATAAAATGATAAAAATAACTAAAATGTGGTCAAAATTAGTTGGAACTTTGTTAAGCTGAAATTACACAAAAATTACACAAAAAGTTCATTATCCAAAAATTATCCAAAGATTTTGAAATTGTCCCACTTTTGGATAATTATCCAGAAAGTGGCAACACTGGTATGTCGTACAAAGTGAGTGACTAGAAATTTTCTACGTAAAACAAAAACAAATTTGAGTTTTTTGTTTTTGTTTTACGTACAAATTTTGTAGTCACTCACTTGGACCGAGATAGCGAATCGCACAATAAGTGTCTCAAAATCTGAGACTTTTTATTTTGGGAAAATTCTGAAACTTGTTTATACGAAAAATATTTCACAATCTGAAACTTTTTATGTAGGAAAAATGTCTATGAATTTGGGACTTTTGATTTAGGACAAATTTCTCCTATAGAAAAAGTCTCAGATGTACTACATATACGAAAAATCTGTTAGATTCTGAGATTTTTCTGTAAGTAAATGTGAAATTTTCATATTAGTGAATTCATTGGATTTTCGGTGCCCCTTAGGTCGGGGGTCATGGGCACGTGTCCAGTGTGCCCTAATGGTTAAAACGGTACGGCTATTACCACTACATCGGGCTATCGACGAAAATTTAATTTCGATGCGTTACACACGAAGTGACAAAATGATTATACCCCTACACTGTGATTGGATGGTGATAAAAAAAATTCAAACAGGACAAACACAAACAAAGTGTGGACCATTACAATAATTTTATAAAGCAGCATATAGCAGCACCACACCGCAGAGCAGAGCACAGCACCGCTCCGACAGATTACAAATTTACAAAAAAAAAAAATACAAAATGAACTCATCTAGATAAGATAACAAAGAGCTATGTTGTGTATACATTCGTACGTACATTGAATTAAAATTTAAATCATTTGCATTTTTCTTATTTAATTAAAATGTCATTTTGTATTTTTTAATTGTTCTTTTTTGTTAAAGAAGAATTAAATTTGAAGTTTGTTACATCAAACAATGGGATTCAAATTTAAAATTCGTGTGGAACGAAATAGACATAAACATGTGAAAGTGAATTGTTTCACAGTTTAATAGCAGTTTGGCAATTTTTTAGCAGAATTAAGATTTTTCCTAACATATTGGGGGCGAATATTCAAAACTTGCTATCTGCAATATTTTCGAAAGAGAGTTTTCGATAGAAATGTGTTCACTGATTTAGTTTTCGTATATCAAATTAATTTTTAACTAAAAGGGCGTGGGATATTAAATGGTCGGTCTTGACCGAGTCTAATTTTCTTACTTGTTTTTAATGCAGTTTTTCTAAGTGTTTTCTTTTGGTTGAATTAAATTTAACAATTTTATTTTCTGTGTACTTAATACTTTAAAGCAGCGGTTACCAACCTTTTTGGCTCGCGTACCCCTAATTTTAAATTTTATCAGTCGCGTACCCCCTAACGAGTTTTTTGTTTTCGTTCTTCACATATAAATATTAGAGTTAATTTTGAAATTTTTTATCTGCGGTATAATTTTTTTGAAGGATTTAGGGGAGATCAAAACAATGGTGGTATTTTTTTGGAAAAACGTTCGCTCCTTGGGGTGGTTGGTTCAATGCATCTGAAAACGCGGATTTTGAGCTGATTTTTCTGCAGAGCAAAAATGGAGGAAAATATTGTAAATCTGATTTCACCAGTCAATTATACATCAAAAATTAAAACAACGGACGTTTTTTGAACTTTTAAAAAAAATTAAATTTTTTTATTTTTTTTTTAAATGTATTTTTTATACGAGGGCAGATCAATAATTCTGTGATTTTTTGAATGAAACACCCCCAATAACAATGAAAGGGCATTTTGAGCTTAACAAAATGGTACCAACATTTCCACTCTATTACAACCCGTCTTAAAAATTCCCAAAAACACGGTTTTGAGAAATTTGATATAAATTTGCTCAAAAACCTAACATCATAGAAAAATTTGGGAACCATAATTGGAATCAGCATCGAAAGGTTAATCGAAAACAAGTGGTCAGATCTCAAAATATCATCCAAAAAATCGCAAAAAATGCTTTCTAAATTGCACAAAAATAAGTTTTTTGTGAACTTTGACCTCAACTTTCTTGAAAACCTGACCATATGGAAAACTTTGGAAGCCAGATGCGAAGCCAGCATTGAAAGGTTAATCTAAAACGAATGTCCAAATTACTAAAAATTTGGCGTACCCCCGCGGACAGTTTCGCGTACCCCCTAGTGGTACGCGTACCATAGGTTGGTAACCGCTGCTTTAAAGGACAAGTTAACTAAGTTTTTTTTTTTGTGTTTGCCTTCATTACTGACGATTAGTCAGTCCTTGAAGTATAAGTCATAAATGTTTAAATGGAGTTTTCTGACATTACCACAATCTAATGTTCCTTCACTCAAAAAAATAAAACTGTAAAGTTAACAAAATTTTTTTTGTTAACCCGATTTTACTGGCTTTTTAGCAAATTTTTAGTTAAAATCAGCTTTTTAACTACTTTTTCTAGTTAAGTTCAATTTACGAAAATACTAGTTTTGTACAAATTTTGAATTAATTTTTTTTGTTGATTTTAAAACTGAGTTTACGAATTTTTACTAATTAATTTGCTGATTGTTTGTAACATTTTTGTTAAGTAAAAATTTTTAAACATTTCTTGTGTAGCCTCCTATGCAAATCTCATAAGTCCTACTTAAGCTGAACTTAATGCTGTGTTTAAAACCAATATTTACCAAACTTAAAATTTTTTACAAAAAGTTTAGCTGAATTCAACTAATAAAAAATGTTACGAAATTTTCAGCTGAATTTTTAGTTAAAATTACGTTTTTTTTGCTACATTCATTGTACGAAAAGTTAACTAAATATTTTTTGTTAAATTAACTAGAAATTTAGTAGGTTCAAAATCAGGTGTTTTTTTAGTTAAATTTAACTAAATTTTTTGCTAACTTTACAGTTTTATTTTTTTGAGTGTTGAAATTAAATCTGCAACAACTTAAATCATTACCACCAATGCATTTAAAAGGTTTCTGCTAAGAACTAAAATAAATTTAAGTGTTTAAAACACTTAAAACTTGGCTGGCTACTTAAACTCAGTTTTAAATTACATAAAAATAGTATTTAAAAGCAAAATATTGAAAGGATCATATTGTATTTACCCTCTTTTACATTTCTGTCGTATATACGAATCGTGTCTAAAATATGGAGGCGGACTGGAAAAATATGTCTTTTTATAATACCCTTGGTACTTATCAAAAATTATTTCTTTAACTGCTTGAATTTTATTTCAAAAGTTTTCCATATACTATTTGTTTTTTTTTTTTTACAGAACAAAATTTTTTTTAACGAACAAATTTTATTACTGACAACTCTTGTGGGTTGTTTTAGAAACTACATCATAAAAATACTTAAAGACCTTTATTACTATTCAATAATAAAAGTAATTTATTTTTGTTCTGTAAGTTAAAAAAAATTAATGATTATTCTTTTAATTTAAATGTGGTTCTGTCTTTACACACGATTTTTTGACAAGTCTAAAGGCGTTATTGCGTATTTCGCTAAAAAAAAAGAAAACAAATTACGGTATTAACAATTTTCGAATTCATTTCTTTCAAATCGAATTCCGAACTTTAGCGATGAGGAATAATTTTTATCGGATTTGCCTTGAATTTTCAGCAAGAACATTTTTTAGATTCACTGCCTCACTCCTTTCCTTAAAATTTAACAAAAAACAAACTCTCCACTCAAAAAAGTATGTCGGTAAAATCAACTACAAAAGACAGTTGTTTTGACTACATTTTGTCGTTGAAAAGGCGTCCACTACATAAACGGTAAAAACAACTGAACATGTTGTTGTTTTTAACTATTGATTTTCAACTACAAAATGTAGTAAAAACTACTACAAAACTGTTTAATACAGTTGTTTTTTCTACAGTTGCCTGAAATTTTATTTAAAAAATTTCTTAAACGTTTAAGGGCCGATAACACAAACGAACTAACCGGAAGATAAATTGGGTTTAGTGCTAACCGGAGGTTAAAGATGTCAAATTTGTATGGGACTAACCTGAGGTTACGTTAACTTTGATTAACCTGGATATTGTGTTAACCGTACTAAATGATTGATATTTATTTATTTAAAAAGCAATACATTTCAGTTGGTTGTATAGAATTTCGACATGATGACAATTTTTTGATGTATTTATCTGGAATTATAGAAGAAAAAAATTATATTAATAAAATGTTAAACAAAATAAATTGATTGTATTTACCTTTGTTTTTTTAATAGTTCATTTCAAACTTTCACCGCTACTGATCAAAATTTGTCTGGAATAAAAAAAAACGAAATGCTTTGGCAAAATTGATTTATAAAAAAAAAAATTAATTTCCAATGTTTCAAAAAAGTATGTACCTGCTCTGTTGTGTATACAAAGAAAAGAAAGATGGCGCGCTCATAAGAAAACAAAACACTGCACACATTTTATTTTGTTTTTTTCCGATTGGTTTTTACGCACGCTTATGTGAGCGCTATATTATACACACTTGTTATCTCATTTATCCACTTATTTTCTTTCGCTCAAGAATATTTTCCAAAAACATATTTTTTGTTATAATTAAATTTAATAAATTGTAATTTAATTTATTTAAATATTATTTATTTGGTATAAAAATAATTCCTTCCGCATCCCGCACGACCAACTCGCTCGACACATTCGTTTGCAATAAAAATTTCTAGAAAAAAACGAGTTTTAGAAAAAAAACTAAAAACAACTACATAAATCAACTATTGCTACAGTGTAGTATATTTTTTGTAGTTATTTTTTGAAACTACTACAAAAAAAGTTGTTTGAGATTTTTTCATACAAAAACGACCGAAATTGTAGTTAAAAACAACAGCTACTACTTACTACACAAACGACCGTCATGTAGTAACTGCAATAATTTTCTGAGTGTCTTGTGTATAGTAGGTTGAAGAGATTTTCGTTTTTTTTTTCGATTTCGTTTAACTTAAAAATCGGGAAGTTCCGATAAAGTGGAAAAAATATATTACATTAATTTTTCAATAAAAAAGAGTTTATTCCATGGGAACACATTATGAATTAACAGAACAGAAACTTATTTTTAGGCTGGATTACTCAATGCTCCCGTGATTCCCGAAAAGTGGCCCGACGGATATCCGCCATATTTCACATTTTTCTTCTCCAAGGTGTTCTTAATGAATTCAAAAAAAAGAGTATATTTTACATTTTTTTTAAAAAAATTTTGAAATTTTGAAAAAGGTGTTTTGAGAATGCCCCCAAAATCATGCCATTTTTTTGGTATCAAGTTTGAACGGGTTAATGATATCGTTAAATCTTAAAATTTCATATCTGAGTATTTACGATCAAATATTATACAAAAAAAATTTATTTTAATAAAAAAACTTTTTTTTTTTAAGTCCTTTTTTGCAAAAACCCCAATTTTGAGGGATCAAAGTGGAGACAGAAGATAAACTCCGATTGGAGTGATATTTTGCATGTCAGTTACCCTTAGAGGACCGACACTTTTGGCGGGTATTAGAATTTGATCAGAGAGAAAAGCCAAAAAACGAGCCACCCTAGTGTACAATATATACATACTGTATGTAAGAGAAAATTTGGCCTTAGGAAAATTAATATTATGATAAAAAGTTTGACGTAAAAAGGACATCAAAGTAATATTTCCTTTTTTTTCTTACGTGCATCAACAATCAAAGTTATCAAAAAGAAAAGAGCGCAATATTATTTTGAATGTTTCAGATTAAAGATGAAACGTTCTATGTAAAGAAGTTGCACCCTTTGGCAATAATAATAATATCGAGGGCCTATATTCAAAACCCTCTATCTTAAAAAACACAACTTTTCAGGAGAGCCAAAAAACTGTTTATTTCGCGTATTGTAAGAGAAATTAAAATTCGATATTCTACAATATTTTTTTAAATCAACTACTGAATCTCACATATAATTAGTTTTTAAAATTTCGCACTATTGGGGATATTATGAAAGATAGAGGGTTTTGTTTCTCAAAAATCTATATATATAAAAATGGATGTGTGTATGTATGTATGTATGTGTGTATGTATGTTCCGTATGGACTCGAAAACCGCTGGAACGATCGTGATGAAATTTTCAGGGAATATTCAGAATAGCCTGGGGAGTAACACTGAGCGGTCAGATTTTCGAGTTTCTGAATGTGGGCGGAAGGGCGTGGCAAAATCAAATTTTTACATTCCACCACTAATGACATCTATATATAAACAAAACGGATGGACCGATTTTGATGAAATTTAAACCAAAGATAGTACTAACCGAGTACTAACTATATGCCAAATTAGAGCGTGATCGGACAAATAGGCGTAAAATGCCATGCTTTTTTCCTAAGGGTAAAAATCGAATTTTTACATTGCACCACTAATGACATCTATATATAAAAAAACGGACTGATCGATTTTGATGAAATTTAAACCAACGATAGTACTAACCAAGTACTAACTATGTTCCAAATTAGAGCGTGATCGGACAAATGGGCGTAAAATGCCATGCCTCTTTGTATTGAATTGAATGTTATTTCTGCATGCTCCGCAATAACGCAAAAACTGTTGAATAGATTTTAATTAAATTTTCAGCACTGATAGTGTTAACCGAGTGCGGAACTATAGGCCATGTTATACTACGATTGGAAAAAGGGGCGTAAAATGCCACGCCCCTTTGTACTATGCTTGACGTTGTCTGCCTGTTTCGCAATCACGCACAAACAGCTGAACCGATTCTCTTGACATTTTCACTACATACAGTGCTAACCAAGTGCATATGGGGCATTCCATGTGAAATCGGACACTTTGAAACCGACCCCCATTTATTTTTACCGTGCAACATTTTTTCAAAACACACCTACACCCTATCTCCACTCCCTAAGTAGGCTCCCATACAAATAACAGTTGGAGCAAATTTTATAAAAATGTAATTTTGTATGGGAGCCTACTTAGGGAGTGGAGATAGGGCGTAGGTATGTTTTGAAAAAATATTGCAGGGTAAAAATAAATGGAGGTAGGTCTCACTAATGACCCCTCTTGGACGCACCATTGGACCGGTAGAAGCTGATTAAATAAAACAACAGTTAAAGATAGAGGGTAGGTGTGTTCAGAGAAAATGTTTGGACTAAAAAAATATTGTGGGTCGGTCATACATTTTGTTGCTCTAAGGGCACTATTAGGACAGTTAGAGCGGTTGGAACAAATTTAAAAAAATGTCGTTTTGTGTGGGAGCCCCCTTAGAAATTGGAGATAGGGTATTAGTTTGTTCCAAAGAAATGTTAAGACATAAAAATTAATGGGGGTCGGTCTTATAAAGGACCCCTCTATGACGCACCATTGGAGCAGTAGAAATGATTTTAAGATTGGAAAATTACAATAAAATTTTTTCAAAAAATTTTAAAAAATAGTAATAATTGTTATCCCACGATCTTCCTGGGCAAAAAATTTGTAGAATTGATAGAAGTTTTACACAAAAAAATTAAAAAAAAATCGAAGAGTACAAACATTTTCAAAAATGAGATTTAAATTTTAAAACTTAAAAATCGCATACTAAAGCGCTTTTAAGAATTTTTTGGGATTTTTTTTAGAAAGTACGTAAAAAATCAAAAATTTTGAAAAAAAAAATTTGAAATTTGGACCATTATTGAAGAAGTTATGATTAAAAGAAGTTTGAGTAAAGGAACAAACTACCAATTTTTAAAAATTCGATATCTTTTGAACGGGTCATCAAAAAAATCTGAAAATTTACCACGAAGGAGTTTTCGAAGGGTACTAAAAACTGTAAACAAATTGGGAAAATCTAAAAAAAAAGTTTTTCAAAGTGTCCGATTTCACATGGAATGCCCCATATGTAGGACATAAAGGATCGTTATTGGAAAGAGGGATCAAAATTGCGACGCCCTTTGTACTATACTGACCACGATTGAACAAAGAGGCGTAAATTGAAGGCTATATCTGTCTGTTTTGAAATCACGCAAAAAAGGATAAGCCGCATCTGTCACTATTGATTGAACTAACCGAGCGGGAACTGTAGGTCATATGTAGAGCGCGACTCGTCAAAAGGGTATAAAATATCACTCCCGTTTTTCATAAATAAAAATTTATTTCTTCCTCTTTCGCAATCACACAAAAACGGCAAAACTGATGTCAATGAAATTGGCAGCACAGATAGTACTAATCGAGGATGCAGCATGGAACTTTATTTAGACTATCACGATTCGATAAAAATGCGTTAAATGACACGGCCCTTTGTACTAAACTTAACGTTATGTCTGTCTGTTTCGAAATCACGCAAAAACGGCTGAACCGATTTTGTTGAGATTTCTCTATAGATAGTGCTAACCGAGGGTGGAACCAGAGGTTACTAGCTGGACCCGGACCCGTGCTTTAATTTTGTCCGAAACTATATTTAAATTAAGATGCAATATAAAACAGTTTTTTTCTTAGGGCCAGCAACGCGGACCGGGTATAGCTAGTATTAGTATATGAATGAAAATGATCAGATAGAGGGTTTTGCATTTTAATAATAATGAATTATTATGATTTCATTTACGACATCGGTAAATTTTTAACGTGATTTATTAATGATAACGGCTTATAAAGAATTCCGAAGTCGCGGTTTTGGTCCACAGGTGCGGATTTTTTAGACAAAAAATATTTTTTTACCGAATTCATCTTAAAAGATGACAAACTGTTGAGTATGTTATGTAAAAAATAGTCAAAAATTAAAAACGCGATTTTGGTCCACAGATGCTGATCAGCATCTCGATTTTTAAGATTAAAATTTTTGTTTCATAATGTACACAAGACATCAAAATTTTGAGCAATATTTTTTAAAAAAGTCAAACAAGAATTTTGAGAAAAAATAAGCATCAGTGGACCAAAATCTTGATTCGGGAATTTTGTTGACAAATTCATGTTCAGCATGCAAAAATTAGTATGAAAACATGTAATGCATGATGAAATTATTCAAAACAAATATATATAAATTAATTATTTGAAAAGATAGAGGGTTTTGCATTCAGAAAAATTAATTGTGTAAGAGATAGAGAAAACCAAAAATGCAAATAAAATAGCAAAAAAAAATATTTTTGTTCTGAATTTTACACCATAGATGAGGGCCGTTTTACTGAATATTTTGCCATCAAAAAGTCATTTTCGTGAAAATGGAAGATAGAGGGTTTTGAATATAGGCCCTCGATATGTAATATGTAATATGTAGTATATAATAATAAAAAACACAAACATAACATGTGAAAATGCAAATACATATGCCATATTGTCTGGACTTTGATCAATAAAAAATTAAATTCACTTGAGTAGAAAATATATGCACAGTAGAGTTATAACTTTTTATTTTTACAAAACTTTTCCAATCCCACCATGTTGTATTGATAATAATGTTTTTTTAACCTGTCTTTCTGCTGAAAAAAGTTCACGCACCGAATGAAATTTCTAAAACTTCTCCAAGATTTTTTTTATTTTTATTTTTTTGAAGAAAATTTTTACATTATGCCCTAAAATCCTAATTAAATGAAAATTATCTCATGACTATTGATCAGTAGGAACCATCAATTATGTATAACATCCATGAAACTGCGCCAAAACACCGCGATTATAATATCACTGTACAACAATTTAGAACTTCTTCCAACTTACGGGGTTCCAACGATTAATTCTGGTAGGGGAGACCAAAAAAAATATACGTGTGTCGGTTAAAGTTTCCTAGCTTTGGACTTTTGTTGCGGCATATCGGTATATACAATTATGTTTTCTTTACATCTGAGGTGTAGGGTATGTTTAGCAACTTTGTAGAAAGTATTAAGGCAACTATTTTTGTGGAACATATTCTACACTCAATATAAATTCTCTGTCCAATCAGCAAAAATCAACCAAAAAAATAATCGGACATAGTCAAAATTAAAAAATGGTCATAACTCCCATATAGTAAGGGGATAACGACCGCGTAACAAATAGCCATAATCCTCATTACAGGGATTATGTCGACTTTACTTGTTGGTCATAACTCCAAAAATTATATTAATAATTTTTTTTTTGTCTGAAATTATTTTTGTGTAGCCGGCCTTCGGCCAGTCTTATGGATTACAAACTCCATGCCTTAAACCACCACTCTCTGCAAAATAAAGCTTTTTTGGGTAGCATACCCTTGTAAGTAGAGACTTCGGCCAGTCTTATGGATTACAAACTCCATGCCTTAAACCCACCCTCTCCGCAAAAAAAAAAAACTTTTTTAGTTAGCAGACCTATACTGGCAATGCCTTTATAGAATCGGAGTTATTATTATTTTTCTTTTTGTCTTAAAAGTTATTCTGCGTAGTCGGCCTTCGGCCGGGTTTAGGGATTACAAACTCCATGCATTAAACCCACCATCACCGCAAACTAAAGCTATTTGGGTAGCAGAGCTATTCGCGTTCAGTTTTTGTTGTGCGTAATCCCAATATTAATGGGAATTATGCGATCCTTTTTTTGGTCATAATCTCCATGGGTATTATGACCGTTTTGAAAATGGTCATAGTCCCCATAACAAATAAGAGGATTAGGACCGCGATCTGTTCGGTCATAATACCTATTTCCGTTATGGGGGTAATGTCCGTGGGGGCTATGTCCGGGCACCATTTTCTAAAAAATTGCTGACCATACCCTAAACATCGGATGTAAAAAACATGTAGTCTTATAGTCAAATTCAAGAATGCCAATTAAAAAAAATTACAAAAAAAAAAATTAACCCTAAATGGGCAACTTAACCCTCTAATGCATAAGCTATTTCTTCTGAATATTTTTTAACCGTATTTATGGACTCAAAAAACACACATTGCAAATGATATAATGCATTACAGCGGAAAGATATAATATCCCCAAGGGGTTTCCGTCAATTCTATGCGGCTCATGCCATTAAGAAGCTAAAATTTTAAAATAAATCCTAAAAAGTTAGAGAGGTTTTTGGTGTTTGTGTTAAGTTTTGGACTTTGATGTGTTCCGATATTTATAGTAAAATTTTATGGTTAACATTTTTGTAAAACATTTCATCACCGCCCTTCCCCTCTTCGGGGTGTTTTTTACGATTTATTGGATGGGAGCCAAAAAATGCCGTTATATGGGGGAGTTAGAGGATTTATATATTCCAGAAAAATATTTGCCATAGTATTTTCTACAAGAATGCTGAACACATCCTACACCTCAGTAAAGAAAACATAAGAGGTATTTAGAGTCTTACTGTCAGCCATGGCAATGTAGCAAGAGAGTGCTTTTTTCAAGAAATACATGTAAATTTGTAAAAGCGTTCTTTTACCACCAGTACTAGGTCTGGCAAGAAAGACTCTGAATACCACTATAGTTTTATATACCGATATGTAGCAAGAACCGGCCAAAGCTGGGAAATTTTAACCGCCTCTTAAATAAAATTTCAATGTGATCTTTCAAAACGCCGACACACGTATATTTTTTTGTGTCCCCTCTATCAGAATCAATCGTCGGAACACCGTAATTTTTTTTAAAAAGCAACACTCAGGCAATGCTGCCTATTAATTAGTAATGTAACCGCGATGCTTCTTTCGGAAAGGGAATAGAAGAGAGATGAAAGGTTTGAAAGATAGGAGGGCTTCAGTATGGCAACACTGAACTGCGCGTGTTGTCAATTTTAAGTACAGTTGTTGTTATTGATCTGGCGAATTATTTTTAAAGCTATGTTTAATAGCCACACTCAAAAAAAAGTGAACTAAAATCTGGGAAAATTAACTAAATTTTGAGAAAACGAGGGAATGATTTGTAGTGTCCGACCGAATATTCGTCTTCGGCCAAAAAGCACTATTCGGCTTCGGTCACAATTTTGGCCGCATAGGCCGAATACTGAATAATTGTATAATATTTGTGCTCACGTGTTGAAAAACATACTAAACTAACTTTGAATCACATTAGTAAGCCACAAAAACATTTTTTTTAATGGCGTTTTCTTTTCTGGAAAAAAATGTTGCACTTTCTGCACTTTTTTTTCTTTAATGACTCTTTGTGCACAGTTATGTACAGTAAATATAGACGTATTTGGTACCAAAAGAAAGGTATTTATAAGGACTATAAAATGCTATATCAAGCATTTGAAAACAATACTCAGTTTTTGAGCTGATCCGATAAATGTAAAAATTTATGGGTTTTTGAAATTTTTTTCAATAAAATAAGCTTGTTTCGACATTTTATTATGAACAGTTAGATAGAACTCGAAAATACCTTTCCTTTGGTATCAAATATGTCTATACTTACTGTTTATTACTGTCCACAAGAAGTCATTAAAGAAAAAAAAGTGCAGAAAGTGCAACATTTTTTTCCAGAAAAAAAAACGCCATAAGTGTTTTTGCAACAAAAAACATTTTTTACATTCAAAAAAAATTTACACTCTAAAATATATTTTTTTTACAAAAACGTCCAAAAAAATTTTTCGCTTAAAATAAAATCATTCTAGACAACATTCTCATGCATTTGAGTATCCCACCGAATCGACTTTTATTTTTTTCTTGTTTTTACTACAAAAATATTTTTTTTAATATTCGGCTTCGGTTTGGCCGAATAGTGAAAATTTGGCCGAATATTCGGCTTCGGCCAAAAAAGGTGTATTAGGTCGGACACTAATGATTTGGATCCAAAGATTTTTTTCTTGGTTTTAGTTCATAATTTTCCCAAAAATAAGGAAAACAAAGTTATTTAATTTTAAGCCAATTTTAATTAGAAAATGGGAAAAATTATATTACATTTTAGTTCATTCACATTTTAGAACTAGATTGGGTCTAGACCCTGTACCCATGGGTCCAACTCCTGTTAACTCGAGACCCCGTTGGGTACATTAAGGGTCCCCATAGATTTTGACCCAAAACTTGTGCCCGTTTCGCTCTACCTTGCTTAGTTTTTAAGATACGGAAATAAGGGGTCTGATAGGGTCTTGAGAATCTTAAAAACTGGACAACTCAAAAACTATTAATCGGAGGGCTTCCGCTTTTGCGGAAGTGTTCTACGAGTCAAGAGCTACAAAAATGCCGTTGGTCATTTTCTCGTGTTGGCAGTATTTACCGAAATATGTGCATTAGGGTGCTCCAAAAAAATGAAGTTGTTAAATATTGGCCGTAACTCCCCCTAGAAATATGCATTTGGGTGTAAAAATATGTTTTGCGAAATTATAGGGTAATCGGATGTGGGTAAGGCGTGCCGCATCGGCCCTGAAGTTTGAAAAACGGATTACAAGGGGAAAATATGACTTTTTTGTGATTTTCTCAATTTTTTTGGTATTTTGAGTTAAGTTTGAATTCAAATGATTACTGAATTGTGATTTAAAGCTAATTGCCTATCTAATAAGGTATTAAAAATTAAAATCGTTTGAAAATCAGCCAAGTTATTACAACTTCCCCAGGCAACTAACGTGTGTCAGACCACTTAATCAAGTAATTCGAGCCCCATTTTTGAAATTTATTGAAATTATCTACTGTAAAAACATTTTTTTATTCTTCAAGTCCCAATGTACTAAGAAGATACATATTTTTCATATTGCGTTTTGCTAAATTGTTTTAAATAAATGCTAAAGTGGTCTGAATTTTTCAACACTATTTTCAAATTTCTAAATTTAAATTTTTATTTTTTTTTTGTTAAAGAAATTTTAAAAAATCGACTATTGGAGTTTAAGGATTTGTTAAGCACATATAAAGGAATAAAAACCCTAAAAATTGTAGAGTTTGCTGTTTTCATTTGGTTATTACAGTGATGTAATTTCGGCGGATTTCTGGAAAGTAGTGATTTTTGGCACTTTTTTAGCTTGTATTTATTTTTTTTTTTGTTTTTTTTACAAACTTGATATGTTTTGGACCGAATTATATCAACACGAGATAGAATACTTCAATTTGCAAAATTTGGGCGAAATTGAGATATAAAAAATTGCCCCTGTTAAGGGTCAAAGGTCAAATTTTAGAAAATTTTGAATTTTTAAACATTAACAGATTTGCTGGGCGGATTTAGCTGAATCTACTTGATGTTATTTTAATTGGTCTAAACTAAATGTCAAATAATTAAAATTTAGAAATTTAACCCTTAAGTGCTGTTGGGGCCTATAATTTTTTTAATTTAATAGATATAATGTAAGTGTATTTTGTTCAAAGGGTCGAATAGGCCCCACCATCACTAAAGGGTTAATATTCTGAATTTAAATAAAAAGACATATGTTAAGTCCTTTTAAAATGACATCAAGTAGTTTCATATATTTCCACTCAGAAAATCTGTTAATGTTTAAAAATTCAAAATCTTCTAAAATTTGACCTTTGACCTTTAGTTGGGGCAATTTTTAATATCTCAATTTCGCCCTTAATTTGCGAATTGAAGTATTCTATCTCGTGTTGATATAATTCGGTCCAAAACATATGAAGTTTAAAAAAAAAAAAACAAAAAAAAAATAAATAAAAGCTAAAAAAGTGCCAAAAATCACTACTTTCCCGAAATCCGCCGAAATTACATCACTGTAATAGCCAAATGAAAACAGCAAAGCCTACAATTTTTGGGGTTTTTATTCCTTTATATCTGCTTAACAAATCCTAAACTCCAATAGTCGATTTTTTAAAATTTCTTTAACAAAAAAAATAAAAATTTAAAATTGGAGATTTGAAACCCGTGCTTAAAAATTCAGACCTTTTTAGCATAAAATTAAAACAAGTTAGGAAAGAACAATATGATAAATACTCATCATCTTAGGACATTGAAGCTTGAAGAATAAAAAAAATTTATTACAGTAGATAATTTCAATAAATTTCAAAAATGGGGCTCGAATTCCTTGATCAAGGGGTCTGCCACACGTTAGTTGCCGGGGGTTGTTGTAATAACACGGCTAATTTTCAACCGATTTTAATTTTGAATAACTTATTTGATAGACACTTAACTCTTAATCAAAATTCAGTGACCATTTGAATTCAAACTTTACTTAAAATATCCAAAAAATTAAGAAAATGAAAACAAGTCATATTTTCCCCTTGTAATCCGTTTTTCAAACTTCAGGACCGATGCGGCACGCCTTACCCACATCCGATTACCCTATAATTTTGCAAAACATATTTTTACACCCAAATGCATATTTCTAGGGGTAGTTACGGCCAATATTTAACAACTTCATTTTTTTTGGAGCACCCTAATGTGCATATATAAAATCTCGGGAATTTAAAATTTTAGATCTAAAATTAGGGTCTTGAGACCCCGACAGATACGCAGAGCTAGGCTATTCCATATTTTTCTTTGCAGTCTTTCTTTTGAAAATTTCATCCGTTTCGCTCTAGTTTTCGAGATATCGCCATTTTGAATTTTTAACTAAATTCTAAAAAGTTATTAAATGAATTGTCAGAAGTTATTAACAAAATTTTAAGAAGTACACTTCCTCAATTTAAAGAAGAGAAATACGATGGTGTTTTTTTTAGTAAATTTTAACTAAACTTGAACTAAATTGTTTTTTAAGAAATATCCCAGCAAAAAATAATCGAGATTTTAGAAGCAGTGCATACAAGTATGCACTTGTGTAAGCGAATGATTTTTGATGTTGTTGTTTTTTTATGACATTCGCTTACACAGCTGCATACCGTATGCAGTAGTGTAAGGGAGAGATTTTGTTGGCATACTAACCTGCATACCGGTTGCAGTAAAGTATGGCAGTGACTTAAAAAAAATACTAAAAATATTTAAGAAAAGGCATGATTTCAATTCATATTCACTGCGCCGATATAAGCGCTTGAAAGAAATGCTCTAAAGTGGGACATTGCGAACAAATATCATGCCATACGTAAGCAGGTTTGTAAGCAGACAACAAAAATCACTGCCTTACAAACCTGCTTATAGGCAAGCAGTATTTTTTGGTGGGATGTCTTAAAAATAAAAATACGTTTCTTAGATTTGTGGAAAATTTCTTTGGCAGTAAAATTTTTTTTCCAAATATTAAAAAATTTCATTTAAAGAAAACTATGAACTAATTACAAGTAAATGAACTAAACTTTTTTCCTCATAGTTAAGAAAATTTCTCATTTTTAAGTTAAATTTAACTAAATTTTAGGAAAATTTCATGATAAATTTTTAAAGACATTTTTTCCTTAATTTTAGTTATGTCTTTTTTTTCAGTGCAGCATATAGCAAAAAAATTATTCTTTTGAGAACTTAATGGAAAAAATAATGATAATGGTAATGGAAAAAAAAAAATAAATAAAGTCCGAAATAAAAGGGCTACGCACCTAAAGTTTAGCACGGATATGTGTTATGGTCATGGGCTGGTCAAATTGGGAGATGGGAAAAATAGGAGGGATTGTAGAAAAAAATTCTTAGTTAAATTCCTTCGTCCAGTTGGTGTGTGGAGCGATTTGAATTTAGCGGATTTCCAGAACATGTGTTTTTATCGACATTTTTGACTAATTTCTAGTTGTTAGCAACATTTTACTTAAATTAACAAACTTTTTTTGTTCAAATTTTTTTTTTGCTTTGAAATAATAGGCATTTTGGACAACGTTAACCCTTGCCGGCACAGGGTTAAAAAATTCCTCCAATGAAATTTTTGAAAATTCCTCACTCTAAAATCGTGTATGTGTTTAGCCATGGACCGATTTTGTTCGTTTTTGGTTTTAAATTGCTTGTATTTACTTGTACCAACTTTTTTTCACTATTAATAGTTGATCTGAGCACTTTGTTGGAATACGACCCATTCTAATGTTCATATGACCTCATTTTACGTATATGGACATTAGACCACCCAAATTTGCAAAAGTTTTTTTTTGTTTGCTCCACCGGCAGTTTCTGATAGATTGGCCATAAAAAATAATATCTGTGCAAGAACTGGATCTATCGGTTGCATACAGGCCAGTCGATTTGAACTTTTGACCCTAAAAGTGACCTAAAAACACTACAAAGCTTTAAAGTGCCATAACTCTTAAAATATGCGTTTTTCCAAAAAATGCTATATAAGTTTTATTTTGCAGAATAAGAAAGCAAACATTTCCTTCATACAAATTTTCAGCCTAAGTCTAAGACATCGTGGTGTTTTTGTCGGTTAAAATAAAAATTTATGTGAAGACTTAATTTAAAACGACCCTCGTTAAAATTTGGACGGAGATCAAAATAGTCGGTGTCCATTATTTTGTAGAGTAAGATATGCAGTTTTCATAAACCAATTACATTTGGAATTTATATGGGTAATTTCATTACAGAAGAGCCCAAAGCTGACTTTGAAGTTTCGATTTTCCAAATGCTGTATAGAAATTACTTTGTTTTAAAAGACCCTTGTTAAAATTTGAATGGAGACAATCGGTTTCCATGATTTTGAAGTCAGATGTGTACTTTTTGGAAAATATTTGGAGAATTCCAGGCCAAATCACTCACTTTTAGACCCGACCCCCTTCGATTATTTTTTTTTATATGTTTTAGTATGTATTAAATGCAACTTGCACTCAAATTTTCAGCCTTTTATACCAGGTTGGTGTTGTTGAGTAATCAATTTTTGAAAATGGCGTTTCATTTCAAAAAAATTAAAAAATTGAAATTTTCAATTAATTTTGACCAGTAAAAAATATAGATATCTTAAAATAAGTTGGGCGACGTTTTGTTGGTATTTAAATGTAGTTTTAGAAAAAAAATATGAAAAAATTATTCGAAGTAATTATCACTTATTTTTTAAAGTTTAAAAACTAAAATTAAATTTTTGAAAAAGACCGACACCTAAGATTTTTTTTTTTTTAAGTCTAAAAATTCTACTCTAAATTACACAATTTTTTTTTTAAGTCTAAAAATTCTACTCTAAATTACACAATTTTTAAGCCACAATTCGAGATGTGAGCACAATTCGTTCTATTTTTTTCAAATTTTGAAAATTTCACTTTTTTTAGACCCTGTATATTTTATATGGTGCTCCAAAATAATTAAATTGGTAGATATTGACCCTAACTTACCCTACACTCATTTGTGGGTAAAAATATATCTCATAAAAATTTAGGTTGATCGGACATGGGTAATGCGTGCCGCATCGGCCTTGCATTTAAAAAAACGGATTACAAGGAAAAATATGATTCTTTTCTATTTTCTCAATTTTTTTGGTATTGTAAGTTAAATTTGAATTCAGGTGGATACAGAATTTTGATTTGGAGTAAAATGACTCTCTAATAAGGTACTAAAAACTAAAATCGGTTGAAAATCAGCCATGTTATTAAAACTTCCCATGGCATCTAACGTGTGGCAGACCTCTTGATTAAGGAATACAATCCGATTTATGAAATTCATTGAACTTTTCTACTGTGATAACATTTTTTTATTCTTCAAGTTTAAATGTAATTAGATGACAAGTATTTCATATTGTATTTTGCTAACATGTATTAAATTAAAGCTAAAAATGCCTGTACTTTTCAACACTCGTTTGAAATCTCCATTTTTTACTCTTAAAAATCATGGAAACCGATTGTATTCATTAAAATTTTAACGAGGGTCGTTTAAAATAAAGTAGTTTCAAAAATTTGTATACAGCATTTGGAAAATCGAAACTTCAAAGTCAGCTTTGGGCTCTTCTGTAATGAAATTACCCATATAAATTCCAAATGTAATTCGTTTATGAGAACTACATATCTAACTCTACAAAATAATGGACACCGCCTATTTTGATCTCCGTCCAAACTTTAACGAGGGTCGTTTTAAATTAAGTCTTCACATACATTTTTACTTTAATCGCCAAAAACACCACGATGTGTTAGACTTAGGCTAAAAATTTGTATGAAGGAAATGTTTGCTTTCTTATTCTGCAAAATAAAACTTATATAGCATTTTTTGGAAAAACGAATATTTTAAGAGTTATGACACTTAAAAGCTTCCCAGCAGAAATTTTGCTGAACGTTCAGCAGCTTTTGGAAGGGGAACTTGAGTAAAGGAGCGCATCCAATTGCGCTGAATTCATGCATGATTCCCTAAGGCGATGTCCCACTTTAGAGCGCTAGTTGGATACACAGAAACAGCGCTCTTTAGATGCACTGAAATCACGTGTCTTTAGAGCGCTGATTTAAGCAGAATAAAGATGCTGTAAATTCATGTATCTTTTTAGCGCTGATTTAAGCAGATTAAAGATGCAGTGAATTCATGTATCTTTGTAGAGCTGATTTAAGCAGAATAAAGATGCTGTAAATTCAAAGTTGAAATCAAATAACTAAAATTTAAAAAAATATAACAAAAAAATTCATTCGTTTTACTTTACAAAACTTTATTTATGTGAAACAAAATGAAAAAAAAAAAAAAAAAATCGGAAGTGAACATCAAAAAAATATCGGAAATTTTCATTTTCACATTTTTTATGGGATTTTTTTTGGGAACAGCGGTCAAAGATGCTATGATTGAAGCGCTCTTTGCAGCGCTGATTAATGCGCAATAATGATGCAGTCAAATCATGTGTCTTTGTCTAAAACTCATGTTTTTTTATTCAAAAAGTGTTAAAAATATTAAAAAGGAAAGCAAGTGTGAAATTTTATCAAAAAATAATTACACATTATAAGTTTTATATAAAAAATCTTAAAAAAAAATTAAAATTTTTCCCCTTCCTTTTACTGCATCCCTAAGAGCGCTCTTTGGATGCGCTACGGTATGCTATAAACAGATGCTGTGTCGCCAAAATCTCGATTTATTTCTGCTGGGTTTGTAGTACTTTTAGGTCACTTTTAGGGTCAACAGTTCAAATCGACTGGCCTGTATGCAACCGAGAGATCCAGTTCTTGCACAGATATTATTTTTTATGCCCAATCTATCAGAAACTGCCGGTGGAGCGAACAAAAAAATACTTTTGCAAATCCCATATATTTTTTGGGTGGTCTAATGGACATATATGTTGCAAATATGATCATATATGCCTTCATACAGTATCATATATATTCATATATGCTACATATATGGACATACATGAAGCTGTATGAACGCATATATGATCATATTTGTATCATTTTTCACCGGGAATGCTTTTTAAACTTGTTTAGTTTTAAAAGCATTGGTAACTTAAAAATTACACTCGAAAAAAATTTTACACTTAAAAAAAATTTTACACTCAAAAACAATTTTACACTCAAAAAAAATTTTACACTCAAAAAAAATTTACACAAAGAAAATTTTGTTATTATTTTTTTACAAAAATGAGAATCTTTTGTGTACTTACGTAGTACGTATTACGTACGTGCATTCACTCAGAAATATTTTTACAGTAAAAAAAATATTACACTCGAAAAAAATTTTAAAATTTTTTTTTTTAAATTACAAAAAGAGTTTTTTACTCAAAATAAAATATTTCTAATCAAAATTGTTAATTTTTTCACGTTAAAAAATGTACTACCCTTTAAAAAAAATGCATTGTGGAGGGTATTCATAGATTCGGCAAAGTCGAATTTAACTTTTCTACTTGTTTCCTTTTCTTTTTTTCTTCTCTTCAATTTTGTTTTTTCTTTTTCTTCTCTTCCTCTTATTCTTCCTTCTTTTTTTCTTTTTCGAAATCGGTTTGGGGAGAAATTCCTCCCCTTGGATCCGCGCCTGAAATAAGAGTACACATTTTCCAAAAAAAAAATTTTTATAAATTTTAGAAAAAAAACAAAGAAGTCGATCAACATATTTTTTCTTTCTTTTATTTGCAATATTTTTTTTTTATTTAACAAAATTCATTTTTTACTGTTTTCACAGAAAAATGTTTTATTTATACTATAAACTATTTCTTAACTATTAAAAATTATATTGTATAAATTATTTTTTTTTTTTTTTTATATATTTTATTTTTTATTTATTTTTTTTTTCTTCATAATATTTCAAAATAACTCAGTTCATTAATCTAACAAAATTTATTAACTAGTATTTTTACTCGTATGTACTACTATAGTATGTAGAAGATATTTTAAGATTTGCTATAAATGTATCCGCTTATGTATTTAAAAAAAATGTATGTTTTTGATGTTACATACATACGTACATATTTGAAAATTGAAAACAAATTGCATCAACGAAAAAAAAAAATAAAAAATAAAATAACATTTCTTCTAAGTTATTTATGCCTTAAATTTTAAAACTCATTCCCGGATAATACAAATTTAACATAATACAAATTACTATAGATTGCTTATGTTTGTATGTGTGTGTGTATAACAAATATTATTTTGTTCGATAACCTAGATATTTCAGATAAGTAATAGTAATGGTAGACGAGAGCGAGCTATATAATAAGAGAATATATAATATGATATTTTTATGATGCTCCTTCTCATCCATTACACATGTATTTACATATATACCATAAATTTATGTTGAATGTGAAAAAAAAAAAACTTTTAATAATTTACAATTATAGAAAAAAAAATAAATAAAAAAATAGTTGTCACAACAACATTACGATCCATTTACATCGTTCGGTTGTCACAAACGAATATTTGTTTGTGACAAACTTTATTTGAAACACAATGTGTTTGTGGCAACTAGTTCTTTCTATCTGTCTTCACAGAAAAAAAAATATTTGCCAATAAACGAAATTCTTAGTATTTATGAACAAAGACATAAAAATTATGAACTTTTTCATTAAATTTTTTAGCTTTTTCATAGTATTTATGAACAAATGTTAAATAGTTCTTTTTTATTTTCACATATTATGATTCATTCATAAATACTATGAAAAAGTTTACAAGTATTATGAAAAAGTTCATAAATTGGTTCATAAATAATATGAAAGTCGTTGATTGATTTTTTTTTTTGTGTCGTAAATCTTAATGACTGACCGACCGAGTAAGCCTAACATATTTTTTGTGAATAATTTGAATGAAATATGCTAAACTTGCATGAAACCATATATTGCAATTGAAACACATGTATCGTCAACTAAAATGAAAAGTTTTTAATTTCGATCACTAAACTTGTATGTTTTGTTACGTTTTAATGATTAAATTTATCAAAAACTCGATTTTGAAAATATTGACGGTATTCACTTTAGAATTTTTTACCCTTGCAATGTGCGAAACGCAACATTTATTATAACACACGTAAAATTATTTTGGTTTTTATTTCATCCTATGTGTGAATACCACTATTGTTGTGTTACGCTAGTTTTACATTTTAGATAACGATATGCAGTTTGCAATGAAAACTCTTTGATATAAACGCATCATGTGTACATTGCATTCCACAGCAAATGTCCCGCTGCAGAAAAACATGTGTCCCATGAATTTGCTGAACAGGCTGTATGGATAGCCCTATATGGAACTAAGAATATTGTGTTTTTAGTTTTTCAATTTTTCAAAAACTAGGCTAAGAAGGCGTTGTCAAATATTGGAAAAATGGTAAAATTTGTGTCGAGTTGCCTTGATTAAATATTTATCACATTAAAACGGAATGCATCACAATCTCAAAAATTTACATTCTTGTATACTTTTGTATGGGCAATCGATTAAATTTTTTTTTTGTGGAAAATTTTCAGAACCCATTCTGAAATTTTCCATTACATATTTAAAAAAATCAATTTATCAAAAATCCGGCCACTTTTTTTAAAAAAGTTTAAATATTTGTCTATCCACACCAAAAAATTCTGACATGTGTTTTTCGTTTTTTTTTTCTTTCGAGAAAATCGCATTTGAATTTTAAATTTCATAACAATTTTGTAATTTGCTTGTATTTTCTTGTTTCAACTTTGCAAATGAGTATTAAATATTTGCATAAATTTAATCATACGCTTTGTTGAAACAAGAAAATACAATCAAATCTGTGGCAAAAAGGAATAAGTGCATAAGTGTTTTTATACTACTTTTCAGGAGAGCATTTTTATGTTTTAATTTCAAATACCAAATCTGGGTTTAAAAATTTGAAAATTTTGGGCATGTAAATATCTCAAGCATTATTATCGACACAATCTTCGCTACTTTAAAAGTTGATATATATTAGGACAACGGAGATATCGGGTGAAAACCATTGATGTTGTAATTGTGTCTTGCAAAATTACATTTTAATCCAAGCATATGTCAAGATATGCAGTTATGTAGCCCTGTAAAATACATTTTAGCGTCTTCAACGATTGCTGATTTTAAAATAAGGAATAAAAACATAACTCAGATTTTTTTTTTTCCTTTAAAAAAAATGAGTTGTGGAGTTCTGAAATCAATATCTGAGAAAGTAATGGTCCGATTTTCATAAAAATTCGATACAATACGAAAATGGATAAGGAGATTCCAAAAATGCAAAAACACGTTTTGGACATAATTCGACTTATGTTGTTATGGGTTTTTGCCACAGAAATTGCAAAATTGTTATTTAATTTAAAATTCAAATGCGATTTTCTCGAAAAAATAAACACATGTCTGAATTTTTTGTGTGTATACCAGTGTTGCCACAAAGGGAATTTGGAAATTACACAAAAAATTATCCGAAATCTCACAAATTACACAAAAATGTTTATTTTGTCATACCGTTTGTAACTCCTGGTCTACACCTGATTTTTTTGGTGGCAATAAGCAATAACTTCGGCAGAATGAACAAAAATGCTTTGCGTCCATTTTGATGAATTCCAAACAAAGATGGCGTACGATTTTGATGTTTAATTGCCAGAATTCTTTTTGAATTCTTTGTTTTGTATTTTTGTTCAACAAATGAAGCTATTTTCAGTACGCCTCATTTAACACAAAAAATTATTGGCTAAAAATTTTCAATTAAATTTATTGATCAACAAAATTTAAATGAGTCAATCAATGTTTTGATTGAAATTTTTGTTATTTTCTTTAACTGTCGAATTACAAATTTTCAACATACCAGATTTTTTTTTTTTGCTTTAATTTATTTGAATAGATTAATTCAAAAATATACAAAATAATCGGGGTTTACTTTTTTATTGTTGGCAACATCTTGGAAAGCAAAAAAGATGATTTTTTTGATAATTTTGTCATAAGCTTACAATTTATTTGTTGAATAAATCATTATTTTGATTGACTATAAATTAAAAATTGATCAAATATTTGATCAAAATCGAAAAAATGTTTGATTGAAAAAATTTTCAATCAATCACCTACAATTTGATGATTGGTATAACAATTTTTTTGATTGGAGGAATTTCAATAAAAAAATTGATTGAATCCGCGTTTTTGTTGATTGAAATTTGTTTCAAATTTTTTCTGTGTTTGTAGGCGTGGATAAAAAAAAATAATTTTAATAATGATAAAATTGTTTTAATGTTAATATAATTGTATTAATTAAGTGCAAAAATAAATATAAATCAACTTGCCAACATTTATTACGTGGGGGAAAGTGTCCCCAAATAAGGTAATATTAAAATATATTAAATAACAATTTTCAGATTTGGGAATTGGGAGTCCCCAGAAAAATTTTAAATTTAAAAAATTTTAGACCGTTATTTTTCGACATCTAACAAGGGAAGTATCTCAACCCTTATGAACCGATTTGCCTGAAACTTAAAATATATATTAAAAAGACGATTTTAAGGTTGGGGGGTCTCGGCTTATCGGCCATATCGGTGTTTAAAAATTTCGTTGTCCCCTTATGAAATCATGTGGACCTTCGGGAAAATTTTGATAACTTTCGAACTAACAGGAATATCGTCTAGGGCAAAAATACGTGTCGACTTAAATTTAATAAAGATTATTTCTTATTAATTTGGATATCGTAGGTCTATGTCTTCACATAGATACCCCCCAAAATTTACACATTTTCCTAAAAAAGATATTTAAAGAAGCCGAATTTTTACAAGGTTATGCCACCATTGGATAGGCATTAAAAAAACCATTCTTCTCATATGAAAACATCATACAGTTTCTTAAAAAGAAATGGCTGAAAAATCCAAAAAACGATTTTTCGCCATTTTTGACCCATGTTTTGAACCCCTAAATCCACGATATGGCCGATAAGCCGAGACACCCCAACCTAAGAATTGTCTCTTTTATATACATTTTAAGTTTCAGGCAAATCGGTTCATAAGGGTTGAGATACTTCCCTTGTAAGTCATAATTTCTTTATGACTTAGAGGTTTTAATGGTCCAAAAATGCATGTTTGTCATTTATTATCTTGTAGTATTTGGTAATCAAAATTTCTAAAGTCGATGTTGTCAATGATTTTTTAAGCCAAAAATGTCGATAAAATGATAAAAAAAAATAGTTGGAACTTTATTAAATTACACAGAAATTACACAAAAAATATCATTATCCAAAAATTATCCAAGTATTTTGAAACTGTTCCACTTTTGAATAATTGTCCAGAAAGTGGCAACACTGGTATTTACACAAGTTTAACTTTTAATACAAATTTCAAAAAAAAAAAAAAAAAGTTGCCGAATTTTTGATAAATTGACTTTTTTAAAAAATGGAATTTGAAATTTTGGTTCTGAAAATTAAAAAAGAAAACAATTTTAATCGATACCCCATACAAAACTACACAAGAATGTAAATTTTTGCGATTGTGGTGCATTCCTTTAAAATTTGATTAATATTTAAACAAGGCGACACAAATTTTACCATTTTTCCAATATTTGACCACGCCTCCTAAGCCCAGTTTTTGAAAAATTGAAAAACCAAAAACGGAATTTTCTTGGCTCCATATAGAGCTATCCATACAACCTCTTCAGAAATGTATGGTACAATTTTTTTTTTCGCTGGACATTTGGTGTGGAATGCCTTATATGTATAACCGTGGAACAATTTTAATTACAGAGGAAAAACGCCACAGTTAACAAATAGTTTCAATTTTGACAAAACGATTTTTATAAAATCTGCCACTGCGATCCAGATGATTTTTTAAATTATTCGCTGTCAGTTGTTTTACTATTTTGACACCAAATATGTATGTGATAATTTTTTTTTACACCATTTCCAATTGTATTACAAAATTTTCCAAATAAATTTTAAAATTCTCCAAAAAATTTTCAATATTGTCCAAATGTAGTTCCAAATTGTCCAATTTTAATTTAAGAATTTAGTATTTTATTTATTTCATTTTCTACTTAGCAAAATTTGTAGAGTACGACCGAATATTCGGTTTCGGTCTCTGTTTTGCCGAACAATGTGGTTTCGGGGTCTATTTGGTATTCGGCAAAATTTTGTCCGAATATTAGCCGAAACCGAAACTTTTTGGTATTTAAAAAAATATATAAAAAAAAGTCGCTGAATTTTTTCATTTCTTGATTCATTACACTCGTTTCAGTTTACTTAAAAAAAATTAACAAGGTTGTCCAATAAATGTAATGGGGTGGGCATTCCAGGCCAAATCACTCACTTTTAGACCCGACCCCTTTCGATTTATTTTATTTTTGGATATGTAGTTTAGTTCTTATTGAATGCAACTTGGACACCAATTTTCAGCCTTTTATTCCAGGATGGTATTGAGTAATCAATTTTTCAAAATGGCGATTTTTTCAAAAAAATTAAAAACTTTATATATGGTTTTGAATTGAGAAAAGTGTGAAAGAAAAATTTTAATTTTTCTAAAAATTTAAGACATCCTGGTTTGTTTCTTACTAGTTTCATAGTTATAATAATCTTCAGAAAAACTTTTAATGTCAAATTTATTCAGTTAATAGTCAAAAGAACTCTATATGTGAAAATTATTAACAAATCGCAGCCGACAAGGATTGAACCCATCATCTATAATAAACTTAATTTTAAATTTTCAATTATTTTTGACCAGTTAAAGATCGTCAACTTTAAACGTTAGAATAATGCAATCCTTGTTTCCAATGCATTCAAAATACATTTTCGCAAATTTCGCAATGGGGGTATTCTCACTTGCGTCATTCCGTTTGTAACGCATCGATATATCGGTCGGGGACCCCATTAAGTATATATTGCTGATTCATGATCGATGAATGTCCTTCTGTAGATATAACGATGCAGTCCAAAATAAAATAGCTATCCGCCTGAAATTTGGCACGAATATGTCTTATAGTCAAATGCAGGTTAAGTTCGTAAAAGGGTAAAATCAGACCAGGGGGAAGTTTCCCCTTGAACTTCTTAAATATTTTTTTTATATTTAACACTCTCACTTGTTTTTATTGATTAACAAGGAAAGTCTCACTAGTATCACCCTCCGATCTTAAAAACAAAAATCTGAAAATATTGTTCAGAACAAAAATTAATTAGACACGTAGTTTTTAAACGGCCCAAACTCATTTTTATGGAGGAGGGGGTCGATCTGTACGGGCGGAAGTTGACCTTTTTCAGTTTTTTTACGATTTGTCCCTATTTAATCATAATTAGCATAATCATAGTTAAAAGACCTATATCGTGATGCTAACAACCTGCCAAAAAAGATTATTTTTTTTTTATTTATTAACAAAAATGTCCTTAAATGTTGTAATTTTATTCAATGTTCTTGATGTTCTTGCATACATAGATAGACCTTTCATTTGATATACTACAAGACTAGGTTGCTTTAATATAATATGGGAGAAAAAAAGGAAATATGTATTTGGGCCGCTAAAATAAATACGTGTCCATTTATTTTTCTGGCTTTACAAAATAAACCCTATTCCACAAAGATCAGAGGAGACTCCCCTTGTTGGAGCATTACTTTAAGGGCAGTTTACATGTAACTACCCTTGACCCCCCTTATCTACTATTTCCCAGTATTGGGGGATAACAATTGTCAAATTTAAATAATTTTTCAAACTAAATTATTTAAACCCGGCAAATCGTATCACCAATACTGGGAAATAGTAGATAAGGGTGGTCAAGGGTAGTTAACATGTAAATCAACCTTTAATTACATGTTTTAACAGAGTTGGCACTAGCGTTTTAAAACATGTTTTATGTTGTCATTGTACGATTACACAACAAAAAATTGTATAAAGCACTTTCTTAAAACGCTTGTGCAAACCAACAGGACTACATATGCCTTTTATTTCGATCTGAGATTTTTTAAGATTTCATGGTTCTTTTCTAAAGAATTGTCTCCATTCCTTTCTACATAAAATAATGATAAAAATTTCTTACATTGTCTATTTTTTGTCATATCGTTTTAGTTAAACTTAAATCTAAGTTTAAATGTTTTCTTAAATTTGGTTTATTGATATATTAAATAAATTTTGTTTATTCTTAAGATTACATGTGTTTACAATTATATATATATTTTATTTTAATTTTTATTTTTATTTTAATTTTTATTTTAATTTTTTTTTTGCATTTGTCTTGGGAGATAAGGCATCTTTTTCAAAGGCATTTGATCTGTTTTTTTTTTTTATTTCAATTATGTATTGTGTATGTAAATCTGAGAGGGGAAAGGATAGGGTTTTTAAATAAATAAAAATGATCTTGAGTGTCTTTCAACGATATGCGTTTGTTTTTTATTTTTTTATAAAACTTTATTTAAAATATGTTTTTTTTTTCAAAATAAAATACAAATTCTTGGTCGGATTTAGCAGAGAAACCTGCTACTCAACTGTTAATTCTGCTAAACGTTTTTATAAGTGTTTTAAAACTATGAATCGGATTTTTTTTTTTCATAATTTTTTTTAGTTAAAAATAAATTTATTTTAATTGATTTTCTTAAATAACGTTCAAAAAAACAAATTGTCATTTAAATAAAACAGCTAATGTAACAGTTGTAGCATTAATTTTTTACAATACCAAAATTGAGGATATTGCGTAAGCACGCAATATCCCAGGTAGAAAATTGAGATAATAATTGAAAAAATAAAGCACTGTCTTCAAACCGATTTTTTGTAACACCAGTACTGTATCAGCATTTTTTAGGTTTAAGTACAAAAAGTGTTTGTCTTTAAGGGGGGTTCTACTTATAGAAATCGTTAATTTTGTTATTTGATTTTACGATTGTATGTACTTTGTATGCTGCAAAAATTTCATAAAAAAAAAATTATCAGAAATAAAAAAGTTACAGCTTGTTAAACAAAATCAAAATGTAGCATTAACTCTTAAAAACCTAAAACAGCAAAAATTTAAATGGTTTTTTACATAATCATTATTCGAAATCGTCTGCCACCATATAGCGAAAACGCGTGGACCGATTTTGGATCTGTTTTTTTGTTTTTAGTTTGTAGGGAATTAAAAATTTTAGTCCTTGACGTGGAGTTTTTTAATTTTTTTTATTTTATACTTTTTTAAAAAAAATCGATTTTTTAGGTATTTTTCCATTTATTGAGTTTAATGTCTTATATTTATTACTAAAATCCAAAATTTAAAAATCTTCTACAAAATGAAATTTACAGAACTAAAATCGGTCCACCCGTTTTTGTTGTATCGTAGATAATTAGGCCTTTTAAAAACGCACCCCATAATGAAATGATAACCCTGGCAACCCTGGCAATGCAAAAGTCCACCTATATACAGTCGAACCCGGTTATAACAAACTCCGAGGGACCAGTGAAAATAGTTCGTTGTAAGCGAAGTTCGCTATAAGCGGGGTATATTTTTTTATTAACCCAGTTTTTTTTCCAAACAAATAGATCCAATTTTGTTTTATTTTATGTTTTTTCCGTAAATAAACCACTTATTGAGAAGAAATCATTAAAAATATTAATGCATTTTATCAAAATTATAATATAAACCAAAAAATTCCAACCTTTTGTTAGTTTGATAAACATTATTGCCACTCATTTAAAAATATTTATGGGAGTTCGTTATAAATGGGTAAATACACATAAAATTGTGTTCGTGGGACCATAATAAGCAGTTCGTTTTAACCGAGGATTCGTTATAACCGAGTTCGTTATAAAAGAAGTATTTTGTGTGAAAATTGATGCCAAAACGTCGGGACTTTACAATAAGTTCGTTATAACCGAGAATTCGTTATAACCGAGTTCGTTATAACCGAGTTTGACTGTACATATCTTTCTAATACAAGAAAGAACATTTCAATCACACGTATATAAATTTGTTTATAGCTGTTCAAATATTGTTTTATTTTAAAAGACCCCTTTTTAACCCCCCTTAAAAAAAGAAAAGAATAATTGCGTTCAAGAGATAATTTAAATTTTTGGCTGAATTGCACTTTATGGGGAAAATCCCACAAAAAAGAAAAGTAAAAATATCACCCATTAAACAAATGAAGAAAAAACAATACTGGTATGTGATGGAATTCGAACGATTTCAATTCCGATCGATTTCACTAAAAATCGAAATTTGAAAAGTGAATAGAAAAGCCAAAACTGCTTGAAATTGTTTTTAAAGGCTTGAGTTGAATCAAATATAAGAATTAATACAATTTTACACCATTTTACTTATAAATATTTCAAAAAAATCGAGATTTAGAATTCACAAACAGTAGATTTGAAATAGATCGATTTCCATCACATAGGGGAGTGTATACCCTCCTAAATGTAAAAAAAAATGTGCAATGGGTTTTTAGGGGTGGCTTTGGGGCACACCTTTCCCCTTGCGACAAATATACAAAAAAATATAATTTACTATGCTTTTAGCACGAAAGTAATACGATTTCATCATATTTTGAATTATTTTTTATTTACACGCCCACAAAAGGACTATGAAAAATGTTTCATTTCCAAAAAAATGCAAAAAATGCATTTTTAAGAGGTTGGTTTAGTTCTTCAAGCGGGAACCTTTTTTCCCCTGGTTCAATTTTGACCACTTACGAACTTAACCTGCCTTTGACCATAAAACATATTCGTGCTCAACTTCAGGAGTCTAGTTTTTTTTATTTTGATGCAGTCCAAAAAAGACACACAAACTGGCAACACTTATAAAATGTCTTAGAATCGATCATTGATCAATACATAATGTGCTCGATTCTCGAATACGACTTAACCATTCACCCAATTTTTAAAAATTTGATATTCTTTCGAATTTTAGGAGTTTAATTTTTTTTTCTTGTAACAATTGAAGATCTAGTTAATATGTTTAATAATTACAAAAACAAATTTCAAGATCTTAAAACTCGAAAGAATATCAAATTTTTAAAAATTGGGTGAATGGTGAACTCGTATTCGAGAATCGAGCACAATATATTTGTAGGTCCCCATCCGATATTTCGATGCGTTACACACGGAATGACAAAGTGAGCATACCCACATACTGTCAGACTCGGGACTCTCTAATCTAACGGTAAGTCGCGAACAGTTGAGTAAAAATCATGCTAAAAACATTGAAATTTGTAAAAATACAAAAACCTTTTTTTTCGGCAAGGAATAAGGAATATTTCAAATTTTACAAAAGTATTTTGTGTATGATACAATACATGAAATTCATTTGTATTTAAAATGTAATTAAATATGTATAATTTAATAATTTCGTAAAAAGTTGAAATTAATTTAGATATTTATAAAAATAATTGGTATCCTGTAGCTCAAATCACTAACTTTTTAGCAGAGCTTCGAACGAATTAATTCTATTGAGAATTAATTCCCAAAAAGTTCAATTCGGTTTTAAAAAGTTTTGAATTATCATTCCTTACTAGCATTCAACACGAATTAATTCAAAGGCTTAATTCTCAAAACTTAAATCAAATTGAATTAATTCCCGAGAGAGTTAATTCCTTCCAAGCTAATCATTCAATTGAATGATCAAAATTGTTCATCATTCAAATCTATTACAAATTGAATGATGATTTTTTTATTTCATTCCCTTTATATTTTCAAAAATGTGTTGCTTGTATGCATTTTAAGCATCTTCGTGTGTAAACGATTGGCTGTTGTTTTGTCGACGTCTCGTCTGCTGCTTCCCACACAAGCATACAAGTGTGTGTATGTGTGTGCGCTTCACTGTTTATAATAGGGTTCTATAGTCGAAAAGTCGAAAAGTCGATTAATCGACTTTTTGTATGAAAAAGTCGAAAAGTCGAAATCGACTTTTTTGTTCTTAAAAAGTCGAAAAGTCGACTTTTGCTTTCGACTTTTTCGACTTTTTTCGACTTTTTTTCGATTTTTTTTTTTAATTTTTTTTTACTTTTGCCAGATGAAAATAATTTCTTTCTTCTGAAAAAAAATTAAAATGAGAGCCGAGTTTAATAACAACTGAAGCTATTGGTATTTCCATGTATTTGTATGTGAAGCAAAAATGTCAATGCCAAATTCATGAGTTAGAAAGTGTTAAGTGCAATATTTACCAATGTTTTTGATTATTGTTAACACCTCAGTGATAGGGTTCTATAAATCGAAAGTCGACTCTTTTGCTTGCGATTTTTTCAACCTTTTCAAAATTTTCGATTTCTTCGACTTTTTTTGATAAATAAAATACAACAAAAAAAAAATAGCACCTAAATGCTTACAACAAGTCAAAACTAAACTTTTATTTACAAAAAAAAGTTGGAAAAGGTCGAAAAAAGTTAAAAAATCGAAAAAAGTCGAAAATAAGTCGAAAAGTCGAAAAAAGTCGAAAAGTCGAAAAAAGTCGAAAAATCGAAAAAAGTCGACTTTTTAAAAAGTCGAAAGGTCGAAAAGTCGACTTTTTAAATTTTGAAAAAAGTCGAAAAGTCGAAAAATCGACTTTTTAAAAATTGAAAAAAGTCGAAAAGTCGAAAAGTCGACTTTTTGTTGCGACTATATAACCCTAGTTTATAATTGAATGATAAGAAAATTTCACCACTCAATTTGTAGTAGATTGATTTGGATAAAAAATAGTTCATTCCTTATGAATGATCATTCTTAAGGAATGAATTCTTGAAAGAATTAATTCAGTGATTTTGAAAGTTGAATGATTTTAGGGAATGCCAAATTCTATTTTTTTAATTCGAATTAGAAAATTGAATTAAAGAATTAATTCTTTCGAACCTTTGCTTTTTAGCGACAAAAAAAATAGGTAGTTATATTGTCAAAAATCGTTTATTATCGACAATTGTCTTTGAAAGCGATTCTATTCTACTGAATTTTGTCGTTATTGAAAATCGTTAAGACGGTATTTATACACAGCCTTTTTTTTGCTTGCAATAAAGTCTTGCAACTTTTTTTTGTTGGCAAACGGGGGTGAAAAGAAAACGGGGTAGAAAAAAAAATCACGAATTCTGTTTTCCTTTTTCTATGCGTTAAAAAAGTTACTGCATCGCACTACTAAACATTTATGCAGGAAAAGTGACCTGTCAGGATTTTTTCGTAACTTTTTTTCAACAGACATTTTAAATGATTTTTTTACACCGAAACGTAAAAATAATTGCCAAAAAAAATTTTGTGTGCGGAACTTGTGTGGAACTTCAAAAATTTTGAAAAAAAATTCGGGACTCGGAAAATTTTAATTGTTTTGGTGTATAAGGTTGTTCTTGTTGGGAATGTGTTTGCGTACTTTTAGCGGCATAGTTCAGTACAGAACACTTAAATATGTATCGTTCGTTAGTGTTTTCTTTAACTCCTATTTCTACCAGCTTTGATTTAGTAGCAGTTGTAATTAGGACCGCGTGGAGGAAACAGCCATTCGTCGCGGTAATTATTTCTTAAGTATTCTCTAACCGGTTACATCGCACCCCGCATTTGGTGTAGTGGAATTTCGATTAAAAACAGCATTGTTGTTGTTATTTTGCGATATTTTTACTGGATTATCATGAAATCGTTTGGCGTTTATTTTCTGGTGTCGGCCAATTTGTAAATGATGGACACGTTTTGACGAAAATAAGATAAATTGGATTTGATAATTACCCTGGTGGAGACCATTAAAAACTCATTGGATTTATATACTGGTGGAGCACCAATAAAAAAAATCTCAGACGTTAATCACACTGTGGGTATTAGGGTTATGACTTTTTGATTTTAAATATCAAATTTTACATGCCCTAGCTAAAAAGGCCATACAAAAATGTTACGAATCGCAATTTTACTTTTTGGCTGCCGTCAAAAAAGTTCAAACGATGCGTATTAAAAACTATTTTCGGTAAAAATGACGAATGCTTCTTGGAGGGACTTTTGGATTCCTTTAAGATTAAAATTTAACAGTTTAACCCTTAACTACACAGCGTTTACTATTTATAACGGCAACTTTGGCATTATTTAGATCCCAAGGTAAGTGTACACAAGATCTTTTTTTTCAATAATTCATTCACTAGAAGGTTTATAATTACCGATTTTTTTTTTTTTTTAACAACAAATTCAATTCAAATTCAAACAAATTCTCTCCCTTACACTACTGCATACGATATGCAGTTGTGTCAGCGAATGTCATAAAAAAACAACAACATCAAAATTCGTTTGCTTACACAAGCACATTCTTGTATGCAGTGCTTTCAAAATCTCGATTATTTTTTGCTGGGTTATACCTTGTATACATTTTTTTTAACCTGTGAACTTTGACCTCAGCTAACTTTTCATTGAGTAATCCGCCCATAAAAATATTAATTTTTGTAATAATGTACCTTTTGAAATGGAAAATAAAATAGTTTTTCAATAAAGCTATTGCAATTCAAATTATGTAAATAAAAATTATCGATAATCGCGATTAACGGCAATTTTTTTAATCGTAATCGCGATTATGAAATATATCGATTATTAGCAAACTCTATGCTATCTACATACTCAAAAAAGTATTAAACATTAAACGGTTTTCCAGTGGTGCAGAAATTTTCAAAAAACATACACACACGCGATGTTTAGGTTGAACTTTAGTGCCGACGAAAAGTGTAAACGCAGTTTGAATTCTACACGATTAAATGTCACAAAACTGTTAACAGTAAAATCGTAGCTGCTCGCATTCGCGAGATATCGCGAATTAAGTGTTTTTTATTTTTTTAAATTTTTATATAAACCCATTTTTCGGATGACATTGTATCCATCCGATTAAAACTGATCTAATCTTAGCGATCCATTTTTCGGATCAGTACTGATCTTTCAAATTTCGGATCAGTACTGATCCGAGTAAGATCCTTCAAATCTCGGATAAGACGTGATAAATATCTAAAAATATATCTATTCATTTTTACTCGGGTATAAATACAAAAATACTAATTTCGCGATATCTCGCGAATGCGAGCAGCTACGATTTCGCTGTTAACAGTTTTGAGACATTTAATCATGTAGAAATCAAACTGCGTTTACACTTTTCGTCGACACTAAAGTTCAACCTAAACATCGCTGAGGCTCACCGTGCACATAACTCCTTCAAATTTAAATAACTGAAAATTTTTTTTACACATAACTGCTTTTGTTTATGAAACAATTTTTTGTTTGTTAATTTCTTTACGAGAAGAACAAAGACAAAATAAAGTTTGTTGCGAAATTAGTTAAGACAAGGTACTTTAAATTTTAAAGGTTAAAAGCTCAAAACTGGTGATGATTTTTTGTTTTTTCTTGTAATTATTCAAAAGCTTCGACATAAATTAACATCTGTGAAAGATGCTGAACTTTAAATACTAAAATTTTCCGACGTCTAATGATTTAATTGCTTTCACAAGGCTTGATTAGCCGCCATTTAGGATTTAGATAACTGTATGAAAATATGCAAATATTTTCCAAAAAATCTTGACAAATTTTTTCGAAATACTTGGAAGTTATGTATGAACCTCATATTACTTAAATAGTGGTCAATTTTGACACGTTGTATTACTGTTTGATCAAAAAAAGTTATGTGTAGCTTAATACATAATATAATTCTTTTTTAGATTTTTTTTTAGCATGGCGAACACATTACTACAAAAAAACGGTTAGATGCGTAAACCTATGACCAATATGGGATCTAAAAGATGTAATAAAAAAAAATTAAAAAACCACACATGACTCCATTTTTAGGCGCAGCGACGACATATTGTTATTTGTTTACAAAAAAATTTTATGTTATTATTTCTTATTAAAGAATTTATACAACTGTTGTTAATTAATAAAAATACGTTTAAAATAAATTTAAAGTTGTTTTATTTAGAAAAGTTCTATAAAAAATATTTCCACTAATAATCTTACACTAAAGCAGAACTTAAATGTTCGGTGCCTCATGATTCATTTAAAAATTCATTCAAAGCTGAATTAACATAATAATGGGAGAGAAAAATGCTCGACAACTGCCAACAGTATTATTTACATCACTGCGGCGGCTTATGAGCAAAATGTCAACATTATCAAGAAGCAAAAAGTAAACTAAAAATTGTATTATAAATTGTAAAGCAAAAAAAAAAAAATGTTTCAAAATAATTGCCATTAAAAATGAATATGTATGTATAAAGGGCTTATTGTAAAAACTTGATAAAGCTGTGTTTACATCATTCCACTGAGTGTTAAGGCTTGTCAAAAAATCGTGTGTTATCAGATATTGTTGACAGTCCAAAAAGACTTCATTTTATGAAATATTTTAAAAAGTGGCTGTGTGTCATTAGGTCAGAGATGTTTTACACACAAACAGCTGATTCTAAGGATGTATATTTAAATTTTTGGCAGTAATTCGATACTATATTACTTTCTTAAAATCCAAAGACTCTGTGGGATGATGTAAACAGAGCTTAAGCAACATTTTAGTGATTTTCGCCGTCGTCATGTCATCCATTAATAGCTATTTGGCAGAAGTCTTGCTAAAATTCCCAACAAAAATTCAATATTATACATTATGGTGAAACCCCCACAAAAAAAATGTTGCTAATCAAGTTTTTGACGTCTGTATATATATTAAATCGTATAACAAAATATTTAGCAGTATATTTATTTTTTTTTTTTTTGTTCATATGAAAATGTTTTGTTTTTTAGTTTTTGGTGTATTGAGGCAATTGAATAAAAAAATAAAATAAAAATATTATTATAAATAAAACAATGTTTTCAATGACATGCCATTTTCATTCACTACTTCCACTTTAATGTTTGTATGTCTTAATATTAATTTAAATATACATTTTTATATCCAATATAGTATATTTTTTATGTTTTTGTAATCATTACAACTGTGTCCTAATGATATTTCTTTTGAATTTTTTACACAAAAATTAAAAAAAAAAAAATCCGTGATTTAAAATTTTTAGTTGTGTGGCATATTGTGTCTGTCGGTTTGTATTTGAAAACCTTAAAATTTGTTCAAACAAAAAACAACTTAAAACAAATTTTCTCTAAAACAACAAATTTCAACTAAAGTGATTCAAACTTATCTAAATTCAAATTAAATAATTTATTTTATTATTATATATGTACATATAATATAATAAACAATTGTAAAATAGTTGTTGGTTTAAGCGGAGGAGCATATCAGCGTGTCATGACATATGAACATTCATACACATACGTCCGAAACAATCAAAAATTTAATATTTATAATATAATTTAAATATTTATATAATTGTATAACAGAAAATAAAAATACAATTCGAATGCGAACACACACCATGTTTATCTACAACGTTGTCTTACCGTTGCTCTGTTGGTTGGTTGGTTTGTTAGTTGGTGCAACTCCAAAAAAGGCGCAATTACAATTAACACTGTTTTTTTACAGGAAATCAAAGCTATTGTAATACGACTTTTGGAATTTAAAGCCAACGACGACGACGATGGTACAAAAAGAATACAATTCTTATGATTGCCGCCAAATCAAACAGGAATGGTTTTAAACGGCGAATTGTAAAAAAATATGATTTAAAAACAAAGATTTTAGAAGATTTGTGAAAATTAAAACGGATTAATTAATGTAGCATGATGTACCTTTAAAATATTGTGTAAACTGAATTCAGCTTAATGCACATAATTGATCCATCTGTTTTGTCAACTATACGTATTTAGGGCTGGTAACTCATCACAATATTATCAATGATTAGTGCTAATCATTGTTTCCAAACGTCAAATTTATATAAAATTAATATTAGTATTAATCATTGATTAGCTTTTGATAAGTTACCAGCCCTTAGTGTCCTAAATAATTAAATTAAAAAAAAAGAAACAATGTAAAATAAAGTAAAAGATTTAAAACTTCAAACAGAAATACGTTCTTCTAAGAATCACCAAAAAAAATGGGCAAGTGAGATAAGGTCGTGTTTAATATTTTTTGGGGACAGCTTGATGTTGGATCTTACGTATGCTGCAGCAAAGTAACAATCATACACCAATCATTCAAAAACGTAACGTGCACGCTGTTCACGAGCCAAACGACTTGGTTGTCTCCGCCCTGCTAGTAAGACCTCCTTGTTGATTTTGGCAATTGCAGGTGGCGGTGTGGTGGTGGATGGTTGTGCTTTAACAGCGGTTGGTCGTCCAACAGTTTGACGTTTTAAGCTGGTTTTGATTTCTCGTCCACTTTCTTCGATCGAACGATTATGGACTCTTCGTTCAATATTGAAATGCTTCTTAAGAGTCACTTGAGTGTTGTGCAATATTAGGCAGAACAAGCGCCAACTAGTTTTGGTCTGAAGTGAAAACCGTTTGAGTTCCTGATCGTCAAATCCAATGAAATAGTCAAGGGTATCATCTGATTGATTCTTTAAAATTGCACAAACACTTTGTAGTTTACGTTGTGTTGTTGACACCGTGGCAGTCGATTTTGTTGTCAATTTAGCTTTGGACTTTTTAAGACTAGAGTCACTGCTCTTGCAAACTATTGATGACAACTTTCGTCCAGATCTTCTTGTTGTTGTTAGCGAAAGCGCATTTGAATTTCTTTTGGTATTTCTCTCAACACAATTGCTGTCTTGTTGTGATATAATTGCACTTAAAGTTTTTGCAACAGTACGATAGTTGCCCCTTTGTCTTCCAACGAGCCCTGCTTTGTCCATGTCAATAAACTTACGGCAGACGCTGCTTAGTAACCAATTATGTATTGGAGCCATATTCTCATCAAATCCTTCAAAGTCTTCATGGTCAGATGAAATATTGTCCGCCAAAATATTGTTCTCACCAATAATGGCGACTTCATGATTTACTTCAATATCAGTTTGTATTAACTCGGAGGGCTGATTGTGTTGCGGCGTCGTATCCTCTGCATTTGAAACACTGACGATTTCCGACTCTACTTTCGTTATTTCAGTTGCTTCCAAAGCATTTTCGTCAGAAGATTTGGTTTGACCCAAGTCAATTTTAATATCATCCTCAGATAGTAAACTTGTCTGAAGTAAGGCGGCATCGACAGTTAGTGGAGCTGGATCTTGGGATGGCACTATCTCTTCAAACCCAACAACGACATCAACAATATTTAGAGGTTCTGAATAAGGCTCAGCACATTCAACTTTCAATGACAATTCAGCTATTGTTTCGTCATCGTCAGGAATTTGAATCAAACTTTCATTCTGCGAAATGGGTGAACTTATATTGTTGTCTACAGCGTCATCGTATTGTTGTAATCTAGCGCTTGATTCCTTTTCTAAAACTACTTGAAACCAAGGATGCTGTAATATTTGGTTAAGGGTTAATCTTTTCGCCACTTCTTTTTCCATGCAACCTCGTATTAGATTTTGCAATTCTAGAGAAGCTTGTTGCCAGCGTTCGTTATCAGTAAAGATCTCTTCATTTAAAATGCGATGCTTCAGGGATTCTGAGCTTACCTGGCCATCCTCCCGGCCCTGCCGAAAGGGTGAGTGACCCATATACATGGTAAACAGTGTCGCACCCAAACACCAGATGTCTATTGCTTTTGAATACGCACCGAACTCACTATATTGCAACAACTCTGGCGGCGCATAGTCGATTGTGTACCGTGGTTTATCGAACCAGGACTCCACATTACCGTGATAGCTAAAAAAAATAAAATGAGTGTTACAAGTGCATTTATGAATTTGTCTCAAATAATCAAATGCTTACCATGCAGCTCCAAAATCAACCAATTTTATAAATTGCATATCATCATACATCGTGACGAGAACATTTTCAGGTTTCAAGTCTCCGTGTATAAATTGTTTCCCATGTATATGATCCACAGCAACTATCAACTGTGTAAATATGTCACAGCAATGGAGTTCCTCGAGTCCGCCGCTCTCACATTGGGTAATTTGATCAGACAGCTCGGAGCCTGCCACGTACTCTTGAACAATCCAAAAGTCTGAGCCCTTGCGGTATGTGCCAATGTATTGCGCGATCGATTTCTGCCCATCTTGACCACATGAGATCAAAGCGTCGACCTCGGCCGGACGATAATTCGTTTCGGGAATAACTTTGATTGCAAAAACTTTGCCGTCCGATTCGTCGAAGCCTAAGTAGCACTTTCCGAATGATCCATTGCTTCTTAGTTCTTTCAGTTGTATGTTATCAGGAGCTGGGAGTGGTGCCTGAAGAGCATACATTCGATAAAACATATTGCAATGCATTTGTCAACTAGTATGATGTATATACTCACCAAATTGGGTTCATTACAAAATTCTACATAAAAATCAGGAATACTCGCACTGGCGAGTGGTTTTCTGAGGTGTTGTGGTGCCACATAGGAATATCCACGAAAAAGTCTATGAGTATTGACCGGCACTGGGGCCGGAGAATCAATAACTGGCTGTTTGGTGAATTCCTCACTAAAATTCTGGGTATCGTCTTCACTATCTAAGGTGGGTTTGAATGGAGCTTTTCGCCGTTTACTTTTCAGCTCGTTCCAATTAATACCACGAAAGAATGGATGATTCTTTATTTCGGCAGCATTCCGGCTATTGCCTCCCAGCCGCTTTTTGGGATCCTTATGTAGCATTTTCAAAATGAAGTCTTTTACATTGTCGCCCAAAGTGGGTGGTAGCACAGGATCAACTTTTTGGATTCGACGTGATATATCGCTTTGGGAATTTTGTTGTTCCACTACCGTAAATGGTGATGCACCGGTGAGCAGCTCATAGGTAAGTACGCCCACCGACCACCAATCAACAGCAAGGTCATGGCCATTCGGCCCAGCTCTTATTATTTCAGGAGCCATATATTCAAGCGTTCCGCAAAAACTATGCGCTCGATGGTCAGAATCTGGTGAAAAGATTTTCGACAACCCAAAGTCGGCAAGTACAATGTGACCTTGGCCATCAAGGAGAATATTCTCCAATTTAATGTCACGATAAATTATACCAAGTTTATGAAGATGTTCAAGTGCCAGTACCACCTCAGCAATATAGATACGAACAGTCGACTCGGAAAAATGTTCAGCTTTGTAAAGATGTGTAAAGAGTTCTCCTCCGCTGACATAATCTGAAATTCAAAAAAAAAAAATCATATATCCCTATTAATATTATAAATCTGAGTGTTGGTTTGTCTGTCTGTCTGTTCCGCAATCAGGAGAGAACGGCTGAACCGAATTGCATGAAATGACACCCTTTTAATTTTATAGAACGTTATTTTAATGAAATTAATGAAATTTTTAACACAAATAGTACTATCCGAGGCGGAAACTATGAGCTAAAATAGAGGACGATCGAATAAAGGGGCATAAAATGCCACTCCCCTTTGTATTACATTGAAAGTTATATCTGCCTTTTCCGCAATCACGCTTAAACGGCTGAACGGAATTTCATAAAATTTTTCCCTCAGATAGTATTTATCGAAGCAAAAACTATGCGCCAAAATAGAGGGCGATCGAAAAAAAGTGTCGTAAAATGCCACGCCCCTTTGTGATACATTGACAGTAATTTCTGCCTGTTCCGTAATAACGCATAAACGGCTGAACCGATTTTAATAAAATTTTTACTACAGATAGTACTAAACATGGCTTTATTAGATTATAATAAAGCGCGTTTGGGCAAAGGGGCGAAAAATTTCACTCCGTCAAAAGGGCGTAAAATAGCACGACCCTTTTTCTTTTGTTGAACGCTATTTCTGCCTGTTCCGCAATCTATCATAAACGGCAGAACCGATTTAAATGAAACTTTTACCACAGATGGTACTAACCAAGACGGGAACTATAGATTAAAATAGAGTGCGTTTGGACAAAGTGGCATAACTTGATTCGCGCCTTTTTACTATACTTAAAGTTTTTTCTGCCTGTTTCTTAATTACAGATCAACGACTAAACCGATTTGAACAAAACTTTCTCCACATATAGTACTAAACGAAGCGGGAACTTTAGTCTGTATCAACTGGCGATTGTATAAAGTGGTGCAAATTTTCACACCTTTAGCAATGTACTGAAAGTTTTTTCTGCCTTTTCCGTAATTAAACTGAAACGCGTAATTTTAATAAGATCAAACCGATGTCATTAAGATTTTCACCAGCACTAAATTTTATTCGAAACAGAATTTCTCTACGTTTTAACGTGAAAAATATACAATGCATTAGACAAAAACAAGAGAATATTGACGCCATATATAACACAGCTCAACATGAAAATGCGTATTGGATTCTAGTAAGTGATTTATGTAGTGTTTGTTGCGCTGATTCCAAATCTGCGACCCAAATATGTCTATCACGTCAGGATTTTGAGTTATTCGCGGTTAAAGTGCCGAAAAGGCCATTTTGGACCCTTTTTGAAAGCTTATAATATAAGATCCTGACATGCGATTGACTTGGTATCAAGCTCATTCAAAAGTATGTGATTTTCTCTATAAGACAAGATAAAATGTTCTTGAAATTTAATTTTCTAAAATGGTAAAAAAATCATTAGCAAAAAACCTTCCATTTTTTAAATATTTAGTTTATTTACACAGTGTTTTTTAACAAATTTCCATACAAAAACACGCGTAAATATTAGATTTAAAGCACTTGTGTCTAATGATCTTTTCACCATTATAAAAAATTAAATTCCAAGAAGATTTAATTTTATATTAAAGAGAAAATTACGCACTTTCGAATGAGCTTGATATCAAGTCATTCGCATGTCAGGATCTTATTTTATAGGCGCTCAAAAATGGCCAAAATGGCCATTTTTGACGTGATAGAAAAATTTGAATGACCGTTTTGGAATCGTGAAACCAAAACCTATAAACTTTTTTCGGTTTCATTCAAAACGCAGCGACAAACCTCAGATTTGTAGAGCGGTGTAATCAATTCCTAACTCATTTTTTTTAAATGGCGTATAGGCTAAAACAGTAATCACCTGACGATATATAGTCAATTCCTAACTGATTTTTTTTTTAGAAATGGCTTATAGGCTAAAACAATAATCACCTGACGATATAGCAATAATTGCTTGGCAATTTGGCTAAGCAACTATTGCTGGCAATAAAAAATCAAAATCGAACGTCAACTTAGTTTGGAATTCATCAAAATAGACGAAAAGTGTTTTATTTTGTTTCGTCTGCCGACGTTATTCGTAATTACAATACTTAACGCACCATCTACACAATACTAGCCTTGCAACAATGCTTTCAAGTGCGAATATCGCTAAAGTTTTTAAACATTGAAATGCCATTTAACTTACCTAAAACCAAATAAAGCTTTGAGTCCGTTTGAAAGGCATAATGCAAACCAACAAGAAATGGACTTTGTTGAATCGCCTCGAGTACCTGAAAATAAATATTTTAAAAAATATTAAAAATTTAAAATTGGTCTTCAAATAAAAATTAAGCAAACATACATGTAAATTTCTGGCATACGAGTATTTATGCAAATTTTTAGGAATTTTACGGAAAAGGTGAAAAAAAGGTTGAAACAGATGATGAAAATCATATAAAGAATGAAGTAAATTATTACTCCAAAGTGGGACACCTCCATAGGTTAGTTGGAGCGAATTTACAGTGCAGCAAAATTTTAGCAAAAATTAAAATATTTTTTTTTTTTAATATTTTATTTACCAAAATTTAAATTTTTAATATATTTTCCCACAATATACTAACAAATAATTTAGTTTAAACAAGAGGTATTCTCACTGTTTTCCAGCAAATCCCGATATGGCGACCATTTCTAGCTTTTGTTATTAAAATACCTGTTAAACAATTCGGATGTGAATTTTGGTCGAAAACGTTATTTAAAAATTTGACCCCTGATTGCCGACTTAAGCTAACTTTTCAAACATTTTCCCACAACTAGCTACTCCGTTGCCATTTTACGGCAGGTATTACGACACGAAATTCGAAAGTTTAGATTTGACGGAACGCCCTAATGAAGATGAGCCCGATGATGTCATGGAATCTGATTATGATGACTAAAAATGTAACAAAGAACCATTAAAGATTTTCTTAATAATACGTGGTTTTCCTTTTACGTATATTGTAGATTCACATCCCGAAAAAAGATCCACTAAGGCTGGGTTTTTCTGGCAAAAGTGCGTTTTTTTGGAAATTGCGTTTCTAAAGGGGTAAAAAATTGTAAATTTGGTACTTTTTATATACACTGAAATAATGATCCTATACACTTGATATTTGGAATGCAGGATCCTTTAGTAAAATAAAGCATTTTGGAACAAGTACTGTCTGAAAATTCTGTTTCTAAGAGTCGTAAAAGGTGTAAAAAAAGTTTACTTTTGGTACTTTTTATATTTCCTAATATAATGATCATAGACACCGGAAATTTTGAATGTGGGGATACTACCTTTTGTAAAATAACCTTTTTTAAAATAACCTTTTGTAAAATAACCTTTTTTAAAATAGTTTTTGAAAAGTATTAAGCGGCGCAAATTTACTGATCAAAAAACGACGAAAAATTGAAAATGAAGAAATTTTAACTTCAAACCGTTACCACCAAACAACTTTTTTAATATTGATGGCACATCAAACTCATAAATACATCTTTTTTGAACAAGTATAGAGACCATATATTTTAAATCTTTGAAGAATACGTTGGACGGCGCAAGTACAATAGTACATAATTTTTATGAAATTTCAATCGACTTGTCCACATCTCTGAAGTTTGATTGTCGCTAACTACATCAAATTAAGACTTTTGGCCTTAAGTGTTTTAAGCTAATTGCATTAGAAGTCCTTTATGCATTTCTATCAGTAGATAGGCATTTGAATGCAAATAAAAAAAGTTTTTACCAAAAAACCGAAATTTCAAACAAATTTAAATGGAAATGTCCATATACATTAGAACGGCCCTTCGTTGTATGGGCGATTTTAAAGTTGCTCCGAATCCCGCTCCCCGGGGCTTATTTGTTGAAGTTACCAGAAAAACTAATCCAGAAAAAATTTCAGCTCATTTGGATCATATTTGAGCTATCCCAAGCCCATCAAAGTTTGGAAAAACGATTACAAGGGAAAAATATGACTTTTTATTGATTTTCTTAATTTTGTCGATATTTTGAGTGAAGTTTTAACTCCAATGACTAATAAATTGTGATTAACAGTAAATTTTCTCTCTAATAAAGCAATAAACACTAAAATCGGACAAAAATCAGCCAAGTTATTACAAGTTCCCCGGGCAACTAACGCGTGGATGACCACTTAATCAAGGAATTCGAGCCCAATTTTTTAAATTTATTGAAAGTTTCTACTGAAACAAAATTTTTTTATTCTTCAAGGTCCAATGTACTTAGATGATAAGTATTTTTTATATTGCGTTTTTCTAACTTGTTTAAAATGAAGGCTAAAAAGTTCTCAATTTTTCCACACTGTTTTCAAATCTTCAATTTTATATCTAAATTTTACTTTAAAATATCGTTAGGCACATATATAGGGGAACAAACACTTCAAAAATTTAAGGGTTTTTTTTCATTTGGCTAGTCGAGTGATTTTGGTTCGGCGGACTTCAGGAAAAAGGTAATTTTTTCACCTTTTTTTAGTTTCAAGTTATTTTTTTTTTAGTTTTTTTAACGAACTTCATATGTTTTGAACCGAATTATTACAGCACATGATAAAATAATTTAAATCTTTAAATTAGGTCAAAATTAATATATGAAAGATTGCCACAGGTAAAGGTCAAATATAAAATTTTAGAAGATTTTGAATTTTTAAACACTAACAGATTTTTTGAGCGTATATAAATAAAACAACTTGACTTTTTGAGCAGATATTTATGAAAATACTTGATGTTTTTTTAATAGGTTTAAAATAAATGGTTTATTATTAAAGTTCAGAACATTTCCCCTTAAGCGCTGTTAGGGCCTATATTATTTTTCATAGGGTCATGTAGACCCCAACAACACTTAAGGGTCAATGTTCTGTATTTAGATGCAAATACTTATTTTTTGACCTATTTAAATAACATCAAGTAGTTTTATTAATATCCGCTCAGAAAATCAAGTAGTTTCATTAATATCCGCTCAGAAAATCTGTTCATGTTTAAAAATTCCAAATCTTCTAAAACTTGACCTTTGACCTTTAACAGTGGCGATTTTTCACATCTCAATTTTGCCCTTACTTATAGAATTGAGGTATTTTATCTTGTGCTGTAATAATTCGGTCCAAAACATGTGAAAAACCAAACAAATTAACCAAAAGCTAAAAAAGGTACAAAAATCACATTTTTCCCGAAATCCGCCGAAACAAAATCACTGGACTAGGCAAATGAAAAAAGAAAAGCCTTCAATTTTTTAAGTGTTTGTTCCTTTATATGTGCCTAATAATATAGCCTTCAATTTTTTAAGTGTTTGTTCCTTTATATGTGCCTAATAATATTTGAAACTCCAATAGACGATTTTAGTAAATTTCTTTAACAAAAAAATTTAAAATTTAAAATTGGAGATTTGAAAACGGTGTAGAAAAATTGAGACCCTTTTAGGATTTATTTTAAAAAAGTTAGAAAAACGCAACATAAAAAATACTTATCATCTTAGTACATTGGACTTTGAAGAATAAAAAAATTTTGTTACAGTAGATAATTTCAAAAAATTTTAAAAAATTTGGCTCGAATTCCTTGATTAAGTAGTCTACCACACGTTAGTTGCCAGGGGGATGGACTTAAAAGTACCCAGCCAGAAATTGCCAGCGGTACAAAAAATATAGGGTTGGCAGCACCTTTTTTTTTTTTAAATAGAGTACTTTTCCAGTGTTGGAAATAACAACCCCAAAAGTTTTGTACCAGTACTTTATTACAAAAAAACTTACCGCTTAATATTATTATTTTTTACATTTTTTGGTGTGAACTAAAACTATTTGTTTTGTAAATATTCTATTTATCAGTTCAGCACTAAAAATTTCCATTACCATCATTATATTACCATTACTTAGGCTGGATTACTCAATGCTCCGTTTTAAAATAACTTTCCGTTAAATTTAACTTTTTCATACAAATTTTGACATAAGGCTCCGTTAAATTGTCAGTTATACCCACTTTCCACTATTATACTTTTCCGTTATACAAGCGTAATTTCACCATGTTAGGAAAATATTTTATAACATTTTTTTGCCAGAAATTGTTCATTTATTAGATACGACCAGGTTTCAATCAAAAAGAAATACAAAAATCTTTTAGAAGTAGGTAAATTTCGATGTGTATAATGGAAAAGTGTGATAGTGTAAAATAGGTATTAGCAGCTAACTTTTCATTGAGTAATCCGCCCTTAATGTTGTACATCTTGCTGCATTTATTTTCTATGGGAATTACGATCAATTCAAAATTTTTGGTTGAAGTTATCGAAATTTTTTTACAAAACCCTAATAAATACAGCATCAAGTAACTTGAAAAAAGCAAGTGTTAGCACTTAAATAAACATATATTATTGGTTGGTAAATTTATAAGTGATTTAATATACCATTGGCTATTTTAAAAAGCTGAAAACTCTGGTATTAGGGACCCTGTATTAATTACCTCATCCGCTATGTGGATAAGATTATGAGCAATCGTTGTATTTTTTTTGGAAAAGATATTTTTTTCATTTGGCAACAAGTAAAACAAATCATAAAGTCCATTAAGACAAAAAAGAAAACCCTAGCTGGGATGTCACAGCAAAGTGCTAAAACATTCAATTTAAAATCGTTTCCATTCAATATGCCAGTATGCATTGAAAAATAAATACCGATTTTTTTTGTATTTGAAGTATTGGGACAACGTTGTTTTTTGGTTTTTATAGTGCTTTTACGATGCTGTCCGAACGTCTGGGCCAACCGTAGATCAGAGTTATCATTTGGGTAACCGGGTCAGTACTGAAAAACAAAAAATGCTACGTCCTGGCAATGCTTGTACCACCGTTTATGTTACTGGCAAGGTTGCCAACTCTAGAGGACAAAAAATGGCTAGATTTCAGAACAAAAATGGCTAGAAATGGCTAGATTTTGATATTCATTAAAAAAATGTAACATATATCGTTAAAAATTAGCTAGAAACGTATAATACCGGTTTTAACGCAAACGGGCTGTGAATTATTCATTAAATTAAAATTTTTGAGATATATGTGTTTTAAATCAATATTAAAAAAAAATATATAGTGATGCGAAAAAAATGACGAATGTTTTTTCCACAATCTACATCCCTAAAACAAATATAATCTAAAGAAACAAAAAACAAGATTTTAAAGGATATACATAAAAAAAATCTAACCAAATCATATGATTCAATAATTCAATATTGCACGCAGAGAAGAAACATGATTGCGACAACCAAAATGGAGGGGAAACATAATTATGCGATCATGTTATGATCTTCGCTAATCATAGTATGATAAAAAATCTCATTTTATAATTGTACTAGCTAACTCGCCCGGTACTTCGTTACCGGTTAGCTGTAAAAAAAAAAAAATATTACTTCAAATTCTTAATAATTTTTCTTTAAACAAAAAAATAGTTTCGACCTTTAATATATTATATTTTGAGTAGATTTAAAGTTGAAAAAAATTTTATTTTGGCGAAACGATCCCATAGTTCAAACTTTAAGTTTCAAGGAACATTAGTGCATAAGGAACAATATGTACCAAATTGAAGCGAAAATTCAAAAATTGATTTTCCCAGAATGTAATTTCCGCGAGTGGATCGTAAAGTACCAATTTTAAGTATCTCTACTTTCTCCCTTTTTCCCCATTAGAAGCAGAATTTTCATAAAAATACTTATTTTAAAATGTTATTTCCGCGAAAGGATCGTACAGTCCAAATTTCAAGTATTTAGGACCATTAATGCAGCAGATACAAAATTGCCCTACTTTCCCCATTTTCCCCCTTAGAAGCTACTAAAAAAGTGCTTCTTCCAGAATGTTATTTCCGCTAGAGGATCGTACAGTACAAACTTCAAGTATCTAGAACCATTAGTTCAGCAGATACAAAATTGCCCTACTTTTCCCCCATTTCCACCTATAAAACAAAATTTTCAAAAAAGTACTTCTTTCAGAATGTTTTTTTCGCGAGAGGATCGTACACTCCAAATTTCAAGTATCTAGGACCGTTAGTTCAGCAGATACAAAATTGCCCTAATTTCCCCCTTTTTCCCCGTAGAAGCGAAACTTTCAAAAAAGTACTTCCATTAGAATGTTGTTTCCGCAAGAGGATTCAAATTTCAAGTTTACCCTAATTTCCCTCTTTTTCCCCCTATAGAAGCAGATTTTTCCAAAAAAGTACTTCTTCCAGAATGTTATTCCCGCGAGAGGATCGTACTGTCCAAACTTCAATATCTAGGACCATTACTTCAGCAGATACAATATGTTATTCCGCGAGATGATCCTATATTGCAAATGTCATGTTTTTAAGACCATTAGTTTAAAATTTACCAAATTGCCCTATTTTGCCCCTCTTGGCCCTCCTTAAAACCAAAATTTTCAAAAAGTGTATTTTTCAAAAAATTATTTCCGCGAGAGGATCAAAACTTAAAGTTTTAGTTCAGAAGATACAAAATTGTCCTATTTTCCACAGGATTATAGAGTCCAAATTTCAAGTTTCTAAAACTATTAGTTCAAAAGATACAAAATCCCCCAAAGGGCCCTACTTTCCCCCTTTTCCCCCTTAGAAGTGAAATTTTTAAAAAAGTTCTTTAAGTATGTTATTTTTGCGAAAGGATCGTTCAGTTCAAATTTCAAGAATCTAGGACCATTAGTTCAGCAGATTCAAAATTGCCCTTCTTTCCCCCTTTTTCCCACAGAATTTTAAAAAGTACTTTCTTAAGAATGTTATTTCCGCGAGAGGATCGTTCAGCCAAATTTCAAGTATCTAGAACCATTAGTTCAGCAGATACAAAATTGCCCTACCTTCCCCGTTTTCCCCCCTTGAAATCGGAATTTTCAAAAAAAGTACTTCTTTCAGAATGTTAATTCCAAGAGAGAGGATCGTGCAGTCTAAATTTCAAGTACCTAGGACCATTAGTTCAGCAGATACAAAATTGCCCTACTATCCGCCTTTTCCCCCTTAGAAGCGGAACTTTTTCCGCAAGAGGATCGTACAGTTCAAATTTTAAGTACCTAGGATCATAAGTTCAGCAGATACAGAATTGGCCTACTTTCCACCTTTTCCCCCTTTAGAAGGAGAACTTTCAAAAAAGTACTTCTTCTAGAATGTTCTTTCCGCGAGAGGATCGTACAGTCCAAACTTCAAGTATGTAGGACTATTAGTTAAGCAGATTCAAAATTGCCCTACTTTCTCCCTTTTCCCCCCGTGGAAGCAGAATTTCAAAAAAGTACTTCTTTTAGAATGTTATATCCGCGAGAGGATCGTACAGTTAAATTTTAAGTATCGAGGACCATTAGTTCAGCAGATACAAAATTGCCCTACCTTCCCCTTTTTCCCCCTTAAAAGTAGAGTTTTCAAAAAAGTACTTCCTTGAGAATGTTATTTCCGCGAGAGGATCGTACAGTCGAAATTTCAGGTATATAGGACCATTATTTCAGCAGATACAAAATTGCCCTACTTTTCCCCTTTTGCCCACTCAAAATTGGAATATTTAAAAAAGTACTTCTTTCAGAATGTTATTTTCGCGAAAAGATCGTACAGTCCAAATTTCAAGTCTGCCGGACCATTAGTTCAGCAGATACAAAATTGCCCACTTAGAGGCGGAATTTTCCAAAAAGTCCTTCATTCGAATTTTATTTCCGCGAGAGGATTGTGCAGTCCAATTTTCAAGTATCTAGGACTATTTGTTCAGCAGATACAAAATTGGCCTACTTTCCCCCTTTTTCCCCCTTAAAGAAGAATTTTTAAAAAAGTATTTCTTTCCGAATGTTATTTCCGCGGGAGGATCGTACAGTCCAATTTTCAAGTATTTAGGACCATTAGTTCAGCAGATTCAAAATTGCTCTATTTTCCCCTCTTTTTCCCCTTAAGAGAGGAATTTTTAAAAAAGTATTCCTTTCCGAATGTTATTTCCGTGGGAGGATCGTACAGTCCAATTTTCAAGTATCTAGGACCATTACTTTAGCATATACAAAATTGCACTACTTTCCCCCTTTCTCCCCCTTAAAGCTAAGTACTCTGTTTCTTACAGTGAAAATTTGACTTAAACTTTAAACGCCTCAAATCGCAATAAAATATTTAAAAATCAACAACTTTTGACAATTATAAGAAAGAAACGATCATAACAAAACTGAAATGTCACTTTTTCACGACAATTTAAATTGTCTTGTATAATAAAAATGCGTGAAAACTTTTTTTACAATTTCCCTATAATTCCTCGCGTTGCCAAAATTTATTTTTTTTATATGGAGTTTGACAGATTTTTTCCCGTGAAATCGAACAGAGTACTTAGCTTAAAAGCGAAATTTTCAAAAAAGTACTTCTTTTAGAATATTATTGCCGCGATATGATCCCGTATTCCAAATGTCATGTTTCTAAGACCATTAATTTAAAGTTTAGCAAATTGCCATATTTTTCCCCTTTTGGGCCTCCTTAAAAGCAAAATTCTCAAAAAAATATATTTTTCAAAAAATAATTTCCGCGAGAGCATCCAGATTCAAAATTTCAAGTTTGTTCAGAAGATACAAAATTGCCCTATTAAACCCCCTCTACCCACCACCCCACCCTTATAAAAGGATTTTTCAAAATATTCCTTTTTACAAAATGTTTTTGCCGCGAGAGTAGAGTTAAAATTTCAAGTTTTTGGGACCATTCGTTTAGCAGATACGAAATTGCCCTTCTTTCCCCATTTTCCTCCTTTAAAAACGAATTTTCAAAAATGTACTTCTTTTAGAATGTTATTTTCGGGATAGGATTGTACAGTTCAAATTTTAAGTATCTAGGACCATTAGTTCAGCAGATACAAAATTGCCCTACTTTCCCCCTTTTTCCCCGTAGAAGCATAATTTTTAAAAAAGTTTTCTTTAACAATGTTATTTCCGCGAGAGGATCGTACAGTTGAAATTTCAAGTATCTAGGACCATGAGTTCAGCAGATTCAAAATAACCCCACGCACCCCCTTTTTCCCAAGGAATTTTCAAGAATACTTCCTTTGGAATATTATTTCCGCGAGAGTATTGTACAGTTCAAATTTCAAGTATCTAGGACCATTAGTTCTGCAGATACAAAATTGCCCTACTTTCCCCCTTTTCCCCGTAGAAGCGGATTTTTTGAAAAGTTCTCCTTTAAGAATGTTATTTTCGCGAAAGGATCGTACAGTTTAAATTTCAAGTATTAAGGACCATTAGTTCAGCAGATTCAAAATTGCCCTGCTTTCCCGATTTCCCCCCAGAATTTAGAAAAAGTACTTCCTTTAGAATGTTATTTCCGCGAGAGGTTCGTTCACTCCATAGGATCATATTTTCAGCAGATACAAAATTGCCCTACCTTCCTCTTTTTCCCCCTTTAAAGCGGAATTTTCAAAAAAGTACTTTTTTTAGAATGTTATTTCCGCGAGAGGATCGTGAAGTCCACGCGAGAGGATCGTGCAGTCCTATTTGTTCAGCAGATACAAACCGGAATTTTCAAAAAGTACTTCTTTCAGAAAGTTATTTCCGCGAGAGGATCGTACAGCCCAAATTTCAAGGATCTACGACCATTAACTCAGCAGACACAAAATTACCCTACTTTCCCCTTTTTCCCCCTTAGATGCGAAATTTTCAAAATAGAACTTTCTTCACAATGTTATTTCCGCGAAGGATCCCATAGTCAAAATTTTTAAGTTTCTGGGAAAATTAGTTCAGAACATACAAAGTGTACCAAATTGTCCTATTATCCCCCTTTTTACCACCCTAGAAGCGGACTTGAAAAAAAAAAAAAAAATTGTTTCGGAATTTTTTTTCCGCGAGAGGTTCTTATAGTCCAAACTTTAAGTTTCTAGGACCATTAGGTCAGAGAAAAGAAAATGTACCAAATTGCCCAATTTTCCCCCTTTTCGCCTTCTTAGAAGTGCCTTTTTAAAAAAGTACTTTCTTCAGAATATTATTTCCGCGAAAGGATCCTATAGTCCAAATTTCAGGTTTCTGGGACCATTAGTTCACAATATAGAAAATGTTCAAAATCGTCCTATTTCCCCCCCAAATTTAAATGAAAAATTTTCAAAAAATACTTTCTTCAGAACATAATTTCCGCGAGAGGATCATATAGTGCAAATTTTTAAGTTTCTAGGACCATTAGTTCAGAAGATACAAAATGTACCAAATTATCCTACTTTCCCCCTTTCAACCCAATAGAATCAGAATTAAAAACAAATTTGTTTCAGAATGTTTTTTCCGTTAGTGGATCTTATAGTCAAAACTTTAAGTTTCTAGGACCATTAGGGCAGAAGATAGAACATATACCAAATTGCCCTTTTTTCCCCATTTCCCATTCTTATTTTTTTTTTAATACTTTCTTTAGAGTATTATTTCCGCGTGAGGATCCTATAGTCCAAAATTTAGGTTACTGGGCCATTAGTTCAGAAGATCGAAATGTTTAAAATTGTCCTATTTCCCCCTAAATTTAAGTGATTAAATCAATAAATTCCCAAAAATAAATGAGATAAAAAAAATTGAGTTAAAAATTTGAGTCAAAAAATTAAGCGAAAAATATTTTGAGTAAAAAAAATTGAGTAAAAAAAATTTGGGTGAAAACACCTTCTAAGTAAAAAATAAAATAATAATAATTAAAAAAAATGAGTAAAAAAACTGAAGAATAAAATACAATTGAGTGAAAAAAATTTTTGTTAAAAAAAAATTGTAAAAAAAAATTTTTGAGTGAAAAAAAATTTTGAGTGAAAAAAAAAAATTGAGTGAAAACAAATTTTTTTGAGTGAAAAAAAATTTGAGTAAAAAAAATTTTGAGTGAAAAAAAATTTTGAGTAAAAAAAATTTTGAGTGAAAAAAATTTGTAAAAAAAAATTTTTGAGTGAAAAAAAAATTTTGAGTGAAAAAAAATTTTGAGTGAAAAAAAAATTTTGAGTGAAAAAAAATTTTGAGTGAAAAAATTTTAGTAAAAATATTTTTTTTCCCCGAGAGGATACTATAGTTCAAATATCTAGTTTCTAGGACCATTAGTTCAAAATTCACCAAATTGCCCTATTTTCCCCCTTTTTGTCCCCCTTAAAACCGGAATTTTCAAAAAAGTACTTTTTTCAAAATGTTATTTCCGCGAGAGTATCCTATATTCAAAATTTCAAGATTGTAGGACCATTAGTTCAGAAGATACAAAATGTACCAACTTGCCCTATTTTCCCCCTCCCCCCACCTTAGAAACGGAATTTTCAAAATATTACTTTTTCCAAAATGTTATTTCCGCGAGAGGGTGCTAGACTTCAAATTTCAAGTTTCTGGGACCATTTGTTTAGAATATAAAAAATGTACCAATTTGCCCTATTTTCCCCCTTTTCCCCCCTTGGAGGCGGAATTTTCAAAAAAAAAAAAATTCCGAAATTTTATTTCCGCGAGAGGATCCTAGAGTTCAAATTTGAAGTTTCTAGGACTATTAGTTCAAAAGATACAAAATCCCCCAAAGGGCCCTATTTTCCCCCTTTTGCCCCCCTTAGAATCGGAATTTCCAAAAATCCCTTCTTAGTGGGTGGTTTTGTCGGGAGCCGAACCTACATTCCAAATTTCAAGTCTCTAGCTTCAGCGGTTTGGGCTGGGCGATGATTATTGCCAATCAGTCAGTCAGTCAGTCAATCAGTCAGTCAGTCACCACACTCTTTTATATATATAGATATGATCATAGTATGATTGTCACAATCATATACATATATTATTATACATAATATATGTATATGATTGGCTTCATTAAATATTATTTTTTAATTCGTTTTTAGTATAGCAGTATTAATTAGCCTCGCCTATCTTCAGGTCGCTCCAAAATATCACAAATTTATATGCGCAGTTGTGCAGTCTCAGTGGGCTGGACTTTATATATAAACCAAAATGTTTTACAATTTCTGATGAAGAACAATCCAAAAATTATCTTCCCAGATTTAAATCAATTTAAAAAACTCAACATCTATTGTTAAGTGAAATCCCCCATGGCTCATTTTAATTGCCCTGTTTTTATATCAATATTGTAAAAATTTCGATATTTTTATAAGAATTTAGCGTCGCATTTTCAAGAAAAATTCATATAGAAAAAATGGCTAGAGCAGAAAAAAATGGCTAGATCTTCCGGCTAGATATAATCTAGCCATTTTTTTATGGCTAGATGAAAATAAAACCGCTAGATCTAGCCAGAAAATGGCTAAAATGGCAAACTTGGTTACTGGGCCAGTATTGGCCCGTTTGATTTTTCTGCCTGGGTAATGTCATGGCAAATCGGGTTGAGAAACTACAACGCTACAGCGAGACCAGTTCTCGGTTAGGTTAAATTATTATGTAAATGATTTGGCAAATAATAAATATAAATAAATAATAAATACAATGTACTTAAAACTTACTTGACGTTCGGTTGTCGTATGCTCTGCAGTCTTTTTCTTCTGGACAACTGTATCTTTTTTCAAAACTTTCATAGCATATAATTGTTCATGATCGTCACCTCCATTTTTTCTAACAAGAAATACTTTACCATAAGCTGTGAAATAAATATTCAAAATATTGTTTTCATTGGCTGTTAAAAAAAAAATACTAATTTTACTTTACCTCCGGTGCCAAGGACCCGTATGAGTTCAAAATGTGACAAATTCACTTTCTCGTCGTCTCCAACAATACCTGAGAATGATGAAAAATATTTACACACAGTTACTAAAGTATACATACGATCAATAAATTTGACCTTAAAATTCAAGGTCAAATTATTAAAAAAAAAATTATCTTATTTTGAGATTTTTTAAACTAAGTTTATTAGAAACATTCGCGGGTACAAGGGAGGGGGGATGGAGTATACCCCTCCAGACCATATTTCAAAAAAAAAAAAAGAAAGAAACAGAAGGAAATTTTTAGAGTCCGACCGAAACCAGTTTTCGAGGCCGAACCGAAACCGAACCGAATATTCGGCCGAAAAAGTAATATTCGGCCGAAACCGAACCGAAACCGAAACTTAAAAAAAAAATTACCGCCTGGCATGAAAAAAAATATGTTTTTTAAAAAACTTACAAAAAAATTTTATATTTCGTTTGTAGTTTAGGAGAAAATAATTTTTGAACTGAAACAGTTTTACATTTATTGCATAAACTTGTAACATTTTCTTCAATTGAACTGAAACAAGTGTAATGAAATACGAAATCAAAAAATTCAGCGACTTTTTTACATATTTTTTAAAATACCAAAAGGTTTCGGTTTCGGCTAATATTTGGCTAACATTTTGCCGAATACCGAATAGAGGCCGAAACCCCATTATTCGGCCGAAACCGAGACCGAAACCGAATATTCGGTCGGACTCTAGAAATTTTCTAAAAAAAAATTCCGAAGGAAAAAAATTTCGAAACTCGAAAATTTTTATAAGGGTTCAAGTTGAAAAAATGCAGAAGAAAAATTGAATTTCCAAAAATTATAGACATTTCTGGTACCACAGTTAGTGTTATCATCAGTAGGATTTTAAATGTCGGTATGCCTTTTGAAATTTTTCATAGAAAAAAAAATCTGAAAATTTTTATAATGAAAATTTGAAAATTTTTGAAGGAAAAATTTTTAAATTTTTAAAAGAAAAATTTGACTTATTCTGAAAATTTTCTGTGAAGAAATATTTGTCAATCTTATTAGGAATTTTGGTATAAAAAATTACTTACAACAAAGGTCTTTCACAGGGCACCCACCGATTGTCCTGAAACTTGCATATAGGAAAGAGGGGAGCAAAATAAGAGTTACCTGTTTTTTTTATAGCTGCCCAATCTCACATTTATCGGGTCAAAGGGAAGGGGGAAAACGGGATTTTTTTCGTTTTTTGAGGATTTTTCCCATTTCTTTAAAAGAAACTATATGAATATTTTATACAAGTTGAGAGGATTTATGAAGGATTATCCAATGGTGTATCGGTCGAGTCCAAATTCGGCTTCTTTAAGTTCGTTTTTGTCAAAATTGTATAATCGTTGGGGTAGTTTATATAGAGATGTATATACGTACGACCGCCAATATCATATACCCAGTAAAAACTTGGTAGTAAGTCCCCATTACCGCCTGCATTCTATGTAAGGAGGTCTCGTTACCTGCTCGATTACTTCTTGTTAACAAATAATGAGTTACCGATAACCTCATACATAACCGGTTACTTCTTATTAACAAATAATGAGTTACCAATAACCTCATACAGGACCGGTTACTTCTTGTTTACAAATAATGCGTTACCCATAACCTCATACAGAACCGGTTGCTGGTAAATACGATTTAAAATATTTGATAAGTTGTCCAAATAATTTTTTTTTTATTGAAATTAAAAAAATGCTAAAGAAAATTTAGAAAAAACTTGCAAATTTAGCTTAAACAAGATTCAGGAATTCTGATTAAAATTGGGAACAGGCAAATTAAAGTTTAGAAAACCAAATTGATATTCAGAAACCTGTATCTAACTGGCACTTGATCGTGATTTCTGAGCTTAAATTAGTCTTTACATAACTTCTATTGAAGTTATCTGGACTTTAATTGGCTTTTTGTAAATTGTAATTGTTTTTCTAGAAATTTTGGGGCGTTTTCCAAATTTTAATTTAACTGTTTTGTTTGCCTTGTTGTTTAAAGTATGTTAAAACCGGTTAAAAGGTAAAAATAGACAGTATTTCCCTTAAAAACTTACTCACTCTTATATAGACAAAAACTTAAGATGGTGTTTAATGCCGTTTCCATGAGCTGAGCAGCAGTTGCTTCTGTATATTTGTTATATCTGTTCCAAGATATATTTTCGGTCCTTGTATTATTTGAATTTTACAATCAAACATTTGGAGGGACGGATAATAACGTAAACATTGGTTCCATTGGCTTTTCTTACATTTAGATTGTAGAAATTTTCCCGCTTGGTTGCTCTTGAAATAACCGCGTTTAACATGAACTTTATCATACTGACGAATAGGCATGAAGCGAACATTTTGACGCAATTCTTTACTGTGGGAAGACGGCCAATTTTTAGGACTAATGTATGCTGCTATCTGGTAGCATTTTTGTAAGGAGTGGGCAACGAGTTATTTTTGGGCTACTGGTAGCTACTTATTTTTAGGACTAATGTATGCTGTTATTTGGTAGCATTTTTGTAGTGAGTGGGTAACGAGTTATTTTTGGGCTACTTGTAGCATTCTCGTAAGCGAGTGGGCATGCGGTCATTACTCCAATGACATCGCCATGTTAAAATAATGAGTGTTTCACCAACCTAGTAACAAGATACCACCATCTATTTTAAGGCGAAAACCCCATTACTTGGTAATAGAAGTTTTTACTGGGTATAATAATCTCTATCAAAATTAAGCTGACCCGTATTTTTTTGTTTGGCGAAACTGCCTCTAGTTCGGCTTTTATACGGATTTTCCCGAAAGCCCTAATTTTTTCATAAGGTGTCAACCCTTTTTTAAATTTGAGATTGGGCAGCTAAAAAAACAGGTAACTCTTATTGTCCCTCCTCATTCCAAAACATATTCTAACAAGACCTTCCTTGTTAGAATATGTTTTTTTTTATAAAATACAGGATCTGAATTTTGTTTACATAAAAAAATGTTTGTCTACAACATACATAGGTCCGTAAATCTAAAATATGATATTTATCATAAAATAAAAAATTGTCTCAGAATCTTAAATTATATAAAAAATGTGTTAATAGTACTTATATTTTTTTTTTTTAATTTGGGAATTCTACAAAAATCCGTAAAAGAAACATAAAGGGTTTCGGTTGTAAAAATTAAAAATTGTAAAAATGTAACTTTTTATTACAACAAACACATGAAAAAATTTTCCACTTAAAAGTTGCAATTTAAACAACCTATATCCAAGTGTAAAATTATCAGAGAAAAAAGTTAAATTTTTCCAATTTTTAAAACATTGCTAACCATTACTAGTCAAAGAAAAAGTACCAAGATTTGCAACTGTTATTTAAGTTTTTTCTACCTCGGCAGGGCTTATTGAAAATGCCTTTGAAATTTTTCTTAGAAGAAAATATGTATAAAAATAATTTTGGTTATAATAATAGAAATTAAGAATTAAACATCAAGAAAAAACTAACAAAATGAGTAAAAAGTGTAATTTATAAGTTAATTTGTTCATTCATCGAATAAATTAATTATTTTTGGAAACTTTGTATCATAATTTTTTTAATGTACCCGTTCACATCAATGAGAGTGGAATCTTGCATTTTTCATTTTTCCACTATTCCATTTTCTGAAATGAATACCCTTATAGAAAAAATTTTATATGTGAAAAATCGGAGACTTTTTCTATAGAAAAAATGTTTTGGAATTTGAGACTTACTCTATAGGAAAAATGTTTTAGAATCTGAGACTTATTCTATACTGAAAAGGTCACAGAATCTGAGACTTTTTCTATAGAAAAAGGTACAGAACAACTCTAACATTGTTTACATCCTCAAACATTTTCTTTTTCGGATTTTTGTAGAAGAATTCACAAATTCTAAAAGTCTCAAAACCCAAGACGTTTATTTAAAGGAAAAAGGTCTTAGAATTTGAAAATTTTTCTATGGAAAAAATGTCTCAAAATTTGAGACTTATTTATAGGAAAAAGGTCACAGAATCTGAGACTTTTTCGATAGGAAAAATGTCTAAAAATCTGAGACTTTCTTTAGAAAAACGGTCTCAGAATCTCCGAATTTGAGTCTTTTTTTTTTAAAAAAAAGGTCTCAAAGTCTGCGACTTTTTATTGTTGAAAAAAAGTCTCAGAAGTTGAAACTTATTGAATTGGAAGAAGGTCGCAGAATCTGAGACTTTTTCTATGGGAAAAATGTCTTAAGCTGGATTTTACAGTCAATACTTAAGTTTAAGTAGGGACTTAAGTAACGGGGTTTTTCAAGCAGTTTGGACCATTTGAATGTTTTTTTCAGGTGGTACTGTCTATGGATGTATTTTAAAGCAAGAATAATTGATTTTTATTGTAAAATTGATTCGCATTGCTTTAAAATCCCTGTACTTAAGTCTCTACTTAAACTTAAGTATTGACTGTAAAATCCAGCCTTAGAATGTAAGATTTTTTCTAAAGGAATAAGGCCTCAAAGTCTCAGAATTTTTCTGCAGGAAAAACGTCTCAGAATCTGGGAGTTTTTCTTTTGGAAAGGGTCTCAGAATCTCAGAATTTTTCTATAGGAAAAGAATCTTAGAATCTGAGACTTTTTCGGAAGGAAAATGATCTCACAATCTAAGACTTTTTATAAAGGAAAAATTTCACAGAATCTAAGACTTTTTTTATAGGAAAACGGTCTCAGAATCTATCACTTTCTTTAGGGCAAAAAAGTGCCAGAATTTTAGACTTCTTCCATATAAGAAAAAGCTGTCAGAATCTGAGACTTTTCCCATAGAAAAAAGGTCTAAAAATTTTAGACTTTTTCTTTAGGAATAAGGTCTCAGAATCCGAGATTTTATCTATAGGTCTTAGAATCTAAGACTTTTTCTATAGAACAAATGTGTAAGAATCTGAGACCTTTTCTATAAAAAAAGTCTCAGAATCAAAAATATGTTCAGTACGAAACTATAGATTATAATCTAATAATTAGAAAACTTTTCTATAGAAAAAATATCTCAAAAATGCTTAAAAATATGAAACTTTTTCTATAGTAAAAGAATTTCTTCTATTGAAAAATTCTCATTTTAGACTTTTCTATATATGAAATGTGTTAGAATCTGAGACTGAATCTGTATACGAAAATGTAGAATTTTCTTTTAAAACAAATTAAAAAAAATCTCAAATATTTTTATGAAAATCAAACCTCCTTCGGCACTTTTTTTTGCAAAAAAAAAGTTTCCCTGTTTTTTCTCGTCCGACAAAGGTGAATTTACGATTTTTTTTATTGGAAGTAAAAAAAAAAACGTGCATGAAACGTAGACTCTTAAACAAAATTTAGTGAGTTAAAAACAGAACATGCTTGAAAAATTTTGATTGCAGTTTTGGAATCAGAGGTCCATTTTATATGAAATCAAGTCCTATTTGGTGGAAGCAACGTAAGAATACGTAACAGTGGACTAAAGCCTGAATTACTTTAAACGTCCATGAAACGTAGACTCTTAGACAAAATTCAGTAAGTAAAAATAGTACAAAACATTTTTATTTATGTTTTGTTTGTGTCTAACGCATTGTATTTTTTGTCACTTCAAAATGTAGAGAAATTCTGTTGAATTATTTATTTATTTATCGTATGGCACTGATACAAACAATTACAATTTTAGAGATATAAGCATTACTAGTTTAACAGATTATACAACAAAGTTTAGCATATTTTGATAGAAAAATAGTATAGATAATAATTAGATATTGATGTCAATATTCTTCAGCCACCGGACGGCATCTGGGCCAGCATTGTTTAGTTCGTGTAGTTCGCCAAGAAATTTACGATGGGGGCAGTCTTTTATAATGTGGTAAATGGTTTGATTAACATCACTGCAATCACATAATGGCGAAACAGCGGAGCCCCATTTAAAAAGAGTAGCTGCGCACCTTCCATTGTTTGTCCGTATACGGTTAAGCCTAACCCATATAGGCCTAGGCAATTCTGATCCCGGAGGCATACAGGTCAAGTCCTGTATTTTCATTAAGTCATCACATGAAGCTTGGTTCCAATTATTAAACCAGATGTTATATGGGTCATAATTATTGTTTGCGAGACTTTCAGCTAGTTTTAATGGAGGTTTTCGAGATATGAGACGGTCGTCATTAGCAGCTTCAATATATTGGTGTATTTTAAGGCTAGGATTGGCGATTATTTTTCGATGTTCGCGGAGTAGTGCATTCTGACGTCTTAGACTTGGTGGTAGAATATTACTTAGAACAGGTAAAAATCTTATTGGGGTTGAAGACATTGTACCTGTTATTAGTCGCATACATGCAGTTTTGGAATCAGAGGTCCATTTTATATGAAATCAAGTCCTATTTGGTGGAAGCAACGTAAGAATACGTAACAGTGGACTAAAGCCTGAATTACTTTAAACGTCCATGAAACGTAGACTCTTAGACAAAATTCAGTAAGTAAAAATAGTACAAAACATTTTTATTTATGTTTTGTTTGTGTCTAACGCATTGTATTTTTTGTCACTTCAAAATGTAGAGAAATTCTGTTGAAAATAGAATTTCTCTACGTTTCAACGTGACAAAAAATACAATGTGTTAGACAAAAACAAAACATAAATAAAAATGTTCTGTACTTTTTTTACTTATTGAATTTTGTTAAAGAGTCTACGTTTCATGCACGTTTAAAGTAATTCAGGCTTAAAGGTGCTAAAATATTGTTTACTTTTACTTTTTAACAGCGGATATCTAAAAAACGGTACGTGCTAGAAAAATTTGGACGGTAGATTTGGAAGCAGGAGACCAAAATCTATAAGGACCAGTTAGAAATTTCACTGGGAGGTTTTTGCTGTCGAACAGTGTTATTAGTCTAAATATTACAAAAAAATACTCTTTCAATCAATCCCAAACAGAAATTGACGACTGTTTTAAAAAAAAAACGTTATAAAAGCACTGTAACAAAAAAAAGCATTCTCTAAACGCTTTGCGAGCGTTTTTGAAAAGTGTTCTGAAAGCACTATAACAAAAAAAAAAAAAAGCAATCTCAAAACGTTTTTTGGAACGCTTTGCGAGCGTAATCGAAAAGCGTTTTAAGAGTTCTTTAGACTTTTTTTCTAATTTCTAAGTTCTGAAACTATTTTTGAATAACAATTTTTGTCAATTTATGTTTTTGTTTTTTAAGTAAAAAAAAAATCATCAAAAATGTTTTTAGATTTTTTTTAATTTCTAACGGCCGTATTCAAAATGAAATTCTAGACACTGTCTATATACTGTTTAAGGATTTCTTATTCAAAACACATTTTCTTAAACTACGAATATACGCTGATCATCTCTTGCTTAACTGGCGCCATATTGATTTTGTAAAATGTCAACAACAAATAAAATGCAAAAAAGTTAAAGTTATTTTAAGACTCTCGCTTTTATTAAAAACAATTTCCACAACTTGCTTTTTTAATTAAAGAAATTTTAAGTAAAAAATTAAGATATTTTTTGTGATTTTTTCATACTTTTTTGGTTTTTTTCTTATGTGATTTACTAAAATAGGGATGGTCAACTTTTTGTTAAGCAGACTTAACTAAAATCATTTTGAATAGACTCTTGAATAAACAGTGAACAAGCCTTAAAAACATTTAAGTTACGAACTCGATGTTCAGAGTGAACAAACCGTGTCTAAAACTTCATTTTGAATACGGCTGTAAGTTTCGAAAATTTTTTTGTTTCTAAGTTTCTTGGAGTACAAAATTTTTTTTTCGGATTTCACTTTGTATCAAACAAATTATTATAACCGAACTAAAGCAGAAATTCTTTACTTTGGGTTTTTAAAGCGCTTTGATGACTTCGAAAAAACATTCCCAAAGCACTTATTTACATCGCTTTTAAAACGCTTTAAACCTAGCGTAGATTGATGTTATCATTCGGATCATCTGAATGCGCTTTGATGTTGGTATACAGAACGCTCGTACAACCGTCCACAGCGCTTTCACAACGCTTTTGCGATTGTATTTTTCCGACTGGGATCTTACAAAAAGAAGTGAAAAAATCAGGTCTAATTTAGAAATTCTAAATCACCAAATAAAAATGACATTATCACACCCAAAATGCCAAGAAATATGTACTTCTAAAAAAGTAATGAAAAAACCCTTCCAAAAGGTCAAGTTATATTAACATCCGGATCACTACTTCAGAAGTTGTGATAAAAATGTTAATATATATGTACATTAGAGTGTTCCTTATTTTGGAAATGTTGAGACGGTACCCGCTCATTTTGTCCCTTTGACATAAAAATAACTGAGGAAAAATGTTACGCCCCTACGACCACGCCTTCCCTACGCGACGGGGCCTTAAAGGCCTAAAAAATCATTTTTCCATACAAACCAAAAAAAATGTCTTTTGATTTTTGATATTTTTGGTTTTTATTACTACTATTATATTACTACTACTACTATTATATTCACGACAAAAAATTTGATTTTAGTGGGATAAGGCTTTCAGCTCTAAAAAATTTTTCGAAAAAAAAACTTAGAGCCGCAGGGGTCCTACGGTAAAAATTTAAAAAAAAAAAACATTTTTGTTTAGTTTTGATAAGCAACGGTTTTAGTTGCTATATTGCTTTAAATGATATATATTCATAAAAAATATTATTTGTATCTGTGACATCTGTATCGTGTTCTAAAAAGGGTAAGAAATGCATTTTTGATGTTTTTCGATACACGATAAAGATGTCACAGATATGAATAATATTTTTTTTTTAATATATATCATTAAAAGCAGCATACCAACTAAAACCGTTGCTTATTAAAAATAAAAAAATAAATATTTTTTAAAATTTTTTTACCGTAGGACCCCAACGGCTCTAAATTTTTTTTAGAGCTGAAAGCCTTATCCCACAAAAATCAAATTTTTTGTCGTGAATAAGCTAACCAAGTAATATAATAATTAATAACACAAAAATCAAAAAAAAAAAATTTTTTTTGGTTTGTATGGAAAAAGGATTTTTAATCCCCGCTCTTTAAGGTCCCGTCGCGTAGGGAAGGCGTGGTTGTAGGGGCGTAAAATTTTTCCTGAGTTATTTTTAAGTCAAATGAAAAAAAATGGGCGGGTACCGTCTCAACATTTTAAACATTTCCAAAATAAGGGACACTCTAATGTACATAATAAACACTAGTGATATATGTTATACTTAAGTGTCAATATTTTTTTTTTTAGTTTATTTGACAAAAAAAAATCTTAAAAATTTGCTCGTTGCCAAAGTCAAATTTAAAATAAAACTTGCAATTGATCGTTTTCAAATTACATTTAAAGATGATTTAATTGTAAGTTAAAGACATTTACTTACATTTGGTGTGGACCTGAGTGACCTCTTCGATTTCACGTTGTAGACGTTCTACATCAACGTTGGGATTGTTTGGGCCACTGTCACCGGTATCCTTTTGTTTTAATTCTTTATATGTGTGGTTATTGGTGTTTGAATTTTGTAATTTTGAGCTGGATGCTTGTTGATCCTGGTAGTTTTGAATTGAGTGATTACTATTGCTGCTGCTGCTGCCACTGACCACATACGTTGGTACACCTTTAGGTGGACTACTGGCCCTACCATTTTTAATTTTTGTTGTAGCTGCTTTGTCTTCGGTTTCACTGTCACTGTCGGGTACTTCAACAACTTCCTCCAAATCCATCGTTGGTACATTTACGTGTGGGTTTATAGGTTTCTTAGCACTGTGCATACTGTAGATTATATTGTTGTTGGTGGTGCTGCTATTGTTATTGGAGTAGTGATTGTTATTGGCACTCATACTCATCATTTGATTGTTCGTAGTATTCTTAGGTCTAGATTCTTTTTTCAAACTATTGTTAGGATTAGCATTTAATTGCTTCGAAAACACATTTTGTGTCTGATAACTTTTTTGAGCCACGCAATTGTTTGACACATTACTATTAGTATTCTGTGGAAGGGTCCGATTCTTGCTGGCCAATGTATTGTCTCCAAATGCCGTGGACGAGGAAGAAGCCTCTCTTTTTTTATTTGCTGTTACATTTGTGTTTCCCTTTTGACGTTTATTACTTTTTCCACTAATAAGGACCGCTTCATTGGATGGTTGCCTTTGGCGTTTACTATTACTACCAGTAGCCGCGTCTCCGCCTGCACCACTGCTACCACTATTAGTATTTGAATTGTAGGTGTAAGGGTCCTCGGAAATGTCTTCATAGTAGCCACTTTCATGTTCCATTTGGCGACGAGTAGGCATTTTTTCATATATTCCAGAATTGCTAACAGCTGTTGACAGTGCGTACGAAGCTTTATTGCCGTTCTGATAGCGATTCATCGTTAGTCCCCAATAAACTCAATCAACGTCAACAAAATGACAGACCGAAGTTAGGTGTTTTTGTTTTCGAATTAACACAATCAACTGTATCAAATTCGAATTTTATGTTTATTTTTTTGTTATTTTTGGTTAACGTAATTTTCTACGTTTTTAATTTATTTTAAAATTTTTACCTTCAGAATCTTAATTTTCTTATGTTGGTGTTGAGAGTGGTGTAAGTAAGCAATGACGGAGTGTATAGTGGTTTCGATGCGTAATATAAAATTATTTTTATATTATTTCTGACCACTACGCCACTTTGTTGAATCTGAAATAATAAGAATAGGTTATTGAAAATTAAATAAATACCTAAAACCCCCAAAAAAAAATAGTAAGAATATGTATGTATGTATTAGGGCCCGAATCCCGAAATCCCAGGATTTTTGGTATTAAATGAATCCCGAAATCCCGGGATTTATAAGTTCAAATCCCGGGATTTTTGAAATATTAAAATGTATGAAAATTTATTTTAAAAAATACAACTTTGTTCAATTGTTGTTACATTTACGTCAACAAATTAAAACTAAAACTTTTTTTGAATTTTCAACGTAGCTGGCCACGAATTTTGCTGTGCTGAGAATTCTACCCAGGCTTGCTGAATAATAGTCCAACGCACTAACCATTAAGCCACAGTCACGGAGCCCTTTGACCAAAGTTTGCAGGTTTTGGCGAAAATTTTCTAAAAAACCAAAACTTTAATCGAAGTGCTCCACGGGTAATTTTAATTGGCCTCAATTTTGTACCACATAAGTTTTAGACGTAGGAGAATAAAAATTTTCTCGGACGTTTAAAATTGGAAGAAAAACTTTTTTTATACAAAAAAATCCAAGTCTAATGTATTATATTATTACTTTTCTCCTTAAAATGTCTTTATTATTTTAAATTTTCTTTAAATTAGTTTTAAAATTATACAGTGCAACAACCAAAATTGGAATTGGATGAAACCAATAGCAAATAAAAGTTGTCATTTTCCATAACAAACCCCTCAAGACTTTTTTAGTTCATTGCTAAATATTTAATAATAATAATAATTACTTGAAAACTGCATAAGTGGCGTATACTTAATTTTTTAATTGCCTTTAAATAACAATAAGAATAATTAGAAATATTTTTTTTAATAATTTCGTTGTAGCGAAATCGACCCAAGGGTTTTCGTGGGAATCAAACCCACGACTCCCCTTAATATGCACAATAAAATTGAAACGTAAAGAGTCTACTATTTTTTTACTTTTATAATCAAAGAAATTTAATCCCGAAAAATCCCGAAAAATCACGGGATCCTGAAAAATCCCGTGATCCCGAGAAATCCGGGGATCCCGGGATTTCGATTTTCAAACCCCAAATTCCGGGATTTTAAAAAAACCGATCCCGTTTGACAGCCCTAGTATGTATGTATATGTGTGTGAAGATAAATACGTATAAAACTAGCAAAGACACAAACCATTTATTTTTAGTAATTTTTTTAGCGCAATTCCTAACAATGCCTTTTATACCCTCCAACTACAGTATGCGGGTATACTCACTTTGTCATTTCGTGTGTAACGCATCGAAATATCGGTCTAATACCCCACAAAGTATTTATATTATTGATCAGCGGTCGATTCTAAGACATTCTAGGGATGTCAATACTTTAGAAGACACAATACAGTCTAAAAAAAAAGAGCTAGCCTCCTGGAGTTTGGCACGAATATGTATTATGGTGATAGGCTGGTTACGTTCGGATATAGGCAAAATCGGACCAGGGGCAAAAAGTTCGCCCTTGAAGAATTAAAACTACCCCAGAAAATCTATTTACATACTGTTTTTATATACTTGTTTAATAAATGAAAATTTTTTTGTCGTATGAAGTGTATAGACCTGCACATGGACTAAAAGATCAGAAAAGCCCATTTTTTTGTGCTGCCACCTTTTGGGCGCGTGAGTATAAAAAAAATATTTAAATTAATGATAAAATTGTATTAATAAAGTGCTAAAACCATCATTAATTTTTCAAACAATTTTTCAAACCCGGTGAAAAATGTTCGTATATGGAAACGAGGGTTTATGGCTACCCAGGAAGAAAGTGCCAACCGTTCCAAAGAAAAAGTCTTGGCAAAGCACTTTATTTATTGTGTATAAGGTAGTATGAATTCGAAGCGCTTTGCCAATGTTTGTAATTAAAATTTATTAATTTTTATAACAATTGGAATATTTTTCATTTCCCTGCAGAATAAGTGACTGGTCCTTGATAGTTCTCGTGATATGTCACTTAGACACAATGACCTATCACAAACTTGAAACCTTTTATGTAAAAACACCTGTTTCTTTGCGTTTTGAATTAAAAAAAAATTATTTCAAAAAGCAAAGAAAACTCCAAACAAATTTTTGTGTCTGCTAATTAGAACTTAAGTAGAAAATATTTTCCACGTATCTCCCATTTGCTATGCAACATAACAAGATTACTTTGCTTATGTTATAAAATTTGCTTAGGTAACTAAAGCACACGTTTTTTACGTTCAAACAAAATTTTAATCCAATATTTCCCATTTTAAGAATTTAAAGAAATGTGAATATTGGAGGTTCGTTTGTATGGGTTCGATAAGAAGAAGAACTTGTGCGATTCCTTTAAAATTTGGAACGATGATTTGTGAATACAAAATACGTTTATCTGTTATTTTTTTTAAATAACACCAATTATAATACGGTTACTAGTCATTAAAACAAAATTTAAAGGGGACGTTTCTGTGTGGGCTAGGTATAAACATAGAATTTTTTGCAATTTTAATAGGATTCGCCCTTGTCCAAAAGAAGCTTAATTTTCAAATTTAGCCAATTATATTGATAATTGCGACCTGTATTTTACATGGACGGACGTCACTAAATCGACTTACAAAACTGATTTTGAACAGATCACTATGCTAAAAGGTTGATCTATTACTATTATTTCGGATAGTTTCAAACATAAGCACAAACTCATTATACCCTGTACCACAGAGTGATACAAAAATAAAAATAAAGCCAAAAAAATTGTGCCTGAGACTTGAAACATTTTAAATTTTTTTCTGGGACTTAGAAAATATTTCAAAGTTTGTCCAAAATTTTTTTTTTCCTAATAAATTAATCAATCAATTTTTTCATCCTAATTTATTAAATTTCTTTATTCAAATAAAAACCCAGGTAGAAAAATCTAATGTATGCTGTTATTTGGTAGCATTTTTGTAAGGAGTGGGTAACAAGTTATTTTTTGGCTACTTGTAGCTCATTATTTGTGGTACTAATGTATGTAGTTTTTCAGTAGCATTCTCGTAAGCGAGTGGGTATGCGGTCATTACTTCAATGTCATCGCCATGTTAAAATAATGAGTGCTTCACCAATCTAGTAACTAGCTACCACCTTCTATTTTAAGGCGATAACCCCATTATTTGGTAATAGAAGTTTTTACTGAGTACATGTGGTTGAGCAAACTTTTATTTAAAATCAGTGTTTAAAAGTTTTAAAAAGTTTTTGAAAAAGTTTTTAATAATCATCTAAATAATTTAACTAAAATAATATTTTTTTAGTTTATTTTACAAAAAAGTCTTAAAAATTTGCTCGTTGCCCCCCTGAAAAACGAGAAATTGACCCCAGTGGAGCGAGAATCAAAGGTTGGGACCCATTGTTTTACAGGTTGTGTAAAATAAAAATTATTTAAAAAAACATAGGTTTGGTTAAAAAGTATTTTCAAAACGCTATTACGAATCGTTATGCTTGGGCCCAAGAAGAAATTCATGACGGTTATAAAAATAAAGCGTCTTTAAAGCACTCTTAAGTAGAAATTCATGACGGTAATAAGAAAAAGCGTTTTCAAAACACCCCCACCCAGCAAAACTTGCATGACTTCCAGAACTAGTGCTAGAGTGCTTCTTTTTTGCTCGACTAGTTCTCTATCTCGTTCTCAGAGTCATGATTTTTGTTTGAAATTGTCACCCTCAGAACTAGTTCTAGGGAAGTAGTCTAGGAACAATCACCCCTTTTATGGAACGGTTCCATCACTACTTCTAGAACCAGTTCTTTATCCAATTCTTTAACCCATGATTTTTCTTTTAAATTCCCACGACAGGAACTAGTTCCAAGAAGCTATTGTGGCACTAGTTCTCTATCTCGTTCTCAGAGTCATGATTTTTGTTTGAAATTGTCACCATCAGAACTAGTTCTAGGAAAGTAGTCTAGGAACCCATGTATGGAACGGTTCTTTAAGTCATTCTAGAACCATTTCTTTATCCCATTCTTTAACCCATGATTTTTGTTAGAAATTGTCACCATCAGAACTAGTTCTAGGGAAGCAGTCTAGGAACATTTTGTCCATTTTTTTTTTTTTTTTTGCAAAAAAAAAAAAACATTTTTGAATTATTTTTTGTTGAAAATATAACGCAATATCAGCACTTTACTGAACAAAATTAGTAGTATTTTTTGTTTTTTTTTAGTCATTAATGCAATTGGAAATTATCTAGAGGGAGAATAAGGGATTTTTTGAAAAAAAAAAAATATTGTAGGGACGAAAAAATATACGATTATATGCTTAGTTGGATTACTCAAATTGCTTACTATTTTTGCTACAATTGGAAAGTTTTGTTTACTTTTTGTAATAAAAAATTCCAGCTGTAGTAAATAAAGTAGTTTATTGCAGTACTTAATAATATGTACCAAACAAATTACCCAATACTTAATAATATTTTTAGCCCCTCTGTACATATTTCAAAAGGTTTACTTTTTTCAAATAGAAGATGCAACAGAAAAATGCGTAAACAAATATATATTTTTTTTTTTATAAGTTTTTGAAACAGCTACTAAGATGTTATTTGAGAACCAGTTTTTGTTTCACGGAAGTGGTGCAGAAGTCATGTACGACTAATTCCAAATCACTAGTTCCCAAACTACTCCAAAAAAGCTCTTTGGAATCGAAATATTACCTTTTTGGATCACTTCTAGAACTAGTTGTGACATCACTAGTTCCAGGATGCTCTTTGAGAACCTATCGTGACAAGCTTTGAAGTACTTTTAGATTTAGTTATTTTTGAATGACTCCGAAAAGTTTTGCTGGGCAAGTATAAATTCATGATGGTTATAAAATAAAATCAAAACTAAAATAACTCAATTTTAAAGCATACCCAGAAAAAAATAAACGAAGTGGTTCAAAAAGAATTAGTGTTTCACTACATACAAAGTAGCGATAGGTGCCGAACTTCATATTCCGTAGGAAGTACTTTTAAAATCACTTCCAAAAATGCTACAAAATAACAATAAAAACATCTTTCACCAGTTCTTTGCTTAATGATTTTGAAGTACCTTTTTTATATGTTCTTAGGAATCAAATCACCACAACATATGAACTTCTTTTTCAACTGAAACAATTAGAATGAGGGTGATACACGAAGTATGCAATTTTAGGTTTTGCAAAAATGGTGACAAAATTTGGTAATGGCATTTCTTTTCTTTTTATTTAGAGCAGCGATGCGCACACACATACCATAACATTTATGCTTGTGTGGGTAGTAGCAAGCGAAAAGTAAACAAATTTGCTCAAGCAACAGAATTTTATAGTGTATGTGTGTTGACAGCGCACAAGCAGCATTTTTTAGCCTATTCCCGCGGGAATAGGAATTACAAAAATGCCCATGACTGATTTAGAGCTTAAAAAATCGAAAAGACGAAAATCGATTATTGATTAATTTTTCAAATTTCATATCTTATATCAAAAAAAGTTGGTCCTAAATTTAATAAATACATTTGCGAACTAAAGCGGATGTTACTGCATCACATTATTAAAGATTGTTTAAGCTTTTTAGAAAATTGAGGTATAGGCTTGTGGTCAAAACAAACTTGTGAATCAATTCGCCGTGAATTTTAATAGTTTTGTGATCTCTATAATTACTCCTTTTTTAATTTGAAGTATATACGTTAGATTATCAATGAAATTAATTTTTCTATCACGTAAGGTTTTTAAGGTATTCGCGTTTTAATATTGAAATATTTGGGTGTCCTCTGTAACGTATTCTTAAGTTGCTTAAACACAATAGAACTCGATTTAGTAAAAATAAGGCATCTTTATTCCAAATCTGGCATCCAAATTTTTCTATCGCGTACTGTTTTTGAAATATTAGCGTTTGAAAAACTCAAACTCTACTGATACGCACTTATATTCTTTATAAATCACACTAAAATTTTCAAACGCGAATATCTCAAAAACAGAAAATGCTTGAAAATTGTGGATTGCAGTTTTGGAATCAGGAGGTCCATTTTATATGAAATCAAGTCCTATTTCGTGGAAGCAACGTAAGAATACGTAACAGTGGACCCCTAAAAGTGTTTTTTCTTTTTAACAGCGAATATCTCAAAAACGGTACGTGCTAGAAAAATTTGGACGGTAGATTTGGAAGCAGGAGACCAAAATCTATAAGGACCAGTTAGAAATTTCACTGGAAGGTTTTTGCTGTCAAACAGTGTTTTAAGTGTAAATATTACAAAAAAAAATACTCTTTCAATATGTGTGTGAAGATAAATACGTATATAACTAGCAAAGACACAAACCATTTATTTTCACACATTTTTTCGGCGCAGTCCTTAATAATGCTTTTTCTTTATAAAATGATTTGTTGTTGCGACTAGAACCACTTTTATGGACATAAGTGTTTCTAAAGGTTCCTCGAGTTAATCACACTGTTTAACTATTTTTCCTCTACATTTCTAGAGAGGATTTGGCCCACGGCGAAGAAACGGAAAGACCTGCGTCAATAAAATTTATAGGAATTACTACTATTGGACTCTACTACGATTCCTCATTCACAGAATATTTAAAATCCTTTTTGGGCTTTGGTTATTCCATTTTTTGTGACTTAAAATTTCTGAAGAGGATTAGGCCCACTGTAAGCAAACGGAAAGACCTGCGCCAATAAAATTTATAGGAATTACTACTTTTGGACTCTACTATGATTCCTCATTCACAGAATATTTCAAATCCTTTTCAGGCCTTGGTTAATCCATTTTTTGTGCCTTTAAATTTCTGGAGAGGATTTGGCCCACTGTAAGCAAACGGAAAGACCTGCGCCAATAAAATTTATATGAATTACTAATATTGGACTCTACTATGATTCCTCATTCACAGAATATTTAAAATCCTTTTTGGGCCTTGGTTAATCCATTTTTGTGCCTTTAAATTTCTTGAGAGGATTTGGCCCACTGTAAGCAAACGGAAAGACCTGCGCCAATAAAATTTATAGGAATTACTACTTTTGGACTCTACTATGATTCCTCATTCACAGAATATTTCAAATCCTTTTCAGGCCTTGGTTAATCCATTTTTTGTGCCTTTAAATTTCTGGAGAGGATTTGGCCCACTGTAAGCAAACGGAAAGACCTGCGTCAATAAAATTTATAGGAATTACTTCTATTGGACTCTACTACGATTCCTCATTCACAGAATATTTAAAATCCTTTTTGGGCTTTGGTCGTTGCATTTTTTGTGCTTTACATTTACATTTTTTGGAACTTTACTTTTCTGGAGAGGATTTGGTCCACTGTGAGCAAACGGAAAGACCTGCGTCAATAAAATTTATAGGAATTACTACTATTGGACTCTACTATGATTCCTCATTCACAGAATATTTAAAATCCTATTTGGGCTTTGGTTATTCCATTTTTTGTGACTTACAATTTCTGGAGAGGATTTGGCCCACTGTAAGCAAACGGAAATACCTGCGTCAATAAAATTTATAGGAATTACTTCTATTGGACTCTACTACGATTCCTCATTCACAGAATATTTAAAATCCTTTTTGGGCTTTGGTTATTCCATTTTTTGTGACTTAAAATTTCTGGAGAGGATTAGGCCCACTGTAAGCAAACGGAAAGACCTGCGCCAATAAAATTTATATGAATTACTAATATTGGACTCTACTATGATTCCTCATTCACAGAATATTTAAAATCCTTTTTGGGCCTTGGTTAATCCATTTTTGTGCCTTTAAATTTCTTGAGAGGATTTGGCCCACTGTAAGCAAACGGAAAGACCTGCGTCAATAAAATTTATAGGAATTACTTCTATTGGACTCTACTACGATTCCTCATTCACAGAATATTTAAAAACCTTTTTGGGCTTTGGTTATTCCATTTTTTGTGACTTAAAATTTCTGGAGAGGATTTGGCCCACTGTAAGCAAACGGAAAGACCTGCGTCAATAAAATTTATAGGAATTACTTCTATTGGACTCTACTACGATTCCTCATTCACAGAATATTTAAAATCCTTTTTGGGCTTTGGTTATTCCATTTTTTGTGACTTAAAATTTCTGGAGAGGATTTGGCCCACTGTAAGCAAACGGAAAGACCTGCGTCAATAAAATTTATAGGAATTACTTCTATTGGACTCTACCACGATTCCTCATTCACAGAATATTTAAAATCCTTTTTGGGCTTTGGTCGTTGCATTTTTTGTGCTTTACATTTACATTTTTTGGAACTTTATTTTTCTGGAGAGGATTTGGTCCACTGTGAGCAAACGGAAAGACCTGCGTCAATAAAATTTATAGGAATTACTACTATTGGACTCTACTATGATTCCTCATTCACAGAATATTTAAAATCCTTTTTGGGCTTTGGTTATTCCATTTTTTGTGACTTAAAATTTCTGGAGAGGATTTGGCCCACTGTAAGCAAACGGAAAGACCTGCGTCAATAAAATTTATAGGAATTACTGCTATTGGACTCTACTACGATTCCTCATTCACAGAATATTTAAAATCCTTTTTGGGCTTTGGTCGTTGCTTTTTTTGTGCTTTACATTTACATTTTTTGGAACTTTACTTTTCTGGAGAGGATTTGGTCCACTGTGAGCAAACGGAAAGACCTGCGTCAATAAAATTTATAGGAATTACTACTATTGGACTCTACTATGATTCCTCATTCACAGAATATTTAAAATCCTTTTTGGGCTTTGGTTATTCCATTTTTTGTGACTTACAATTTCTGGAGAGGATTTGGCCCACTGTAAGCAAACGGAAATACCTGCGTCAATAAAATTTATAGGAATTACTTCTATTGGACTCTACTACGATTCCTCATTCACAGAATATTTAAAATCCTTTTTGGGCTTTGGTTATTCCATTTTTTGTGACTTAAAATTTCTGGAGAGGATTTGGCCCACTGTAAGCAAACGGAAAGACCTGCGTCTATAAAATTTATAGGAATTACTTCTATTGGACCCTACTACGATTCCTCATTCACAGAATATTTAAAATCCTTTTTGGGCTTTGGTCGTTGCATTTTTTGTGCTTTACATTTACATTTTTTGGAACTTTACTTTTCTAGAGAGGATTTGGTCCACTGTGAGCAAACGGAAAGACCAGCGTCAATAAAATTTATAGGAATTACTACTATTGGACTCTACTATGATTCCTCATTCATAGAATATTTAAAATCCTTTTTGGGCTTTGGTTATTCCATTTTTTGTGACTTACAATTTCTGGAGAGGATTTGGCCCACTGTAAGCAAACGGAAATACCTGCGTCAATAAAATTTATAGGAATTACTTCTATTGGACTCTACTACGATTCCTCATTCACAGAATATTTAAAATCCTTTTTGGGCTTTGGTTATTCCATTTTTTGTGACTTAAAATTTCTGGAAAGGATTTGGCCCACTGTAAGCAAACGGAAAGACCTGCGTCAATAAAATTTATAGGAATTACTTCTATTGGACTCTACTACGATTCCTCATTCACAGAATATTTAAAATCCTTTTTGGGCTTTGGTTATTCCATTTTTTGTGACTTAAAATTTCTGGAAAGGATTTGGCCCACTGTAAGCAAACGGAAAGACCTGCGTCAATAAAATTTATAGGAATTACTTCTATTGGACTCTACTACGATTCCTCATTCACAGAATATTTAAAATCCTTTTTGGGCTTTGGTTATTCCATTTTTTGTGACTTAAAATTTCTGGAAAGGATTTGGCCCACTGTAAGCAAACGGAAAGACCTGCGTCAATAAAATTTATAGGAATTACTTCTATTGGACTCTACTACGATTCCTCATTCACAGAATATTTAAAATCCTTTTTGGGCTTTGGTTATTCCATTTTTTGTGACTTAAAATTTCTGGAGAGGATTTGGCCCACTGTAAGCAAACGGAAAGACCTGCGTCAATAAAATTTATAGGAATTACTTCTATTGGACTCTACTACGATTCCTCATTCACAGAATATTTAAAATCCTTTTTGGGCTTTGGTCGTTGCATTTTTTGTGCTTTACATTTACATTTTTTGGAACTTTACTTTTCTGGAGAGGATTTGGTCCACTGTGAGCAAACGGAAAGACCTGCGTCAATAAAATTTATAGGAATTACTACTATTGGACTCTACTATGATTCCTCATTCACAGAATATTTAAAATCCTTTTTGGGCTTTGGTTATTCCATTTTTTGTGACTTACAATTTCTGGAGAGGATTTGGCCCAGTGTAAGCAAACGGAAATACCTGCGTCAATAAAATTTATAGGAATTACTTCTATTGGACTCTACTACGATTCCTCATTCACAGAATATTTAAAATCCTTTTTGGGCTTTGGTTATTCCATTTTTTGTGACTTAAAATTTCTGGAGAGGATTTGGCCCACTGTAAGCAAACGGAAAGACCTGCGTCAATAAAATTTATAGGAATTACTTCTATTGGACCCTACTACGATACCTCATTCACAGAATATTTAAAATCCTTTTTGGGCTTTGGTCGTTGCATTTTTTGTGCTTTACATTTACATTTTTTGGAACTTTACTTTTCTGGAGAGGATTTGGTCCACTGTGAGCAAACGGAAAGACCTGCGTCAATAAAATTTATAGGAATTACTACTATTGGACTCTACTACGATTCCTCATTCACAGAATATTTAAAATCCTTTTTGGGCTTTGGTTATTCCATTTTTTGTGACTTAAAATTTCTGGAGAGGATTAGGCCCACTGTAAGCAAACGGAAAGACCTGCGCCAATAAAATTTATATGAATTACTAATATTGGACTCTACTATGATTCCTCATTCACAGAATATTTAAAATCCTTTTTGGGCCTTGGTTAATCCATTTTTGTGCCTTTAAATTTCTAGAGAGGATTTGGCCCACTGTAAGCAAACGGAAAGACCTGCGCCAATAAAAATTATAGAAATTACTACTTTTGGACTCTACTATGATTTCTCATTCACAGAATATTTCAAATCCTTTTCAGGCCTTGGTTAATCCATTTTTTGTGCCTTTAAATTTCTGGAGAGGATTTGGCCCACTGTAAGCAAACGGAAAGACCTGCGTCAATAAAATTTATAGGAATTACTTCTATTGGACTCTACTACGATTCCTCATTCACAGAATATTTAAAATCCTTTTTGGGCTTTGGTTATTCCATTTTTTGTGACTTAAAATTTCTGGAGAGGATTTGGCCCACTGTAAGCAAACGGAAAGACCTGCGTCAATAAAATTTATAGGAATTACTTCTATTGGACTCTACTACGATACCTCATTCACAGAATATTTAAAATCCTTTTTGGGCTTTGGTTATTCCATTTTTTGTGACTTAAAATTTCTGGAGAGGATTAGGCCCACTGTAAGCAAACTGAAAGACCTGCGCCAATAAAATTTATATGAATTACTAATATTGGACTCTACTATGATTCCTCATTCACAGAATATTTAAAATCCTTTTTGGGCCTTGGTTAATCCATTTTTGTGCCTTTAAATTTCTTGAGAGGATTTGGCCCACTGTAAGCAAACGGAAAGACCTGCGTCAATAAAATTTATAGGAATTACTTCTATTGGACTCTACTACGATTCCTCATTCACAGAATATTTAAAATCCTTTTTGGGCTTTGGTTATTCCATTTTTTGTGACTTAAAATTTCTGGAGAGGATTTGGCCCACTGTAAGCAAACGGAAAGACCTGCGTCAATAAAATTTATAGGAATTACTTCTATTGGACTCTACTACGATTCCTCATTCACAGAATATTTAAAATCCTTTTTGGGCTTTGGTTATTCCATTTTTTGTGACTTAAAATTTCTGGAGAGGATTTGGCCCACTGTAAGCAAACGGAAAGACCTGCGTCAATAAAATTTATAGGAATTACTTCTATTGGACTCTACTACGATTCCTCATTCACAGAATATTTAAAATCCTTTTTGGGCTTTGGTCGTTGCATTTTTTGTGCTTTACATTTACATTTTTTGGAACTTTACTTTTCTGGAGAGGATTTGGTCCACTGTGAGCAAACGGAAAGACCTGCGTCAATAAAATTTATAGGAATTACTACTATTGGACTCTACTATGATTCCTCATTCATAGAATATTTAAAATCCTTTTTGGGCTTTGGTTATTCCATTTTTTGTGACTTACAATTTCTGGAGAGGATTTGGCCCACTGTAAGCAAACGGAAATACCTGCGTCAATAAAATTTATAGGAATTACTACTATTGGACTCTACTATGATTCCTCATTCACAGAATATTTAAAATCCTTTTTGGGCATTGGTTATTCCATTTTTTGTGACTTAAAATTTCTGGAGAGGATTTGGCCCACTGTAAGCAAACGGAAAGACCTGCGTCAATAAAATTTATAGGAATTACTACTATTGGACTCTACTATGATTCCTCATTCATGGAATATTTAAAATCCTTTTTGGGCTCTGGTTATTCCATTTTTTGTGACTTACAATTTCTGGAGAGGATTTGGCCCACTGTAAGCAAACGGAAAGACCTGCGTCAATAAAATTTATAGGAATTACTTCTATTGGACTCTACTACGATTCCTCATTCACAGAATATTTAAAATCCTTTTTGGGCTTTGGTCGTTGCATTTTTTGGGCTTTACATTTACATTTTTTGGAACTTTACTTTTCTGGAGAGGATTTGGTCCACTGTGAGCAAACGGAAAGACCTGCGTCAATAAAATTTATAGGAATTACTTCTATTGGACTCTACTACGATTCCTCATTCACAGAATATTTAAAATCCTTTTTGGGCTTTGGTCGTTGCATTTTTTGTGCTTTACATTTACATTTTTTGGAACTTTACTTTTCTGGAGAGGATTTGGTCCACTGTGAGCAAACGGAAAGACCTGCGTCAATAAAATTTATAGGAATTACTACTATTGGACTCTACTATGATTCCTCATTCACAGAATATTTAAAATCCTTTTTGGGCTTTGGTTATTCCATTTTTTGTGACTTACAATTTCTGGAGAGGATTTGGCCCAGTGTAAGCAAACGGAAATACCTGCGTCAATAAAATTTATAGGAATTACTTCTATTGGACTCTACTACGATTCCTAATTCACAGAATATTTAAAATCCTTTTTGGGCTTTGGTTATTCCATTTTTTGTGACTTAAAATTTCTGGAGAGGATTTGGCCCACTGTAAGCAAACGGAAAGACCTGCGTCAATAAAATTTATAGGAATTACTTCTATTGGACCCTACTACGATACCTCATTCACAGAATATTTAAAATCCTTTTTGGGCTTTGGTCGTTGCATTTTTTGTGCTTTACATTTACATTTTTTGGAACTTTACTTTTCTGGAGTGGATTTGGTCCACTGTGAGCAAACGGAAAGACCTGCGTCAATAAAATTTATAGGAATTACTACTATTGGACTCTACTATGATTCCTCATTCAGCGAATATTTAAAATCCTTTTTGGGCTTTGGTTATTCCATTTTTTGTGACTTAAAATTTCTGGAGAGGATTTGGCCCACTGTAAGCAAACGGAAAGACCTGCGTCAATAAAATTTATAGGAATTACTTCTATTGGACTCTACTACGATTCCTCATTCACAGAATATTTAAAATCCTTTTTGGGCTTTGGTCGTTGCATTTATTGTGCTTTAAATTTACATTTTTTGGAACTTTACTTTTCTGGAGTGGATTTGGTCCACTGTGAGCAAACGGAAAGACCTGCGTCAATAAAATTTATAGGAATTACTACTATTGGACTCTACTATGATTCCTCATTCACAGAATATTTAAAATCCTTTTTGGGCTTTGGTTATTCCATTTTTGTGACTTACAATTTCTGGAGAGGATTTGACCCACTGTAAGCAAACGGAAATACCTGCGTCAATAAAATTTATAGGAATTACTTCTATTGGACTCTACTACGATTCCTCATTCACAGAATATTTAAAATCCTTTTTGGGCTTTGGTTATTCCATTTTTTGTGACTTAAAATTTCTGGAAAGGATTTGGCCCACTGTAAGCAAACGGAAAGACCTGCGTCGTAGTAGAGTCCAATTGAAGTAATTCCTATAAATTTTATTGACGCAGGTCTTTCCGTTTGCTTACACTGGGCCAAATCCTCTCCAGAAATTGTAAGTCACAAAAAATGGAATAACCAAAGCCCAAAAAGGATTTTAAATATTCTGTGAATGAGGAATCATAGTAGAGTCCAATAGTAGTAATTCCTATAAATTTTATTAACGCAGGTCTTTCCGTTTGCTCACAGTGGACCAAATCCTCTCCAGAAAAGTAAAGTTCCAAAAAATGTAAATGTAAAGCACAAAAAATGCAACGACCAAAGCCCAAAAAGGATTTTAAATATTCTGTGAATGAGGAATCGTAGTAGAGTCCAATAGAAGTAATTCCTATAAATTTTATTGACGCAGGTCTTTCCGTTTGCTTACAGTGGGCCAAATCCTCTCCAGAAATTTTAAGTCACAAAAAATGGAATAACCAAAGCCCAAAAAGGATTTTAAATATTCGCTGAATGAGGAATCATAGTAGAGTCCAATAGTAGTAATTCCTATAAATTTTATTGACGCAGGTCTTTCCGTTTGCTCACAGTGGACCAAATCCTCTCCAGAAAAGAAAAGTTCCAAAAAATGTAAATTTAAAGCACAAAAAATGCAACGACCAAAGCCCAAAAAGGATTTTAAATATTCTGTGAATGAGGAATCGTAGTAGAGTCCAATAGAAGTAATTCCTATAAATTTTATTGACGCAGGTCTTTCCGTTTGCTTACAGTGGGCCAAATCCTCTCCAGAAATTTTAAGTCACAAAAAATGGAATAACCAAAGCCCAAAAAGGATTTTAAATATTCTGTGAATGAGGAATCGTAGTAGAGTCCAATAGAAGTAATTCCTATAAATTTTATTGACGCAGGTCTTTCCGTTTGCTTACAGTGGGCCAAATCCTCTCCAGAAATTTTAAGTCACAAAAAATGGAATAACCAAAGCCCAAAAAGGATTTTAAATATTCTGTGAATGAGGAATCGTAGTAGAGTCCAATAGAAGTAATTCCTATAAATTTTATTGACGCAGGTCTTTCCGTTTGCTTACAGTGGGCCAAATCCTCTCAAGAAATTTAAAGGCACAAAAATGGATTAACCAAGGCCCAAAAAGGATTTTAAATATTCTGTGAATGAGGAATCATAGTAGAGTCCAATATTAGTAATTCATATAAATTTTATTGGCGCAGGTCTTTCCGTTTGCTTACAGTGGGCCTAATCCTCTCCAGAAATTTTAAGTCACAAAAAATGGAATAACCAAAGCCCAAAAAGGATTTTAAATATTCTGTGAATGAGGTATCGTAGTAGAGTCCAATAGAAGTAATTCCTATAAATTTTATTGACGCAGGTCTTTCCGTTTGCTTACAGTGGGCCAAATCATCTCCAGAAATTTTAAGTCACAAAAATGGAATAACCAAAGCCCAAAAAGGATTTTAAATATTCTGTGAATGAGGAATCGTAGTAGAGTCCAATAGAAGTAATTCCTATAAATTTTATTGACGCAGGTCTTTCCGTTTGCTTACAGTGGGCCAAATCCTCTCCAGAAATTTAAAGGCACAAAAAATGGATTAACCAAGGCCTGAAAAGGATTTGAAATATTCTGTGAATGAGGAATCATAGTAGAGTCCAAAAGTAGTAATTCCTATAATTTTTATTGGCGCAGGTCTTTCCGTTTGCTTACAGTGGGCCAAATCCTCTCAAGAAATTTAAAGGCACAAAAATGGATTAACCAAGGCCCAAAAAGGATTTTAAATATTCTGTGAATGAGGAATCATAGTAGAGTCCAATATTAGTAATTCATATAAATTTTATTGGCGCAGGTCTTTCCGTTTGCTTACAGTGGGCCTAATCCTCTCCAGAAATTTTAAGTCACAAAAAATGGAATAACCAAAGCCCAAAAAGGATTTTATATATTCTGTGAATGAGGAATCGTAGTAGAGTCCAATAGAAGTAATTCCTATAAATTTTATTGACGCAGGTCTTTCCGTTTGCTTACAGTCACAAAAAATGGAATAACCAGAGCCCAAAAAGGATTTTAAATATTCTATGAATGAGGAATCATAGTAGAGTCCAATAGTAGTAATTCCTATAAATTTTATTGACGCAGGTCTTTCCGTTTGCTCACAGTGGACCAAATCCTCTCCAGAAAAGTAAAGTTCCAAAAAATGTAAATGTAAAGCACAAAAAATGCAACGACCAAAGCCCAAAAAGGATTTTAAATATTCTGTGAATGAGGAATCGTAGTAGGGTCCAATAGAAGTAATTCCTATAAATTTTATAGACGCAGGTCTTTCCGTTTGCTTACAGTGGGCCAAATCCTCTCCAGAAATTTTAAGTCACAAAAAATGGAATAACCAAAGCCCAAAAAGGATTTTAAATATTCTGTGAATGAGGAATCGTAGTAGAGTCCAATAGAAGTAATTCCTATACATTTTATTGACGCAGGTATTTCCGTTTGCTTACAGTGGGCCAAATCCTCTCCAGAAATTGTAAGTCACAAAAAATGGAATAACCAAAGCCCAAAAAGGATTTTAAATATTCTGTGAATGAGGAATCATAGTAGAGTCCAATAGTAGTAATTCCTATAAATTTTATTGACGCAGGTCTTTCCGTTTGCTCACAGTGGACCAAATCCTCTCAAGAAATTTAAAGGCACAAAAATGGATTAACCAAGGTCCAAAAAGGATTTTAAAAATTCTGTGAATGAGGAATCATGGTAGAGTCCAATATTAGTAATTCATATAAATTTTATTGGCGCAGGTCTTTCCGTTTGCTTACAGTGGGCCTAATCCTCTCCAGAAATTGTAAGTCACAAAAAATGGAATAACCAAAGCCCAAAAAGGATTTTAAATATTCTGTGAATGAGGAATCGTAGTAGAGTCTAATAGAAGTAATTCCTATAAATTTTATTGACGCAGGTCTTTCCGTTTGCTTACAGTGGGCCAAATCCTCTCCAGAAATTTTAAGTCACAAAAAATGAAATAACCAAAGCCCAAAAAAAATTTTAAATATTCTGTGAATGAGGAATCATAGTAGAGTCCAATAGTAGTAATTCCTATAAATTTTATTGACGCAGGTCTTTCCGTTTGCTCACAGTGGACCAAATCCTCTCCAGAAAAGTAAAGTTTCAAAAAATGTAAATGTAAAGCACAAAAAATGCAACGACCAAAGCCCAAAAAGGATTTTAAATATTCTGTGAATGAGGAATCGTAGTAGAGTCCAATAGAAGTAATTCGTATAAATTTTATTGACGCAGGTCTTTCCGTTTGCTTACAGTGGGCCAAATCCTCTCCAGAAATTTTAAGTCACAAAAAATGGAATAACCAAAGCCCAAAAAGGATTTTAAATATTCTGTGAATGAGGAATCGTAGTAGAGTCCAATAGAAGTAATTCCTATAAATTTTATTGACGCAGGTATTTCCGTTTGCTTACAGTAGGCCAAATCCTCTCCAGAAATTGTAAGTCACAAAAAATGGAATAACCAAAGCCCAAAAAGGATTTTAAATATTCTGTGAATGAGGAATCATAGTAGAGTCCAATAGTAGTAATTCCTATAAATTTTATTGACGCAGGTCTTTCCGTTTGCTCACAGTGGACCAAATCCTCTCCAGAAAAGTAAAGTTCCAAAAAATGTAAATGTAAAGCACAAAAAATGCAACGACCAAAGCCCAAAAAGGATTTTAAATATTCTGTGAATGAGGAATCGTAGTAGGGTCCAATAGAAGTAATTCCTATAAATTTTATAGACGCAGGTCTTTCCGTTTGCTTACAGTGGGCCAAATCCTCTCCAGAAATTTTAAGTCACAAAAAATGGAATAACCAAAGCCCAAAAAGGATTTTAAATATTCTGTGAATGAGGAATCGTAGTAGAGTCCAATAGAAGTAATTCCTATAAATTTTATTGACGCAGGTATTTCCGTTTGCTTACAGTGGGCCAAATCCTCTCCAGAAATTGTAAGTCACAAAAAATGGAATAACCAAAGCCCAAAAAGGATTTTTAATATTCTGTGAATGAGGAATCATAGTAGAGTCCAATAGTAGTAATTCCTATAAATTTTATTGTCGCAGGTCTTTCCGTTTGCTCACAGTGGACCAAATCCTCTCCAGAAAAGTAAAGTTCCAAAAAATGTAAATGTAAAGCACAAAAAATGCAACGACCAAAGCCCAAAAAGGATTTTAAATATTCTGTGAATGAGGAATCGTAGTAGAGTCCAATAGAAGTAATTCCTATAAATTTTATTGACGCAGGTCTTTCCGTTTGCTTACAGTGGGCCAAATCCTCTCCAGAAATTTTAAGTCACAAAAAATGGAATAACCAAAGCCCAAAAAGGATTTTAAATATTCTGTGAATGAGGAATCGTAGTAGAGTCCAATAGAAGTAATTCCTATAAATTTTATTGACGCAGGTCTTTCCGTTTGCTTACAGTGGGCCAAATCTTCTCCAGAAATTTTAAGTCACAAAAAATGAAATTACCAAAGCCCAAAAAGGATTTTAAATATTCTGTGAATGAGGAATCGTAGTAGAGTCCAATAGAAGTAATTCCTATAAATTTTATTGACGCAGGTCTTTCCGTTTGCTTACAGTGGGCCAAATCCTCTCCAGAAATTTTAAGTCACAAAAAATGGAATAACCAAAGCCCAAAAAGGATTTTAAATATTCTGTGAATGAGGAATCGTAGTAGAGTCCAATAGTAGTAATTCCTATAAATTTTATTGACGCAGGTCTTTCCGTTTCTTCGCCGTGGGCCAAATCCTCTCTAGAAATGTAGAGGAAAAATAGTTAAACAGTGTGATTAACTCGAGGAGTACCTTTAGAAACACTTATGTTCATAAAAGTGGTTCTAGTCGCAACAACAAATCATTTTATAAAGAAAAAGCATTATTAAGGACTGCGCCGAAAAAATGTGTGAAAATAAATGGTTTGTGTCTTTGCTAGTTATATACGTATTTATCTTCACACACATTCTTTCAATCAATCTTACAAAAATAAGTGAAAAAAGAACTTCTAATTTAGAAGTTCTAAATCACCAAATAAAAATGGCATAATCACACCCAAAATGCCAAGAAATATGTACTTCTAAAGAAGTGATGAAAAAAGTGCTTCCAAAAGGTCAAGTTATATTAACATCCGGATCACTACTTCAGAAGTTGTGATAAAAACACTAGTGATATATGTTATACTTAAGTGTCAATCTTTCGCCACTGAAAAGTGGCGATAAAAAGAACATACTTTGTGTGTCACGCCCATATTAAATTCATTAATGTTTCAGTTGAAGAAGAAGTACATCTCGTTCATAAGTTGTGGTGAATTTTGTAGTGATTGGTAAGCTCTTTTTTTGCTGGGTAGCTTCATAACGCTTTTCGAACGATTCGTAAAAGCGTTTTGAGAATACTTTTCAACCCACCCCTATTTTAATAAGAACTGTCAAAATTGTTTTTGGCTTGGTTTGAGCAAAAAATTGGGTTTGCTATCATGATTTTCCCATTACAAAGTATTTTCAACATTATATCCTATTATGTCCTGTATCCAGACCTGTAAAAATGTTGTACTTAAGTATTTTTAAGTAAATATTCAAATACTTATACTTAAAGTTTTCAAGTTCAAATATTTTATTTACTTACTTAACATTTGTTTAAGTAAGTAAAAAAAATATTTGTATTTAAAAAATTAAATACAAGTAAATTCAAATATGTTTATACTTGCTATAAGTAAAATACTTACTATAAGTAAAATACTTATTATAAGTAAAATACTTGAAGAAAATGTTTACAAATAAAATATTTGAACTCAAATAAAATATTTGGCAACATTTTTTCAAATAAATTTATTTGTCATAAATAATTTTATTTATATATAAAACTTCCAAGAATTTTTTTTCGAATTTATAAAATTTTCTGCTACGCAAAAAAGCTTAATTCAGCGAACATTTTTGGGCTGAATCTTTGGATTTGGTGATCGTTAAGTCCAGCCGAAGGCCGTTACATGGAAGAGGTATATTTTGCAAAGCCGGTTGGCCTGATTGTCCATGCAGAGATCTACATACATACATACATATGCATGTACAATTTTGAAGTCCGGAGCCGTTATGGTTGAGGCTGTGGAGTTTGTAATTCCAAAGCCCTACAAAAGTCCAAATAAAAAAAAATGCAAAAATGATTGTTTCCAGATTAAGGGGACTTACACCATTTAAAGAAATACAAAGTTCCCATAAAGGGGCCATCAGATGGCAGACAAATCTTACAATTTATCTTCCAACCGAGCATTTTTTTTCTAAAAATATTTGCGAACACACAATTGAACACATGCTATTATTGACGCCATTTGCATTCGGTCGTTAGACAAATTGTAAGATTTGTCTGTCGTCTGATTGGCGCTTAACGGACATTATGAACAATAACCATATAGGACATAAACATATGACATCAATGGTTGTTTTACAACATTTCTCCATAAATTATTTCCACTTGGTCTAAGGTTTATATCCCAATTTTGTCCGGTCGTAATCCCCACCCTTAGTTTGGTATTTTGATTAAGATCCTAATCGCCATACCGGAAGTTAGGATTGTGACATGTCACCAAAAAATGTTAGAAAAACAAAGTCCATTTCTCTTATACAAGTTGACCAACACTAAAAATGAGTTTTCACCGCTAAAAACGATTTTACAGTTTTTATCCCAAACAACATATCCAAATTTTAACAGGATCAACAGTGCCACCTGTAAGTGGTCTTGTTAGTCAAATGCGTTAGGGATAATTTTTTGCATTACATGTTCTCTGATACTCCATGTCTCGGAATATTATCGAGATTTCGCGACCTTAGGACAACAAGCTTCTATTTGTGCAAAAAAAATGTTTTTAAAAAATTGGTCTTTATGCCCTTTTTCGTCAACCATAATAATGTTGAATATTTGAAAATTTTGGGCCAGTATAAAAATATTTGAAAAAATGTTCTCAAGTATTTTATTTGTAAACATTGTTGACAAATATTTTATTTGTAAACATTTTTTCAAATATTTGAAAATATTTGAACTTGCACTCGTTAAGTAAGTATTTTGTTTTACTTACTTGTTAAAATGTTAAGTAAGTAAAAAAATATTTGTATTTGAAATTTCAAGTACAAATACAAAAATATTTGAAAATTTTAAAAATAAGTAAATAAATTTTCAAGTATTTACAGGTCTGCCTGTATCTATTGATGAAATTGGGTCATAAAATGTTGTTCATTTCATTGAAGATATTGGATACCTTTGTGATAAAAATTTGATTTACAATCATAGGTTTTGCATTTCAAATTGGGCATACGTTATCAGGATGAGAGGCAGCCATAAGAAAACACCAATTTTGTTGCATTGGATTCTATTCTTGTACAGTGGGTATACTACCAATTGCGTTTTATTTTGAGAATTTGTATGAAGCATTTACAATTGATTTTAAGAAACTGGTTTCAAAATCGAAGCCAGAAAACTTAGATATTGTAGCTTCCATATTAGCTACATCATCTGCGATGTGAAAAATTTTGTGAAAATTCATTGTTTGTTTCTAATAATTTTCTTAAAGTTGTGTTCGCATTAATCGCTTTTAAAGTATCTAATTTTCTGGATGGAAAAATACGACAAACTGTATAAATTTTCAATATCCATTAAAACGAAAGATTTCCTCTAAAACTATAAAGTTATGTCATCAGATATTTTATTAAAATTTTGTTGCAATATTACATTTTCTTGCAAACTTTAACATTTTTACAACTAATTTTTGCAGCAATTTCTTGCCTATACCAAGATACAACTTGTATCGTCCAGTACGACAAAGTTTAAAAAAATTTTAAAATTGCTATATTTTTTTGCTTTTTAACGCTTTAACGAAGCGTTCTCAAATCACCATTATAAATGTATTTAAAAACGCTTTATATAAACCGTTTAACGGTGTTATCATTAGGACTATCTGAAAGCGATCTGAGGATGGTTTTCCGTATGATCTGAAAGCATTCGTACTACCATGCAGAGCGCTTTAAAGGCGTTTTTACGGTTGTATTTTTCTACCTGGGTTGTTTGGCGGAAAAACTCGGCGGTTTTTTGTTTTTATGTTTTACGCTTCCCGCTCCAATTGTGATTATTCTCTTATAGCATTTTTGCAAGGGTAGTATTAATGCTATGATTTTATGCTACAAAGCGTGAGCGTCTTTTTTTCGTTTTTATTTTGAGTTTACAAATAGCTGTTGTTATTATATTCCGCTGTTGTAAAAAAAAACAATTTTCTAGAGTCCGACCGAAACCAGTTTTCGAGGACGAACCGAAACCGAACCGAATATTCGGCCGAAAAAGTAATATTCGGCCGAAACCGAACCGAAACCGAAATTTAAAAAAAATTACCGCCTGGCATGAATAAAATTATTAAAAAGTTTTTAAAGATTAATATACAGCATATAATGCTTTTAAACCATAGGAATTGTTGTATTTTTGAAAAAAAAAATGTTTTTTAAAAAACTTACAAAAAAATTGTATATTTCATTTGCAGATTAGAAGAAAATAATTTTTAAACTGAAACAGTTTTACACTTATTGCATAAACTTGTAACATTTTCTTCAATTGAACTGAAACAAGTGTAATGAAATACGAAATCAAAAATTCACCGACTTTTTTACATATTTTTTAAAATACCAAAAAGTTTCGGTTTCGGCTAATATTCGGCCAAAATTTTGCCGAATACCGAATAGAGGCCGAAACCCCATTATTCGGCCGAAACCGAGATCAAAACCGAATATTCGGTCAGACTCTACTATTTTCTATCGAAAATCGCTTTTATAGCGATTTTTTAGTAGGATTTAGCCTCTTTCTGTTTGAAGAATAGTTGGCATCAGTGCTGCACTCAAAGAAGAAGATGAAATAGTTTTATTTTTTCATATGTTTTGTTCTAATTTTTGGTTATATTTAGTTATAATTCGTTTTAGAAATCTTTTTTATTTTTTTTACACAAGATGTGAAAGTTTGTTAATTTTTCTTATTGTTTTCTGGAAAATCTAAAAGATGTTGAATATTGTAAGTTTGAAAGGCCAGAATATGCTATGGGTTTTAGTCTTGCATATAAATGAAAGTCTTGTATATTTTTATTACATGTATTTTGTTGTTGTGGTCTTGCATACTTTTGTATTTATACAAGATCTGCAAGCTTTGAAAGGTCTGCAAGGGTATTTTGTAGAGTCCGACCGAATATTCGGTTTCGGTCTCGGTTTCGGCCGAATAATGGGGTTTCGGCCTCTTTTCGGTATTCGGCAAAATTTTGGCCGAATATTAGCCGAAACCGAAACTTTTTGGTATTTTAAAAAAAATTGTAAAAAAGTTGCTGAATTTTTTGATTTTGTATTTCATTACACTTGTTTCAGTTCAATGGAAGAAAATGTTACAAGTTTATGCAATTAATGTAAAACGGTTTCAGTTCAAAAATTATTTTCTCCTAATCTACAAACTAAATAAACATTTTTTTTGTAAGTTTTTTGAAAAATACTACAATTCCTATGGTTTAAAAGCATTATATGCTGTATATTTATTTTTAAAAACTTTTTAATAATTTTATTCATGCCAGGCGGTAATTTTTTTGAAGTTTCGGTTTCGGTTCGGTTTTGGCCGAATATTACTTTTTCGGCCGAATATTCGGTTACGTTTCGGTTCGGCCTCGAAAACTGGTTTCGGTCGGACTCTAGTAGTTTGCTACCAAGACTAATTGGTGTCTTGCACAGACGGACGTACAGGCGGAAGGACAAGAATGTCTTTACACTAATTAGATAAGGTACGTCTGCGAGACATATACTTTCAACGCATCGTCCTCTTTCACGCCTAATTACACTGTACAACGATTTCAAAATTTTTTTTAATTACACGTGTGTTGGAGTTCTGAAAGATTACCCATGAAAAACTTGGTAATGATTACCCCTTCCTGCCTCGCTTACGTGATAATAGCTTTAAATACTACTAATTACCATTAGCATTACATTGTGCCAAAAAAAGGCAAAATGTGGTTACCTCCAATGACATCTCCGTGCTAAACTTACTCATATTTTTGCTAACCCCTGAAGTTAATTACTTGGTAAGCGAAGTTTTTGCTGGGTGGTATAGAAAACTGCTGTGATTTCTAGAAATTTGTTTGGATAAGGGGTGGGGGGGTTGGTAGTCCTAGCAAATAGTATTATTTCATTATGATTAAAAAAAATTTCGAGTTGGGCCCCCCCCCCCTTTTCAAATTCCTGGATACGTCGCTGGTAATATTACGGCGATACATATAAATCTTTTTTTTTTTCTTATTTGTCGATATTGCCCTTTAATCGCCAGGAAAAATTGTTTTCGTATCGCCAGGACGTGTTGCCGTCGGGAAACAGTTTTTCCGGAAGATTGTATCGCCAGCGATACGAATTCGATAATTGTCGCAATAAAATGAACAGTTTTAGCAATATAACCGGCGAATCGATGTCGTGTCATTTTGTGTGCAGGGTAAATATTGTAAAAAACACACACAAACAAAAATTGAGTGAAATTTGCTTATGTTTGTTAGCAATAGACCAATTTTACGAAACATTGGGCGAAATTTTTATATGGATCTAAGTCCAAAATTGGTTTAATTATATTCAGGAGGCTAATCACGTAAAACGAAAACGATTGACCATGCATAAACGACATCAAAATACATATCGTTTTGAAGGGAAATTTGAAAATGTTTCTTTATTAAATTATTAAAGAGTATTGTCTAATCCAGAAACATTAAAAAAATTGGAAATATTTTGATTAGTTTAGGAGCAACAAGGCTCCAAAAATCGACCATAGTTAACTATTGTTTTACGTGATCACAGTCCAGATTTGAATAGGCTACCAAAGAACATATTTAACACCTACAGTCAGTATATCAGTATTTTCAATAATTTATGTGAATATCGGGAGGGTGGTTTGTATGGGGATTACATGAAGAACTGGTATGATGCCTTTAAATTGCAATGTTGATTTGTGAATACAAAATACGCTTACCTGTCAAATTTCGAAAGGATACTTAATTTAATACCTTTATTAGAGCCATTAGGGATAGCTCTAAGCATGAATCGATTTTTTCAATTTCAGTAGGCTTCGCCATTGGTCCAAAGCAAGCTAACGTTTCAAATTTCATACAAATTGACTGTTATTAATTGCTACCTGTATCGTGCTTACAACGTTTACATTGCTAAATCGTCTCAGAAAGTGATACATACCGAGTCGATCGGTATTCTTATAGGTATGTCTATGACCGATATTTTGGATAGTTTCAAACATCAGCCCAAACTCATAATACCACAGTAGGGTATAATTAGGTTGTTGCAAGTATAATTTGGTAAAGTAAAATTACATACAATGCTTGATTTTAAGTTTTCTATACATACAAAAATATAAAATATAAGAAAGCAACGGGAAAAGTGAAAGTTTAAAATAACACCACAAACAGCTATAATCGTGTTAGCTTGCAAATAAGATTTTTATGACTGATTCTATCAAAAGACGTTGTTAAGGCAAAATTAAATACCATAAATATAGCATTTTTGTTTTTTTTTTTCTAAATCGTCCTAAGAAGTTATTAACTTGTTTTAATTTGTCAATGGACTCCACTCCACTCAACTTGGCTAATGTGTTAATAAAGAACATACCGTGGGTGCAAAGACTTGGCACTTGAATTGCATACATTTTCAATTAAACTTTTTATTTTATAATTAAAGTTATTGACCCTTTTCTACAATATAATACTGTTCTTAGTGGGACACAACTTTTAGGTACTGAAATCGAAACAAAAAAGAAACCTGATAGTAGCAACACATGGTGTGAAATAACGAAATCAATTCGGGTACCAGACAGAATACAGTTCAACAAGGAGAAAGATTAACAAATTTGTTAAAACAATATTTTTCTGTTACTCCAATTATAGATTTTGTCACTTACCTTCTGTTACACACATTGGGATTTGGGAAACATTGTTTTTGTGTTCCAATTACCAATACAAGAATACATTTACAATGGATTTTTTTCAATCATATATATACACAATGAACTACAAGGTGAAACCCGCATACGAAAAATTAAAAAAGAAAATATATATATAAGCCAATTTTCTTTTTAAGGCTGGCTTTACTTTTATCAAATGTTTTTGAATGTTTCTGTGTTTTTACGATATAAACCTTGTTTTATTTTTAATTTAATATTTTTTCTTCTTTTTTACAATATTATAACACTAACACGCGTCTTCTTTTTTTTATTTTTTCACAATTTTTCAATTCCCCCTGCTGATATGATGTCGTCGTGTCATATAAACAGCACGCATACATGTACTCAATCACTCATACAATAGCACTGTTTATTTTCCCTGCAAACAAAACGATACGACATCGATTCGCCGGTTGTATTGCCGATACGATAAATGTTATTGCGGCAATTATCGAATTCGTATCGCCGGCGATACACCTTTCGCGAGAAACTGTTACCCGACGGCAATACATCCCGGCGATACGAAAACGATTCGTCTTGGCGATACAAGGGCAATATCGCCAGATAATCGTATAAAAGAAAAATAATAGATTTGTATGTATCGCCGGAATATCACCAAAATGATAAACCGGCGATACAGCTATATTGATTCCCTGATGCTGAAAATAGACATTATTTTTTTTCATTCATATTTTGGTCATGTTAACAGGACTAAAAACATTTGCATTCATCTGAAAAATATATCCGCAACATTCGCTGAATTTTTTATTTTATTTTTGAACGCGCATTTGTGTTTTTCGGCCAAATTTATATTCGTTCAAAGATTTCTTGTTGTGCTTGATAAATTATTTTATTTTAAATTGACAAAGAAATAAAAATTTTCAACATTTTTTTTTGTTTATCGCCAAAATATCGTTCGTATGAGAAAACAGCGATATAATAAAAATACTACTTTGATTTTTTATTGAAATGATAAATTTTCGTATCGCCGCAATATCTTTTCGGCGATATATCGCCCTATTGTTTGCAGGGTTACTTTTTGAAAGTTTGCTTTAATAATCGTATTCGTATGAAAATGACAGCAATAAGAATGCACCACAAAGAAGAATTGTTTTCACTATGTTCACTTCGTCATTGCATTCGTAGTATTAGTATTATGGGTTAATGATAATATGACGAGTATAGGCATTGAGTATTTACCATGAATTTATAATTTTTTTTTTTTAATTTTTGTTTTTCTTTTAAAAATGCAACACTTCATTTACTTTTCTTTTTTATTTATGTTAGTGACTTTCGTTATACTTTTCTTCACAATATGTTATATGAGAAAGATTACACACTTTTATGAAATGATTGCGTTACTGTTTTCATTTGGAGAAAATCCATTCTTTTGAAGTGAATATTTATTGTTTAATATTATTTTATTGTTTTTTAAACCCATTTGCCATGGTTCTAATATCTAATTAATTTTACAAGAATTCAAGCTTTTTTATTAAAATTTTAAAGACGACGACCACGAATTCAACTTCCCGACAGCGTAGTTATTTTATATTTTAAAATGCCAAAATGGAGAATACACGAACAGGGCTGCCAGACTTGGGGATTTATCCCCAAAGTTGGGGATTTCATGATAGAAAAAAGGACAACAAATCCCATTTGGGGATTGGGGATTTTTATGGGGATTTCCAAAATTATTTTGGGGATATTTGAAATTAAATCTATATAATACAACAAGATAAATTAAATAAATCAACGTTTTTTAAAAATAGTTTTAATGACAACCACTCTTTGCTACGAGATTACGAAGCTCATTCAGCAAAACTTGAATTTTTCGGCTGTAAAAGTAAAAAGTAAAAAGTAAGAAGTAATCCAGCAATACGTCTTTGGCCTTAAAGGCTTATTGTATTGCAAATAAATAAACAAATAAATAAATAAAATAAATAAATAAAATGTATATTAAAATTGCCAAACACCGTTTATTTACGCGTTTGGGGATTTTTGGGGATTTTTTAATTGCTAAATCTACGAAATAAAATTACCACTAATATATTTTTTTTTTTTAATTAAGTGCGTATGATACCTGCTTTTTTCAAGTTGGCACACGAGAAATAACACAATTTTGACGTATGTCGGAATAAATGTCCACATAATTATAGAAGGTGGAGCCAGTGGGATACACGAGAAAAATTACATTGGTCATCCAACAAGTCATCCAATTTGTTTGAAATGTATGGGAGCCTAAGATAATAATCACAAATGGAGCGGGAAGCGTTTTTCCGCAACTGTTCACATACGTTTTATATGACAACAAAATTCCGCCGCGTTTTTCCGCCAAACTAGATTCAGAGAATAATCACAATTGGAGCGGGAAGCGTTTTTCCGCAACTGTTCACATACGTTTTATATGACAACAAAATTCCGCCGCGTTTTTCCGCCAAACTAGATTCAATTCTATTTTTATGAGGACAATTGCGTTTTTCCGCTTCCCGCTCCAATTGTGATTATTCTCTCAATTCTATTTTTATGAGGACAATTGCGTTTTTCCGCTTCCCGCTCCAATTGTGATTATTCTCTTAAAACAACATTCGTGTACAGCGTTGCCAGGTACTTTTTTCCGTTGTCCCGAAAAATATAACAAAATATCCCCAAACAATAAAAATTTTTTTTTTTGATAACACAAAAAAAAATTCTTAATGCCTTTATGATACCTGCTTTTTTCAAGTTACTTATTGCTGCATTTATTAGGGTTTTTCTATAAAAATTTCGATAACTTCAACCAAAAATTTTGAATTTATCGAAATTCCCATAGAAAAACCCTAATAAATGCAGCAACAAGTAACTTGAAAAAAGCAGGTATCATAAAGGCATTAAGAATTTTTTTTTGTGTTATCAAAAAAAAAAAAAATTTTATTGTTTGGGGATATTTTGTTATATTTTTCGGGACAACGGAAAAAAGTACCTGGCAACGCTGTACACGAATGTTGTTTTAAGGCTCCCATACATTTCAAACAAATTGGATGACTTGTTGGATGACCAATGTAATTTTTTTCACGAAAAAAGCGCTAGAATCCGCCAAAAATTAATTTAGCGGGGAAAATTTAAAAATTTCCCGCTAAATTACAAAAAAAAGCGCTGAAAACCGAAAAACTTGGCATTTTTGATTGACAAAAAAGAAAAATTAAAAAAAAAACCTCCAAATTATTTTTTCTACGAAAATTTACTTTTCATTAAAAATGCGCAAGAAACGGTCGAAAAAATTTTAGCGGGAAAATTAGTGTTTGGGAATTCCCGGACTTTTCAATTTCCCGGGAAACGGGAAAAAAATAATTTATTTCCCGGGATTCCCGGGAATCCCGGGAAATTTTCATTATTAATGTAAATCATAAAAAACATTAAAATTTAATTATATTTTTATTAAAAACAGTTTTATAAGAGATAAACAATTAATTAAAACATAAAAAATCAAAACATAAAAGTTAAAAATCCTGAAATACAATCAGACCTTTGAAGAATTAATTCACTTTTTGATTTGATTCGCAAAAAGATTAATTCATATTAATAAATCAAGGAATTAATTCTTGATGATTTGATTCAAAAGAATTAATTTCAACTTTTTGTTGAATGAATTAACTAATTTTTTGTTTAATTCCTTGTTTAAATAATGATTCAAATCAACTTGATTCAAATCAACAAAGAATTAATTCACTTGATTCAAATCAATTGATTCAAATCAATTGATTCAAATCAATTTGATTCAAATCAATTGATTCAAATCAATTTGATTCAAATCAATTGATTCAAATCAAAAATGTTTTGATTCAGTTGATTTAAACATTTTTTTCTTAAATCAAAGTATTTACTTTACACACGCACACACATACCACAGACTAAATACAGACTCGACAGTAGAGTTTTATAAGAAAAAATGGGGAAAAACTACGCGATTTTAGGAGAAAACACAGCGGTTTTTAGTCCGTTTTACGCTAACATGGCAACACTTTCTACGACTTAGGAGTGAGTGAAACAACAAAAACCGATCTGGCATCCATTTTTCTAATGGCGCGTTGTATTAGCTTTCTCTTTCTAACCTAATTCGTAGAATAATTTGAAAACATTAACCATATGGTTAAGAAATACTTTTTTGACACCTGTCATATATGTCGAGTCTGTATTAGTCTGTGCACATACTATAACATATATTCTTGTGCGGTAGTAGCAAGCAAAAAGTCAAAGCAACAGAATTTTATAGTGTACATTTTATTGGCAGCATTTTTTAGCCTATGCATGCAAAGGAATCACAAAAATGCAAGACATTGCTTTAATATAACATTTATTAATTTGCACATATACATTAAGGGTGGGATAATGCACGACTTTTCGATATAATGGAAATGTATGTGTATAATAAAAATGTAAATCATTCATTGTTTTTGTGTTAAAAGTTATTTTTATGCTGAAGAACCAAATTCGTTATTGACTAAAGTAAAGATAGGCGCGTGAGTGGATTTTGACTCACACTCACTAACGCAAAAAATAATCGGATCACTCACTAATCCCTCACGCAATATTTTTTTACTCACGCTCACTCACTATTCACGTGAGTAATAAAAAACTTACTCACACTCACGCGTGACTCACGCCAGATTCAATCACGCTCACGCGTGAGTCACGCAAAATCTACTCACGCAATAAAATTTTCTTACCAAAAAAAAAAAAAAAACTCGAAAAAAAAAATTTTTAGAAAAATTTTAAAAAAATTGGGCAAATCAAAAAATTGTGCAAATCAAAAAATCTAATCACGCAGACTCACGCCAAAAATAAATGACTAACTCACTTATCACTCGCTCAGGTTTTTTTCAAATCACGCTCACTCACAATCACGTGATTGAAATGGAAATCACTCACACTCACGCGTGATTCACGTGAATCACGCAAATCACGTGACCAGCGCCCATCTCTAGACTAAAGGTACACATTTAATAATACTGTACAATTTGGAGTGTTGTTTATTGATGGCGTGGTGTGTTTAAAATTGGCGATATTCCAATGAATTTAACGCAATCAGACCTGATAAGATTTTTATAATGTGCATTTTTAGTGTTTGATTTAAGTGAAAAAAGTTTAAATCAAGTTGATTCAAACCAAAAGTGATTTGAATCAGTTGATTTGAATCAAAAGTGATTTGAATCAGTTGATTTGATTCAAAAGTGATTTGAATCAGTTGATTCAAATCAAGTGATTTGAATCAGTTGATTCAAATCAAAATGTATTAATTCAATTGATTCAAATCAACGAATTTATTCTTTGCAATGAAATTAAGTGATTTAAATAATGAATTAATTCTTTTCGATTTATAGAAACAGGGAATTAATTCAATTATCTTAAATCAGATTTAATAAATTGAATTAGGGAATTAAATCTTCAAAGGTCTGAATACAATAAAACAAAACAAAAAAATATTGCAACTTTTTCCTTCACAAATAATCGCAAAAAAAAACTAAAAATCGCAAAAAAATTTAAAACGGAGTTATTCGAGAAAAAACTAATATAGTTGGCAGCACTTTTAATATTTTCTCTGGAAATGTTAATTCTAGGTTCAAAATTTTTATATTTTTTTGACAGTCTTAGCAAAATTATCATTAACCGACGTATATTTTTTGACTTTTTAAGTTTTTTTCATGATATTCACATACTTTTTACACTTGGTCAGTTTTCCTTTGAATATATATTTGCACTGTTCTTCCAAATAAAAAAAATACAAAAAATATCAAATGTAATTATACCTGTATGTAAAAAAATGGTAAAAATTAAAGTAAAATAAACGTTTTTATGTAAAAAGATTTATTTTACAAAATTCCTGGATTTCCCGGGAAAAATTAAAAAAATTCCCGGGAATTCCCGTCAGTGTTTTCCCGGGAATTCCCGGGAAATCCGACCCGGGAATTCCCGGACCCCAAACACTAGGGAAAATACAAAATTCTCCCGCTAAATTTCAAAAAAAGCGCTAAAATTAGACAAACGTGGCGTTTTCGATTGAAAAATTGGAAAAAAACACTAAATTTGTCCCACTAAATCCAAATAAAAAGCGCTAGATTTTCCCGCTAAAGCACCGTTCCCGCTAAACCCAATTTTTCCCCGCTAAAACCAAACAAAAAGCGCTAGATTTAGCGGGAAACCTCCAACTTGGCAACAGTGATCCCACTGGCTCCACCTTCTATAATTATGTGGACATTTATTCCGACATACGTCAAAATTGTGTTATTTCTCGTTTGCCATAGTCAAATCACAGACTAATTAGTCTGTGGTCAAATGTTATACATATTTGTGTTGGAAATAAATGTTAACATAGTTCTCCAAACATAAGTCTCACGAATGACATATATAAAGGATTGAGAAGAACGACAGAAATCGGTGTGTACTAAAAAAATAAAATGTCGAAACAAAAAGGAATTGTGAAAATTGTCAATTTAATATTTTTTTAATTTGTTTAAAATACAAGAAAATTGTGTGATTTTTTCCATTTTTTTTGAAAATTATTAAATTTTGCTAATTAATCTTTAAAAATTAAGTAATTGTTTCTGCTAAAAGTGTGTGAAATTGCAAATAATAAAAATTTAAAGAAAACACCGAAACTTGTCAAACTATTGACATGGCCGACCAGTTGTCCAATCTTACTTAATACGGCGTTCACACTTGCTGTTTTGAAGTGTTTAAAAGTGAGATGTTTAAAAAAGTCTTTGTTCTGTATCCATTACGTTTTTATTCTGTTACTGGTGTTTTGTTAAACAACTTGTTTAAAGTCGCTAGTGTGAACTCCATATATATCTAAACCGTGATAAGTCTTAACAATTATGTTAACATAAGAAACGTCAAATTCATGAGTTTGTTGATGCCGACATTTTGGAAAAATACAAATACGCAAAAAACTTTCACTTTATTAATAATAAAGGTTGTTTTTTGAAAGAAAGTAACTTAATAACGTTAAAAGACATGAATGGCAATATTTACCAAGCACTTTTGTGCAAATGTAGTTAAAATTTTGTTTACTGGGATGTTCTTAAGCGTTTGGCAAAATATTAAAATAACTTGTTTAATGGGATTCCTCCCTATCTGCTTGGTAAAATTGGAAAATTTTATTATGAAATCACACCCAATTTTTTTTTTGCGTGTAATAATAATAAATAAAAAATAAATTAAAGAAAGTGTCAAAAATAAAAAAATTAAAAATATTTAAATATTTGAATAAAAAACCACAATAAACAAAAGATTTTAATAAATTATTTTAAAATATCCCGTAAATTAATTTATTGTGTGTTTTTTAAGCCGGTATAATCGCGAATTTTGTTCGGTAAATTTTGAAAACGTGATAAGTGTCAAATTTTTCGGGTTTGAACGGCTGAGTTTTGAAAATGAAAATACGTATTTTCAACGAGTTTTCAAAGTCAGCCTGAATGTACTATAGGATTTAATTTACCACCGACCAACTGACCCTTTTTGTACAAATTTCTCCAGTGACTGCTGCCCACGCTTTTTCTTAAAGTGAAGGATCCGCTATAGCTTCACGAATTTATTTAAAAGCATCCTGTAAAAATAGAAAATTATTACAAAACACAAATTTTGAATTTTAAAAACTAGTTAACCCCGTTGGTCTGTTGGTATGGAAAAACACTTACTTTTTGTCATTCCATTTGTAACTCATCAAAACAGGTCTGGACTCCATTGGCTTTGCTATATAAATGAGCTTTTAGATTTTAATTTTATATTTAAAGGAAGGAGTGGTGCCCACGCTCTTTATTGTAGTGAAGGCACAGACTAAATACAGACTCGACAGTAGAGTTTTATAAGAAAAAATGGGGAAAAACTAAGCGATTTTAGGAGAAAACACAGCGATTTTTAGTCCGTTTTACGCTAACATGGCAACACTTTCTACGACTTAGGAGTGAGTGAAACAACAAAAACCGATCTGGCATCCATTTTTCTAATGGCGCGTTATATTAGCTTTCTCTTTCTAACCTAATTCGTAGAATAATTTGAAAACATTAACCATATGGTTCAAGTCTACTTTTTTGACATCTGTCACTTATGTCGAGTCTGTATTAGTCTGTGGTGAAGGATTCGCCGTGGCTTCAAAAATTTATTTACCAGTACCCTGTAAAAATAAAAAACTATTACCAAACATTAATTTTTAACTAAAAATCTATTCAACCTTATTGGTGTCTTCGGAATGGTGGTATACTCACTTTATCATTCCATTTGTAATTCATAGAGATATATGTACGTCTGGGACTCCATTGGTTTTGCTAAATGAATGGTGTTTTATTAAGTTATGACAGCAAAATTAACTTTAGCATTTCTTACATTTATTAATCTTTTAAAAAACTAATTATTTATTTTTATTTATTAATTTATTTCAATTTTAATTATCAATTTCCTTTTTACTTTTTTACACTTATAGAAATACCATAATAGTATGTTTCCAGTGGCATGATTTGGGCAAATCAGAGTGTTTTGAGGAAATCATGTCATTTTCTACATGTTTTCCCATACATTTTTCATATAGGTACGTACAGACGACGCAATATTATGTACAATATGCAATTATATTGATCGTGTGTGGGTTAGATTGACGATTGTACAATGGTCAATCTAACCCACACACGATCAATATAATTGCATATTGTACATAATATTGCGTCGTCTGTAGGTACCTTATGAGCAAAACATCTCAAATTGGGTGTTTTGGTACAAAACATTTCGACTTTTTAAACTCAGCACTTGTTTTGGTCAGTGCAACACTGTATTTTATATTCGAAAATAAAAGCTACTCATTCGTACACCCAAAAAAAAACGTGGGTATTCAATACTAAAAATTTTACTAATGAACTAATTTTTTAGTCCAAAATGATCTAGTGCAGGCGTTGGTAATCAATACTAAAATTTTTTACTAATATTATTCAAAACCAGTAAAAATTACTAATTTTAGTACTTTGAAGATACTAAAAAACTACCGTACTACTGGTAATTAGTAACTTATTAGTAGATTTTGGTACCAAATCACTTACTAATATTTTTACTGCAGAATTATTTTGAGTGTAGTGAGTGTTCGCTAGAAGAAGAAGATATTTTATGTTTTTTATTGTTGAAATAGTTTACAATTAGTTGTTCAAACATCTTTATTTAATTATAATAAACTACAAAATTAATTGTTTTTGGTAATTATTTTTCTAATTTTGTTGTTTTAATTATTTTGTGGAGAAATCGTCAAAGTATTGTAGAATGTGGTGAAACTCAGTCGTCGAAAGTGAAACTCATTCGACGTCGAAGTGATGCGCGTATTTAGAAATAAGGATGATTGAAAACCGATCTGGCATCTATTTTTCTAATAACGCGTTATATTATCTTTCTCTTTCTAACACATGTTCTACACGTACCAGAAATGCATAGATTTTTCTGTTAACAAATGTCACAGTGACATTTGTGACATTGTCACTTGATTTTTGGTTAATGTGTTTACATCATAGGGGTGAAACGAATAAGTTTCACACATGTGTATGTATTAGTGACGGCACGCGCGTGTAACTTTTGACGTTTCATACAAAACATAAACAAACAACGAAAATACAGATGCAAAAGCTCACACGTACAGGCACACGTATTCTAGGCAGAGAAGTAAATTTAGTAGTATTTTGTATGCGTCCATATTGAAAGTACCAAAATAAGCACTCGTGTTGCATGTCTATATGGTCTGTGGTTTACATCGATTTAATTTAAATAATACTGTAGACATTACTTTTTGATTGATCTCTAATGGTGTTTTCTTTTCTGGCAAAAAATGTGCCTTTTTTTGCATTTCGCCCCAAAAATTATGTTTTTGTGTTCTTTTCTAAAATATGTCAACCATTATAAAGAATATCGTGTTCTTTTCTAAAAATGTCTGCCCTACACGCAAAAAAAAACTTGGGTGCGATTTCATAATAAAAGGTTCCAATTTTACCAAGCAGATAGGGAGGAATCCCATTAAACAAGTTATTTTAAGATTTTGCCAAAACGCTTAGGAACATCCCAGTAAACAAAATTTTAACTACATTTGCACAAAAATGCTTGGTAAATATTGCCATATATGTCTTATAAAAAAAACGTTAATGCTTAATAAAAATAATCAATTTTGTTTTGTATAAAAAATAAAAGAAATTTAGTTATATTTTTTTCCATTATTTATTTATTTAATATAACTAAAATTAAATACAATAAAAACAATACAATACATACAATATAATAAAATATATACAATACAATTATACAATATAAAATATAATATAATAAACACAAAACTTACAAATCTAAACTGCATCTTCCATCGGGCGTCGAACATAAAAAGTCGTATACCTAGAAAAAAAAGAACAATTATAAGTTAATTAATTTCACATAAATATAAAAATAAATTTAATACAAACCTTGTCGAAATATACATGTTTGTTTATATATTTAGTTTATTTCTTCACAAGCCCATTTGGATAGACGCTTGAAAATAGAGTTGTTAAACGAACTAGTTTAATTGAACTAGTTCAAATGAACTGCAAATTTTTTCGTACATGTATTGGGTCTCCTTTATACGCCCATGCAAAACTTTACCAAGTTTTAACAAAAATAAATCAATTTAGTAGCGGGTAATAATAAACAAGTCGTTTAGCATAATGTTTAAAAGTACTTGCAATGTGCCAAGCAAGCTTGGTAATATTTGTAAACAACATAAATATGAAATTTTAGCTTTGACAGAGGAAAACAAAACAAGGCTTGCGAAAAATCTTAAAACTCTATAGAAAAAAAAATTTACCAAGCATGATTGCATAATTTTACACACGGGATTTTTTTGCGTGTATAAAGTGCAAAAAAGTTACACTTTTTACCCCGTAAAAAATCACGGGGTTGAAATTGCCTTATACAACAGCTGACTTTTTCTGTGTTGTTTTCTCAAAACAGCTGTTAAAAAATTCAGGGCAGAGTATTTCTGGATGTTGTGTTCTATTCTAGTCAAATAAAATGCAAGTTTTTGAAGGTGTGAGTTATGGTGTTTTCTTTTCTAAAAAAAAAATGTTTGCCTTTTTAGAGCATACATTTTTAAAATGTTTAACACACCTTAAAAAAATCTATAAAAATTTGCATTTTATTTGACTGGAATAGAACACAACATACAGAAATACTCTGCCCCGTATTTTTTAACAGCTGTTTTGAGAAAACAACACAGAAAAAGTCAGCTGTTGTATAAGGCAATTTCAACCCCGTGATTTTTTACGGGGTAAAAAGTGCAACTTTTTTGCACTTTATAGGGCAGACATTTTTAGAAAAGAACACGATATTCTTTATAAGGGTTGACATTTTTTAGAAAAGAACACAAAAACACAATTTTCGGGGCGAAATGCAAAAACAAGGCACATGTTTTGCCAGAAAAGAAAACACCATTAAACATTTTAAAAATGTATACCCTAAAAAGGCAAACATTTTTTTTCAGAAAAGAAATCACCATAACATAATTGTTAAGGTAAAATGCTTAACAATTATGTCTACGATGCGTTAACATAAAACAACTGACGTTTGTTAATAGAAAAATCTATGCTTTTATGGTACGTGTAGAACTTGTGTAACCTAATTCGTAGAATAATTTGAAAAAATATGGTTAGAGACTACTTTTTTGACACCTGTCACTTATGTCGACATAAGTGACAGGTGTCAAAAAAGTATTCTTTAACCATATGGTTAATATTTTGAAATTATTCTACGAATTAGGTTAGAAAGAGAAAACTGATATAACGCGCCATAAGAAAAATGGATGCCAGATCGGTTTTTGTTGTTTCACTCACTCCTAAGTCGTAGAAAGTGTTGCCATGTTAGCGTAAAACGGAATAAAAACCGCTGTGTTTTCTCCTAAAATCGCTTAGTTTTTCCCCATTTTTTCTTATAAAACTCTACTGTCGAGTCTGTATTTAGTCTGTGACTACACCGAAAAAATTACCCAGCTAGATAGTTACGAAAATTCCCAGTTGATTTAAAATAAATTTAAAATAACTAGAGTAGTTTAAAACAACTGGACTTTTAGTTTAAAAAAACAGTCTCTCTGTTACCCTGTAAATAAAGTTGCTTACAAACTTCAAAAATAAACATAATTTTATATAAACAAAAAGGATTAAAGAAATAGATTTTTATTTTGTGCCCTGGTAAGTCTTTATTAGTTAATTTGGATTCTTTTTTAAGTAAGAAAATAACTAATATTAATTTTTCAGATAGAGATATAAGATGTTTGTGGATTTGCAGCATGTAAAGAAGCTAAGAAGAAGTTGATGCTCTGACAAAAATGCAAAAATAAAACGGATAAGAAATCTTCAAATAATGTAATTTATATAAAAATTATAATTTTCAAATAAAATATTAGTGATAAAAATAAAAAATCTTTCATTAAATGGAAGCATCAAACCAAAAATGTGCAGTCCCAAATGACCATTTATATTTTGTTCCCAGTTACTACCAACTAATTAGAACAATTTTCAAATTTCAATTATTATTTGGTTTCCAGTAACTGGGCATTCAGCCAAGTCAAACAACTGAGGTCCAGTTAGGTGTATTTTAACTGGGACTTAGTTGATTTTTTAGTAGCCAGTAACTGGGAAATTTTTTGGGTGTACTGTCGAGTCTGTATATACACCGAACCAAAAATGGCAGTAATATTAACGAAAAAGCATGTTAATTTGACGAAAGAACAATCATTATACAGCTAACAAAAACGGGGTGTTGATTTGAATAAAATTTTTCGTCAATTTATATTTGACATTAGTTTGATGAAATTTCGTCAAATTAACAGAATTATTTTCGTTAATTTGAATAAAATTGTTTATTCAATTTGAATAAATTTCTTCAAATTAACATACCCAGATATTCATATTAACAGAATTGTTTTCGTCAATTCAACGATTTTTTATCAATTTTAGACTTTTTATTACCCTAGCAAAAATAATTTTTTGTATGTATTCACAAATAATTTAATATATTTGCAGTTTGTTATGTATAGCTGTTAATATTTATAAAAAAAAATATACGAATTATACAAATAAATTAGTTAAAAATAGCGTTAAGGGACAAATTTGCGATATTAATTAAATTATATCACGCAAATTAATATATTTTTATCTGATGCCATTGTCCATCCCACTATAAAAAAGTATTTCATTTGTATAGATTAAATACAATTCTTATAAACACTTGCATACTATAAATACAACATAAAATGCAATTATATTAAATTATTTATGAATACATATTAAAGAACATCATTCTTAAAAAAACAAAAATATCAATTAAATACTCAAACTTAAAAATTTTTATTAGGTATAACAAACAAAAAATTTACAAATTCATTAATAATTTAAACTGTTATTTAATTTAAATTCTGTTGCACAGTGAAAAAAAGGGCATTACCGTCCAACCTGAATCAAATTACGTCGCGTAAGGCGTAACGCCCAATAATTTTTCATTTCAAATATTTAAATGTGAGTTACCTAAATCAAACGGACGTAAAAATTTCAAATTTGATGTGTTTGTTTTTGTTTTTTTTTTACGTCTTGCGCTACGCATTTGATTCTGGTTCGACCCTTAAAAATATTAGTTTGGGGCAATTTTAATGTTATTGCATCAACAAATTAATTGATTTTTTAATATTAAATTAATTTTCCAAAATGTTTATGACGCGTGCACAATGAAAAAAAAGAATGGCGTCAAAACTAAACATTTTCGTTAATTTGATAAAATTTCATCAATTTTACCTCTTCAGAAGATGTTAAATTGACGAAATTTTGTCAATTTGAATAAAATTTGTTGATTTCTTAAAAATCTTAAAAAAAAATTGATGAAATTTTGTCAAAGATCAACAAAAATTTTTCGTTGATTTTACCTACGAGATTTGGTTCGGTGTAGTCTGTGGTATGTGTGTGCTTTCAAAAAAATGAATTAAAAAAATTTAATTCAAAAAAAGAATTAAATCAAAAAAATAATTAATTAAAAAAAAGAATTAATTCAAAAAAGAATTAAATCAAAAAAAGAATTGAAAAATTAATTCAAAATGAATTAATTCAGGTTTACCTCACATAGTTCAGGTAAATATAACATATATGTAAACAAAGTTATAGAACAAAAATTTTTTAGAATTGCAAGTTTTACAACATATATTTTTTTCGGTTCAAAAAAAAGTCAGGATATTAATATCCTGTTCTCACGAGCTAAAAACTGTTTTAAGCGATATTTGTTTTAATAAAAAAAAAGTAATCGCGAATTTTGTTCGGTAAATTTCGAAAACGTGATAAGTGTCAAATTTTTCGGGTGTGGTTACCAACCTATTTGGCTCGCGTACCACTAATTTTAAATTTTGTCAGCCGCGTACCTCCTAACGAGTTTTTTGTTTTCGTTAAAAAACTTCTCTTATAAATATTAGAGTTAATTTTGAAATTTTTGATCTGCGGGTATTATCATTTTTGTGAAGGATTTAGGGGAGATCAAAACAATGGTGGTATTTTTTGGGATTTTTTTCGCTCCTTGGGGTGGTTCAATGCATCTGAAAACGCGGATTTTGAGCTGATTTTTCTGCAGAGCAAAAACAGCTGAAAATATTGCAAATCTGATTTCACCAGTCGATTCTACACCAAAATTTTAAACATCGGACAATTTTTGAACTCTTAAAAAAAGTTCCAAAAACACATCCCAGAGGGCGGGATTTTTGATTTTTTTTAATGTTTTTTTAATACAAGGGCAGATCAACAATTCTGTGACTTTTCCACTCTATCAGAAACCATTTTCTCAAAAACCTGACATCTTAGAAAAATTTGGGAACGATATTCGGAATCAGCATCGAAAGGTTAATCGAAAACAAGTGGTCAGATCTCAAAATATCGCAAAAAATGTTCTCTAAATTGCACAAAAATACGTTTTTTGTAAACTTTGCCCTCAACTTTCTTAAAAACCTAAAGTTGTGGAAAACGTTGGAAGCCAGATGTGGAATCAGCATTGAAAGGATAATCTAAAACAAATTTCCAAATTACTAAAATTTTGCGTGCCCCCGTGGACAGTTTCGCGTACCACCTAGTGGTACGCGCACCATAGGTTGGTAACCGCTGCTTTAAACGCAAGCCTTAGTAGGTTTCCGAGCCATTTCTTAAAAAAATTACGTAAATGACCCATTAAAACGGGAGATAGAGGTTTAGCGTACTCTAGAAAAATGTTTCCCATAAAATTCTATTGAAGACATTCAAATACTATTTTAAGTTCAAAAGAATATTAACATTAGTTTTTTCGACTTTTTTCCAACTCCTTTGAAAAAAAAAACTGTAAAATTCAGTGGGCTATAAAAAAAAATTGAGACGTTACAGAGCTAAACCTTCTGGGGTTTTTACTACTACATATAAGTTCTTTCAAACTGTCTTGGTTTGGTTGAGGCCCTAAATATGCTGTTGCACTGTGTTATCCACTGAAATTAAGATAAAAATTGTGAAAAACAGGAACTCGAGACAAAAAATTAAAGCAGAAAGTGCTAAGGTCTCTCAAAAAAAAAAAATCCCAGGCTTATCAAACAATAATCGTGCCAAAAAAAGTCAAACTAGCAGAAGTATTGCACGTCGAATTCGTAAAAATTTTGGATTAAAGTCCTACAGGGCTAATTAGTATCCAAATAGAACAGAAAAGAAAGAACCAGTAGTAAAAAAGCGTAAAAGATTGCTGTGTGATCAGGGTTTGACCAATTTTAAGGGCTGCATTGCTATGGATGATGACAACACACCAATCCACCAAATTGCTCAAATCTTCGTCCAATCAAGAAATATTGGGCAATTGTTAAACACAAATTAAACAAATTAAAAAAGAGTGCAGGAACAGTAAATAGATATATTTTGATGAGAACAAAGTGAAAAAAATTTGGTGGAGAGTGGAAAGAAAAGTTGTGCAGAAGTTAATAGGAGGCATTAAAAGAGAAGCCAAAAAATTTATACGAAATAAGGACACATAAACTTCCAATTATATATTTTTTAAAGGTAAATAAATTACCTTTAATTTAATGTATAAAATGTTAATATATGTTGTTTCATTTAAAACTTATGGTAAGTGGCCACTACTTTATTCACAATGAGAATTAGAAAGACGAAGACATTTTTAGTTTTTAATAAAAATTAATAGAATTTGAACATAATGGTTGGCACGCCATGTGATGAAAAACCCTAATATGGAGTGTTTCTCACAACAACAACACAAATAACATATTGTTGTAGTCCAATGGACTATCGTATTTAAAATTGTTTTAAATATTTTTGTTGGTTATTGACAATCGTTGCCTTATTAGTATGGTACACGTCTTTCTAATTCTCATTGTGAATAGAGGCGAATATGTATTAATATTCTAGTTTGTGCACAAACGATTTGTCATTAGACTCGTTTGCTACTTTGTAGTAAATCGTTTTTATTTTTGCTAAATAATCTTGACAATGGAATCTTGACAAATTCCGAAACACGTGTCGATTAAGTCTTGCAAAAATGACCAACATAAATAAATTTAAAACAAAAAAATAATTTTCTTGAAAATTATGTCATGAGAATATCATGGTTTTAATTAGTAAAGAAAATAATGACCTCGAGCCAGAATAAACATCCTCAAAATATAATATTTTAAAGGTCGAATAAAACAATTTTTATTTTTTAATAAAAATTAATCGGTATTTTTTTATTATTTTAGTAAATATTCTTTCCAATAAATTTGAACAAATGTTAAACGATTAAATTTTTCACAGGAAAATGAACAGAAAAAGAGCTGCAGATATAAATGAATCGTCAGCAATACAGGAAAAGGATGAAAATAGAACGAAAAGGTATTGCAAATTTCAACCAGATCACGGTGTGGTTGAACAAGTTTAATTAAAAGTTCGCTGCATATGAAATTTTATTGCAGATTATGTTAGTTGGCACCCGTACAAACATTTTAAGCCCAATTTGAAAAAAATCGTTAGTGGGGTTTTTTAGATAATAAGATTTTCATCTTATTGGATGCTACAGAAAAACGGTCCAACTTGTGTTAAAGTGTAACATATGATAAATAAAGGTTGATGTCCTGAATCTAAGTCCTTTTGAGACGTTATAGAATTTTTGAGACGTCGATTTTTTTTTTTAATTTTTTTATGTTTTTAATGGTGTCCCGTTTTGGAAATTTCAAAAGGTGGCAAGTCTAATTACAACAAAAAAATGTATGGTAAAACGAGTCATAAAAATGCTTTTTAAGCATAAAACGAAAAATGTTGCTAAAAATGGTTTTTAGCGGTAAGTTTTCAAGGTCAGTCTGAATTAGGGATGCCAAACGGGAAATCCCGAATCCCGAAATCCCGGGATTTTTCAGGATTGACAAATCCCGAATCCCGGGATTTATTTTTTTCAATCCCGGGATTTTCCGGGATTGACAAATCCCGAAAAATCCCGGGATTTCGGGATTTTTTTGAAAAATTTGTAATTAAAATTGACTTTTTCTTCAGTACTTGTTTCACGATTTAGACAAAATTGATATCGTTTGAAAGGTCTTTGAAATACCTTTCAAATTAGGCATGTTGGGCTTGAATTCTCTTACTCTTTGGAAGGCAAATCGCATTTTTAGAGTGGATTACTCAATATACAGTTTTTATGTAAATTTTGTTAAATTTTGCCGAGAGTTATTCTATAACGGAGCATTTAGTATTTCATCTGTAAAGTTTCTATTCAACAGTCTTAGTTCTTAATGTGCAAAATCGGAACAGTTTTTTCTCCCTTGAACAACTAAAACAACCTCTGAAAACCCAAACTTTTTTACCAGTTTGTATTTTTGTTAAGCAATAGGGACATTTTCATGAAATTGCATTCTCTCGTCCCGCCCCTTTTGTGGGTGTGGTTATAAAAAATAATATAAATAATGATAAAACTCAGTTACTTAAGCGTAATAAATGCATTTTTAAACATTTATCGGGAGAGGGGATGCAACTTTTAAAATTCGAATCGCCAGTAGGGCAATGTATACAAATTTTGTATAAATCTAACAAATACCGAAGATCTCATCAAAAATCGATATATCATACGAATATCTCGCGATATATATTTCTCTGATCCAACTTTTTTTAGAAACAGCAAAACAAATTGAACAGGGGCGTTTTTGCGACGGTGTCGGCGAAGGAAATGCTTACACATTTATAAATATAATTTTATATTTTTATTTAAATAAATATTTTAAATCCGCGCCTTCAAAATGTCATTTTTTAATACCCTGTAGCTTAAAACTTTGTCTGCCATCAAAAAAATGTTTAAAACATTTTTACTTTTTCAGAGGTTGATTTAAATCCAAAAGGGAAACATTTTTTCCCATTGGCCGATATTGCATTTAATAAACTTATGACCATAAGAAATATTCATGTCAAACTGCAGGGGTCTAACTCTTTTGGTTTGGACTGCATCGTGTCTTCCTACAACGATACTTTGGTTGTAGGATATAAAAAAACTTTGAGCAGTGCCAGTTAAGTTGTTCCTTAATTTTCGAGTTTTCTGTGCTAAAAATGTTAAATCGATAATTATTCAATGCTTATGAATTTATTGAACATTTAATTATATTTTTTTGATATTTTAATAAATCCCGAAATCCCGAAAAATCCCGGGATCCCGGGATTACGATTTCGAAATCCCGAATCCCGGGATTTGTAAATGTCAATCCCGTTTAGCATCCCTAGTCTGAATATACTATTAGACAACAATTTTGATAAAAACACATTTTCTTGACATCCGGTAAATTCAAATTGCTCCACAGACTAACTGGATGAAGGAATTTAACCAACAATTTTTTTGCACAATCCCTGGGATGTATTCAATAGAGGTATTCAGAGTTTTGCTTGCCAGCCCTGGCACTGGTGGTAAAAGAGCACTTTTCAAAATTACTTTTCAAAATACATGTATTTTTTTAAAGAAGTACTCTTTTGCTACATTGCCAGGGGTGGTAACAAGACTCTGAATACCTCTAATGAAATCAAATGGATAAACTAATATATTTTGAAATTTTGTTTCATTAAATTTTTAAAATTGGGAAAAAGTAGTTTTGAGCTCCATGCCAAAAATGTGCGTTTTTTCGATTCACGTTTGGGTGGGTTATCATATCCGAAAAAATTGTATCTGAATATTTACGAATTAATGCTATACAAACAATTTTTTTTTTTTAATATTTTTTTTTAAATATTTTTTTTTTAATATTTTTTTTTTAATTATGTCCATTTTGGAAAACCCCAATTTTGACCCGCGATGCTCGAACATAAGACATTTTGGTTTTAAAATGCTTTTATTTACATACACTAACTTTTCCGCACTATTAATAGTTGATCTGAGCACTTCATTGGAGCAGCGACGATTTTTTATTTTATTTCTATAATAAATAGTACAAATGTTTTTTATAATTATTCTGTGGTTAAATAAAAATAAATTAAAATATATCAATAATTTCCAATTATTTTATTTCAAATGAAAATTTTAGAAGATAGGTATAGAAAAAATTATATTTATAATAGACAATTTGAAATAAAGCACGATTATCATCTTAATTTGATTATGTAAGTCTTTGATTTGAACTTGAAATTAATTTTTAAAATGTTGTTTGTTGCTTAAGTCATATTAAAAGTGTTAATGAAAATTGTCAAATTGAGAAAAAACTAAGTTTGTTGACTTTTGTCACTGTTTTATTTTTAAAATGAGATTGGTTGATTTGAAATTTTGTTTTCTTAGTATACAAATCTTAGTGACAAATTTTTTGATTTTTCTTTTATACCTTTATAATATGTCATTCGTGGGCTGTATTATATTTTTTTTTTTCTTAATATGTCATCATAATTTCATTCAAATGTTTCCGTTGTAAATCTGGAATTTTGCAATTCTCTGAAGGATAGCCAACCGGTATTAGCACTAATAACTTTTCGTTTACTGGTCTATTTAAAAGGCTTCGCAATGCTGGACCGCAGTTCAATGGCGTTGTAACTAGGGAACTTAGGCCAGCTGCTTGGAATGCGCATAGTAAAATTCCTGTCGCTATAGAAACTGAAATTTCGTTGTAGTAATGCTGTTTACGTTTTCCGTGTTTGGTGAAACCATACGTTTGCTTAAAAATAAGTATGAGATAGGGAGCATCTGTCAAATACCTTTTTATGTGATTAGTTTTTAGAGGACGCAAGTCAGTTGTCCACTGACGGTTCATTCTTTGGATATAGTTTATTCTTTCTTCTGATTCAATTATTTCACGAATACGTTGTTTGAGTTTACCTTTCTGTATAATACAAAAAGTCCAAGGTTCAGTATGAGCCCCACTTGGTGCAGTTCCTGCTGCACGAATACAATCGTATATAACATCCATTGGAGGGATTGGTTGAGATTTGAATGTACGTACACTGCGTCTATTTTGAACCATTTTATAGAATTGACTGGCACCACCAGGTAAACTTACTGTAGCACCTTTATATAAAATATGTTCCTTTTCTTCCAATGCTGGCGTAAAGTCGCCTCCTAGTAATTCATTATTGTCATTATCTATGAAGCCAAACAAAAGAACTATTTGTTTGCATTTGCACTATATTATATAACAATTTGAACATACCCAACACTACATCCTCCCTCTCCAGTTTGGATTGCCAATACCTCATTTTGATTTTCCTCCAGGTCCAATTCACAAAAATAATTGCAACAATTGCCATACATATCAAGTGTGCATACTGTAAAACAATAGATTTTTGTAACACTTTTACAAAATCCATCTCAATATGTGTGTATATTTATGAAAGGTTTGATCTTTAATGTTTTACGATTGTATTTAAATTCAAAAGTTCCAGATTAAGTTATACACTCAACCAAAAATCATTGTATTTCCAAAAAAAAAAAATCGTTGTAAATTCAACAGAAATCATTGTTTCTTTTGACCCTACAAATATTTATGTTGATTTCAATAAAAATTGTTGTCAGTTTTTGTAAAAGTTGATCAACTCGTTTTTTTGTAAACACGAGATTTTCACACACACTTCGTTGGTTAGAATTATTTTCCGCCACAGACTTTCTAACGTAATAAAAGAAAAAGGTCAAAGAAAACGGAAATGGGATATAGATAAGCTAAAAGATCCACAAGTAAACCAACTTTTTGAGCAAACAATGAACCACAAGCTGAGAGAAACAGTAAACGATTACGATTCGGGGTGTAACGTAGTTCGCCTCCACGTGGTGCACCCTGGGTAACGCTAACTGAACTACAGCGATCGGAAGCCAAACATTTGTCAACGAACAACAACTGATTGATCTCCTGGCTAATACACAAGAAGTAAATAATAAATCAAACCACACATTTTTCCGCATTGCATTAACAAAATAAATAAATCATGCAAATAAATCAGTCCGTTAGGACTATTGGACCTGCAGTACGAATCTGCCAACTTAATATAGAAAGTATTAGTAGTTCTAAGTCAGACTACCTGTCTCGTTTAATGACAGAAGAAAAAATAACAGCAGACGCAGTTGATTGGCTAACCTCATTAAATCTATAAAATTAAAATAAAACCCTCAAAAAAATTTATGATTTATTATAACTTCTTATGTATTGTAAACCATACGCTAAATAAAATAACATAGATGCTAACGAATTATAGGTTAATCAAGCGAAAGAAAAAAGATGTATTATAGTCTGTGTCATTTTATTAGTGGTAATGACTTTTTTTGCAGGGATTTTATAATTAACTTGCCCCAACTGCATGACCTTTTCTTTTATAAAAATATTTGTTTAAGACGCCGAACAAAGAATATAAAGAGAAAGTTCTGGAGGAAATTCTAATACATAAAAAGGAAATAAAATTAAATGCGAGAACTATAGAGGAATTACCCTATTGAACACCCCATACAAAATCCTGTCAAACATTATCAACAACAGACTCACGGAAGTATCATATATGCCATTTACATATACCTCGAAATCCAAAAAAAAAATGGGATTTCAATGAAAATCCAAGTAAATCCAATTAATTTTTTTGGATTTCAAATGTCAAATCCCATACAAAACAAAACTTGGATTTTGGGAAAATCGTAAAATCGAAATTTAAAATCCCAAAAAATTTCTACTACTTAATTGTACAACTATGGGTTTTCCCAAAATAATCATCCCTAATGCTTTTTTTACAACGCTGCACACGATTTTTTATCAGCTGTTGTTGTTTTTTATAAAGTAAAAAATCAATTAAAATTTATTTTTTTAAAACTATTAAAAGATTAATAAAAACAAGGTTTAACAAAGTTTCATTTAAAGTTTACCATTGCAAATGGTAAACGCACAATTTAGTTGACCAATTTGGTCTTCCTAACAAAGAAAAACACTCAATGGTGGCGGCCCCAAACTTGGCAAAAATGTTAATTTTCTTGCATTTAAAGAAGCAGCTCTACATAAAAACACATTTTTTGATATTGTGGTCCCAACATATACTAGTGGGATTGAAAATATTGGCTCCGGCAAAGAAAAATCATTGTTTTTAGAAATATTTATAAAATTGGGTAATTTTCCAACTAACAACCCTGTACACAAATCAAAAGAAAATACAGAATTAGTACAAACAAAATCCCGCTAAATGTCAAAAAAGCATATGTAAACGGTATAGACACAGACTAATACAGACTCGACATAAGTGACAGATGTCAAAAAAGTAGTTCTGAACCATATGGTTAATATTTTCAAATTTTTCTACGAATTAGGCTAGAAAGAGAAAACTGATATAACGCGCCATAAGAAAAATAGATGCCAGATCGGTTTTTGTTGTTTCACTCACTCCTAAGTCGTAGAAAGTGTTGCCATGTTAGCGTAAAACGGACTAAAAACCGCTGTGTTTTCTCCTAAAATCGCTTAGTTTCCCCCCATTTTTTCTTATAAAACTCTACTGTCGAGTCTGTATATTGTCTGTGGTATAGATTTTAATTGGATTTGAAATCCAAATTTATGTGGATTTCGGGGTATATGTAAATAGCATAATAGACTATTTTAGGGGAATACCAGTGCGGTTTTAGGCTAAATCGATCCACAACTGACCAAATATTTCTACTCAGACCATAGAAAAAAATAGAAATGAAACAGAGTCGTATTTCGCTTGAATAAGTATTAGTGACAGCACATTATGTAACTTTTGACGTTTAATAAAAACAATGCAACATAATAGAGAACAACAACAAAGCAAACAACAAAAGAGAAATAAAAAGTTTTTAAACTATCAATAGTGCGTATTATCTTTAAAAAAACGTTGAATAAAGCAAAATAAATAATACATTTAATTAAATGAAAGACAAATTCCATTTTTTATAAACAAAGAATATAATTTGATATTAAATACGTGTGAGATAAGGAAGAACAAGCAATTTGCCACCATATTGGAAAATACATCAAATACAACACTGCGTACCTTCTAATCTTTTCTATGACTCAGACACAGACTAATACAGACTCGACATAAGTGACAGGTGTCAAAAAAGTATTCTTTAACCATATGGTTAATATTTTCAAATTATTCTACGAATAAGGTTAGAAAGAGAAAACTGATATAACGCGCCATAAGAAAAATGGATGCCAGATCGGTTTTTGTTGTTTCACTCACTCCTAAGTCGTAGAAAGTGTTGCCATGTTAGCGTAAAACGGACCGCTATGTTTTCTCCTAAAATCGCTTAGTTTTTCCCCATTTTTTCTTATAAAACTCTACTGTCGAGTCTGTATTTAGTCTGTGACTCAGACACACAATGGAGAAGGCTACGAATATCAACGTGATCTACATATACTTATGATAAATTTTAAACAAGGATTTGATTCAATAAATCGAAAACTCCTGGAACCAATCTTTCTAAGCAGAAGTTAACGAAAATGGTTATGCTTACACTTAAAAGTACAACATGCAGCTCGACATAAGTGACAGGTGTCAAAAAAGTACACTCAAAAAATTATGACGGTAGATTCCACTACAAAAGACAGTTAAAACTACTACAATTGTTGTTGTTTAGGCATCCACTACATTTTACGGTAAAATCAACCAAAAATTGTGGTTGTTTTTAACTATTGATTAACAACTACAAAAAACTGTAAAAACTACTTCAAGTTACAGTTGTTTTTAATGTAACTCAAATTGTCTGAATTTTTTTATTAACAAAAAAAAAATTCAAAACGCCAAAAACGGTTAAAATTATTTGGAAATAATTCCTGCACATCCGTTTTTCTAAAAATTTCTAGAAAATTATAAGTTTTTTATAAACTAAAAACAACTACATAAAACAACTGTTACTACAATGTAGTAATTTTTTGTATTTGTTTTTTAAAACGACTACAAAAACAGTTGTTTGCGATTTTTCATACAAAAACAACTGAAGTTGTAGTTAAAAACAACAACTACTACTTACTACACAAATGACCGTCATGTAGTAACTGCAATAATTTTCTAAGTGTAGTTCTTAACCATATGGTTAATATTTTCAAATTATTGTACGAATTAGGTTAGAAAGAGAAAGCTAATATAACGCGCCATAAAAAAATAGATGCCAAATCGGTTTTTATTGTTTCACTCACTCCTAAGTCGTAGAAAGTGTTGCCATGTTAGCTTAAAACTAGCTAAAAACCTCTCTGTTTTCTTTATTTGGTGTAGAAAACACACACAGATCAAATTTTTTGTGGAATTGGTTTATTTTTTTGTCAATAGACCGATTTAACTGAATATCGTTCGATATTTTTATATGGGGGACTAAGTCCAAAAATGGTCCAAATATATTCCGATTTGATAAGGTTACTAAAGTGCACGTTTAATACGGAGTTCACACTTGCTGTTTTGAAGTGTTCAAGAGTGAGATGTTTAAAAAAGTCTTTGTTCTGTGTTCATTACGTTTTTATTCTGCTACTGGTGTTTTGTTGAACAACTTGTTTAATGTCGCTAGTGTGAATGCCATATAACACCTAAAAATAAAATGTCAAATATATCAATTTTTATGAATTTTGAGTGAATTGTGTGAATATCGGGAGGATGGTTTGTATGGGGACTACCAGAAGGCCTGACCCGATTCTTTTGAAATTTGGAATGGTGATTCGTGCATACAAAATTTGTTTACTGCTAAATTTCAAAGCGATATCTGTTATAATACGGTTATTAGAGTCATTTAAGCTGAATCCAACGGTGCGTTTGTATGGGGGCTAGGTCTTAACATGGGCCGATTTTCTCCAAGGCTTCGTCCTTGGGCCAAAAGAAGCTTAAGTTTTAAATTTCATGTCAATTGATTAAAAATTGCGACCTGTGTATCGTGCCTAAACCGATAGATGGACAGACGGACGGACGGACTTCGCTAAATCAACCGATTCTGAGTCGATCGGTATACTTGAAGGTAGGTTAAGGACCAATATTTCGGGTAGTTACAAACATCAGCACAAACTCATTATACCCTCTACCCAGTGTTGCCACTTTCTGGATAATTATCCAAAAGTGGGACAATTTCAGAATCCTTGGATAATTTTTGGATAATGAAATTTTTTGTGTAATTTTTGTGTAATTTCACCTCAACAAAGTTCCAACTAATATTAATCATATTTTAGTTTTTTTATTTTATCGACATTTTCGGTTTAAAAAAAAGCATTGACAATATGGAAATTTTGATTACCAAATACTAGATAATTAATGACCGACATGCATTTTTGGACCATAAAAACCTAGTCTTAATTTTTTAAATTAATCATTTTTCTGGAGAATCCCTCTTCCAAAATCTAAAAATTGTTCTTTATCTTGTTTTAATTTTACCATTTTCCCATTCCTCAGTTTAAAGGATTTTCAGACGAGCAGACATGTGAGTCGACCTGTCAAAATTTTCTGAATAGAGCTCTTGTTTTTGTAGCCTTAACACAAACAAAATAAATTTATGTAATTTACAATACGAACTATTTGACAAACTGATCAATTTAACATACAAGGTACCCCGAAAGGAAAAATTTTAACGTACTATTGAAGTTTAACAAAAAACTGGAAAGAACATTAATTGATAAAAATAAATTAATTTAATTTCTTATTTTTAAGTATAAGAATACAAAAACTATCTCTTGAATTACAAAAAAAAAAAAAGTTTATAATTTTTTTAGTAAAAAAAATTTTAAAATTTTTTAAAATTTTTTTTTAGTAAAAAAAAATTTAAATTTTTTTAGTGAAAAAATTTTATTTTGTTTGGTTAAATTTTTTTTTTTTGTGTAATTTGTGATATTTTGGATAATTTTGTGTGTAATTTCCAATTCTATTGGTGGCAACACTGCCTCTACCACACTCATAGAAATATCTTAGTAGAAAAATTAGTAAACCCATTGTAGATCAAGTTTTACAGAATTTAACAAAAATCAATGTTGATATTACAAAATTCAATGGTTGAAAAAAAAAATAGTTGGAAAAAATTGTATAAAATATAAGTACATGAAATGTGCAACACTGTTTTTGCTGATCGCCATTTGTAAATTTTTGTTGTCTTGTACAGAAGTGATGTTTCTCAAAAAAAATATTTTTTATTAGAAAATATTTGGTGAGTAATTAAATATATTTGTTATTTAATTCATTAATAAAGCAATTTTTTATTTTTTTTAGCAATTTGTGATTTGGAATCTTTCTAAAAACTCCAGAAGCTAATCACGAAAAATGATTGCCGACAGCAAAACAACAGCGAAATACAGGAAACAAAAAATATCTAAAAACAAAATAAGTTTATGTGAAAATAGTGAGTTAACGAAAACCACGAAAAAATATTGTGAAAATATTCAATTAAATAAAATAACATTTACAACACAAATAAGAATTTCATTTTAATAAATAAAATTGCATGAATATACAAAACAAAACGAGTATGATTAACAAAAATACGAATAGAACCAACAAAAATACGAGTTAATCAGCTTTTACAAAAACTGACAACAATTAATGTTGAAATCAACATAAATATTTGTAGGGTCAAAATCAACAATGATTTCTGTTGAATTTACTACGATTTTCTTTGGGAATACAATGATTTTTGGTTGAGTGCACAGAGTGGTGTAGGGTATAAAAAGAAATGAATACAATTAAATCGAAACAACCAGCAAAATTAAAGTAAACAAAACTTTCAGTTTTCCCAGATACCATTTGTAAAGCTTACACCACCTTTAAACGTCAAAAAGAACTGACTCTTGCATAGTCTTTATATATAAGTTTTTGACTAATTGTTCTACTAAGATATTTCTATGAGTGTACTTACTTAACTAGGCCACTACACATGTAGTAGTAAAATGCTTGACACATTTGTGTATAATATGATAACCTCTGAAAAAACGATGAATCGTTCAGTATACTTAATGTAATGTTTTGATCTTCAGCTGTTTTAAACTACAAAAAAAAAAAAAAATAAATTGAATTTAGCTTTTTCTGTATATTTATCTGAAATAATAACTGGGCTATTCATAATGAGTAAATTAAATCTTATGTAGGTTTATTTGACTGATATTGCATGAATATTTGTCAAATAAACCTACTTTAAGTATTATGAATAAAGGCCTTAATGTTTACATACTATGTCAATAACTTTAAATTGCGTGATTTTATTTCGAAACAGAATACCTCATTAGAGATTTTTTTTACTTTTTGTAAAGCAAGTTTAAATTTTATGTTTTTTGACAGAGTTTGACAGCTTTTCATATCAAAACCGAACAACTTACTTTCCTAAAGTAGTTGAGGTTTTTCTTTTTAAATTTTTACAAAAAAAAAAAATAAAACCTTGAAAAATATTCTATGTTAATTAGAAAAGGAAAAATGTCCTCGAGCTAGAATAACCCTACTCACAATCTAATATTTTAATGTTCGAATAAAGCCATTTTTATTTTTTAATAAGAAGTAATCAGAATTTGAACAAAATTTGTATTATGAACTTCTTTTAAATTTAAAACTCGCTTTAGTATTTTAACTTTTATTTAAAATTAAATGTACAAAAACTAAATTTTTTATTTTAAAAATTTCAGCTGCTAAAACGTAGGGATAAATGTAGGGATTTTTTTTTGAAAAAAGTAGGGAGAAAAGGAATTTTTTTTAATATGTGTAGGTTTTTTTCTTTTAAAAAAATGGCAACACTGATGTAGTACACTCAAAATAATTCTACAGTAAAAAAATTAGTAAGTGCGTTGGTAACCCAAATCTACTAATAAGTTACCAATTACCAGTATTACAGTAGTTTTTTTAGTATCTTAAAAGTGCTAAAATTAGTATTTCTTACTGTTTATGAGTAATTTTTGTTGGTAGTCGGTTGTACTAATTTTTTTACTATTTTTAGTTCATAAAAGTACTAATATCATAGAAAAAAATAGAAGTGTAACAGAGTCGTATTTCGCTTGAATAAGTATTAGTGACAGCACATTATGTAATACCAAATTCGCATTCACTTTTTTAAACATGTTTAACCACTTAAACATGTTTAAATTTAAACTTCTAAAGGTACATAAACATGTTTAAGTGCTTAAACATGTTTAAACAAATGAATGCGAATTTGGTATAACTTTTGACGTTTAATAAAAACAATGCAACATAAAGGAGAACAACAACAAAGAAAGCAACAAAAGAAAAAACAAAAGGTTTTAAACTATCAATAGTGCGAATTATCTTTAAAAAACGTTGAATAAAGCAAAATAAATAATAAATTTAATTAAATGAAAGACAAATTCCATTTTTTATAAACAAAGAATCTAATTTGATATTAAATACGTGTGAAATGAGGAAGAACAAGCATTTTGCCACCATATTGGAAAATACATCAAATACAACACTGCGTACCTTCTAATCTTTTCTATGGATACGATTGACGACTATCAAGTTACATAATTAACCCCCTGGTTAATTTATGACAGATTTTTGCTCACTCCGACACAGATTTTTTTTGCGTGTATATTGAAAAGAAAAATTTTTTAGCATACATTTTTACTTTTAATTTATTTACATAAATATTTTATCAGTCTTTTATATTTAAACTACTTAACATTCATTGTTATGCATAATAACTTAAATCATATAAATTTAATTGTTATATTAATAAAGAATTTTAATCGCTTCAATAGAACCATAATTTCAATTTTTTATTTCCTGTTTCTTATCAATCGCAGATATGGCATCACCGTTGTTTTAGTTCAGTGTTTGTTGTGTATATTTATACTGACATTCCTTTTCATTATTTATTCCATTTTTGTGCGTCTTCCAATTTCACAACTTTACCAGCTGCAAACTCTGTCTTGTGTGTTTGTTTGTGTTTTTTTTTTTTTTGTAAATTTAATTCTACTAGAATTTAACTATTTTATTTATTTTTATATACATAGTAAAATTATAACGGAGAGTATGCCAGCAAGAAGAAGAACTGGAAGTCCAAAATCCGATGACAACGATAAGGATAACGAAGCATACAAATTGAAAAGAAAAAGAAATAATGATGTTAGTACCTTTAATACAATATTCATGAATTCTTAAGAAAACTAAAAAATAATACTGTATGTAGGCTGTTAAGAAAACAAGAGAAAAGTCAAAACAGACTGCTCTAGAGCGCAAGGAAAATGTAGATAAACTACGCACCATGAACACCCAAATGGAAGCTAAAATAGAAGAAGTAAAAAGTAACGTGGAGAACCTCAAAGAGATACTATTGCACAAAGTTGATCCGGAAAAACACAATCAAATGATTGAAGAAATACTAAAAGATTCAACCGACGATGACGATTAATGTGAAAATGTAAAAGTTGCCGATAGATGCACTGTGACCGAATGGCATGTGTGAATAAGTAGCCCAGAACCGATGAATAGGCCTTGCGGATAAATGGTTTATATATAGGGGCATGTCACAGACTCAATTCCGATCGGATTTAAAAAAAGGGGTTTATACCCACATTCACACCTCAGGTCAGACCATATGATCAAAATCTCGTTCATACGAGATTTTACCTCAGGTGTGAATAGGCCTTTACTCTTAAAACGCAAATCAAATATTTTTTTTCTGAATGAAACCACTTTTATGCATTTCAATTCCACTTTGATTTTTGAAAGTGATTTCATTTCGAAAAAAAATAACATTCGTTTTGCGTTTTACGAGTAAAGGCCTATTCACACCTGACGAGAAATCTCGTTCGAACGAGATTTCGATCATATTTATGTTCTGTATCATTTTATACACAATCTCGTTCGAACGAGATTTAACCTCAGGTGTGAATTGGGTATAAACCACTTTTTTCAAATCCGAACAGAATTGAGTTTGTGACATGTCCCATACATATTCTTAAGCTTTAAAATTCGTTTATCACAAAGCCGATTTCAAGTTGAAATTAATTTGTTTAGGAATATTTAACCACCAATAAAAATATAGTACATATAAATATGTTTTACCATTAGTAAAGTAAATAAACATACCATCGTATAGATCAAATTTTTCCGTATGCAAAGAAAACACTTCGTCCATGTTGATGGCGTTTTCCAAGTAGAGCGCACAAACGATGAGTTGAGGTTGTTTGTTCTCTAAAAACTGTAAATAAACGAAGAACGGGCAAGATAACAAGAGCGGTATGCTGGGTCAGGAAGTTCCAATTTAATTTTATTTGTAATAAAATGTATATGTTATTTATGTGACGTTGTGATAATCTCGACGGTCATTGATTAATTGTACGCCTACAAATGATGCCTTCAAATTATTTAATTGATATACAATAACAAAGGGAATTATGCTCTGATGTAATCGAAATTGCCCTTAAATCGTAATCAAATGCTTTATATAATTATACATAGAACTTCGGTTAAAAAAATAGTTACAAGTTATACGCTTAGTTCGATATTTCCGCCAATTATCACCCGTCAATTATCGTCGATTTCGACAAAACAAGAAATTTAGTTAAAAATCGACAATTTCAGTACATACATATATTTTATTTGTATTATATTCGTCTATTTAAACACATGTGTGTGTGTGTTTAGTTACGTTTTTTTTTTTGGTGCAAGGGTAGTGGAATTCTTATTTTAGTAGCTGTTTTATTTTTAAGTAAACTCTTTTTAAAATTAAACTTGTAACGGGTACATTTTTTTAACTCATTGGTTCTGCTCGATATTTTAAAATAATGCGAGATTTTCTGATTAATTTTTATGTTCTTCGTTCTTACACAAGTTCTACACGTACCAGAAAAGCATAGATTTTTCTGTTAACAAACGTCAGTTATTTTGTGTTAACGCATCGTAGACATAATTGTTAAGCATTTTCCCTTAACAATTATGTTAGAGATCAATCAAAAAGTAATGTCTACAGTATTATTTAAATAAAATCGATGTAAATACATTAACAAAAAATCAAGTGACATTTGTTAACAGAAAAATCTATGCATTTCTGGTACGTGTAGAACATGTGTTATAAGCAGCACATACACACATCCAAGGTAGATTTATAAAGGTAATATTTTAGTGACGTAAATGAAAACAATTTTCTTTCAAAATCATTTCAATCGGCAAAAACGACATAAATGGTCAGTGCACACATCAACCAATTTAAACGCTTTTTAAGAATTTAGAATTTTAGAAAACAACTAAATTATAAAAAAATATTGAAACTCAAACGAAATCCTTTTATTTTCCAAGACACAAATTGAAAATAAATTCAAATATTTTTAAGCATAAATAGTTTAGTGTGAACTCGAGTCATTTATGCCGAAAAAAATATTTTTATTTCGTTTTGAAAATTCGTAAATATTGTTTTAAAATTTGTCAAAAAATTTACTATGGAGGAAAAGTTAGGTTAGTGGATAATACCTTTTATAAATTTACCTTGCACACATCCTAATAAAGACCCCACATTAGTGACAGGTGTCAAAAAATTTTCACCACAGACCATAAGTGCGCTCGGTTAGACACAAAAAATAGCCACGAATTTTCGACATGGCAATGTCGTAGAAAAAATATATTTTCTGAACTGCAAAATACTGATCCTGGAAAGCTACCAGATGGAAACAGATACTATCGAGAAATATTTTTTATAATTGGAATTAGTTAAACAATCATTTTGATACCAAATACTTTATGTTTTTAATAATAAATAAAGTAATTGTTTAATACGGCGTTCACACTTGCTGTTTTGAAGTGTTTAAAAGTGAGATGTTTAAAAAAGTCTTTGTTCTGTATCCATTACGTTTTTATTCTGTTACTGGTGTTTTGTTAAACAACTTGTTTAAAGTCGCTAGTGTGAACTCCATATAAGGCTCTTATTCATAATACTTATAACAGACTTATTGTAGGTTTATTTGACAATTGTTCCTGCAATATCTGTCAAATAAACCTACTTTAAATATATTTTAGGTTTTATGAATAACCACATAAAAATTCGTGTTTTTTTTGGAAAATTCAATTAGAAGGAATGAAACTTCTGCCAAGGATTTTAGGATCGTGGCTAACCGAGCGCACGAAAATTTACAACCATGAAAAAACATAAATTAACCAAAAAATCAACTCTGTATTCAATCAAAACAAAAACTTAAATATATAAAGACTATGCAAGAGTCAATTCTTTTTGACGTTTAAAGGTGGTGTTAGTTTTACAAATGGTATCTGGGAAAGCTGGAAATTTTGTTTACCTTTTATTTTTCGTTTAATTTTGCTGGTTGTTTTGATTTAATTATATTCATTTCGTTTTTTTATTATGTATTTTTTAATTTTCAAGTGACACAACAATAATTTTCATTCATAATTTTAAAATTTTTTAATGTTTATTTTTCGTTATTCCCAAATCGTTCCCAAAAAAAAGATTGCCATCTGTATATAACGACTTCGTTATTACTGACACTACTATTCATGAGTTACCGATTCAGAAAAAGAAAAATGTACACCCAAAAAATTACATAGTGGCATAGTTAACAAAATCCAGTTATTTTAAATATTTTTTAAATCAACTATTTATAATCAGAGCTTCGAACGAATTAATTCTATTGAGAATTATTTCACCAAAAGTTTAACACAAATTAATTCAAAGGCTTAATTCTCAAAGCTTAAATCAAATTGAATTAATTCCCAAGAGAATTAATTCCTTGCAAGCAATCATTCGATTGAATGATCAAAATTTTTCATCATTCAAATCTATTACAAATTGAATGATGATTTTTTTATTTCATTCCCTTTGTATTTTCAAAAATGTGTTGCTTGTGTGCATTTTAAGCATCTTCGTGTGTAAACGATTGGTTGTTGTTTTGTTGACGTCTCGTCTGCTGCTTCCAACACAAGCATAAATATGTGTGTATGTGTGTTGCGCTTCACTGTTTTAAATTGAATGATAAGAAAATTTCACCATTCAATTTGTAGTAGATTGATTTGGATAAAAAAATAGTTCATTCCTAAAGAATGATCATTCTTAAGGAATGAATTCTTGAAGAATTAATTCAATGATTATGAAAGTTGAATGATTTTAGGGAATGCCAAATTCTATTTTTTTAATTCGAATTAGGAAATTGAATTAAAGAATTAATTCTTTCGAACCTTTGTTTATAATCAATAATAACTATGGACAAAGTTGATGACAACTATGTATTTTTTAAAAATGTTTAATCAGTTCAATTTTTCAAAATAAATAAAATATCAATAATGTCAAAAAAAAACAAAAATTTGTGAAAACTGTGAATAATTGTAAAATGTGAAAAAAACCTAATTAAAATTTTTTCCATTTTAAATTTAAATATTTGGATAATATATGCATATTTATTTTTAATGGTGGTGATGCCTATCCTGCTGCTGCTGAAAAGAAGGAAGGAACGAAGGAAGAAGAAGGATGAAGAACCTGAGTAATCCGATGATGATATGGAAACCATATTTATTGTAAAAACAACAAAATATTTAATTATGTGTATGTAATTTAATAAAAAATATCATAAAAAATAAAAACAAATAGTATTTTTCTTAAAAATAAATAAAGTCTACGTCAATAATGAAAACAACGATTAAATAGTGGTTATTTACTATTTTTACTTTTTTCTTGCATTTTACAAGGACATCGTTGTCAGTAACTTTTTCCGTAGTTGAATTGTAGATTTGAAAGAAACATAGTTACCAACCACTATGTCACATCAACTATGGCATAGTAGGGGTTATTTCACCTATGACATAGTTAAAAAAATAGTAATCAGTAACTATGTAATTTTTTGGGTGTAGTGTTGCAATTTTTAGTACTGTAGCCCGTTTCTGTAAATAAAGTGAGAAGTTTTCGCATCGAAAAATATGAAACAAAAAATTCCACTGTTTCTCGACTCTGGAATAAAAACTGTTTCTGTATGTCAATGCGAAAAAGCTTGGAATATTCCAAGATAGCTGTCAAAAAAGTAATCACAGTGAGAAAATAGTATCAAAACAGAAAAAAAACACGGAGCAATTCAAATTATTGTTGATTGATCATTTAATAAAATATAAAAAAAATAAAATTACATATTGTTGATGATAATGTATAGCGTTGTATTTATAACAGCATTTTTACATTTAGAGATTCTTTGATTTTTCTAAAATTTGTGAAAAAATATAATAAATTAGATATTTATACAAACACAAAACAAGTAGTTAGTATTTTTCTTACTATTTTTCTCCATTTTTTTAATTTTTTATTATCTTTTTAATGTTTTGATTTCTTTTTGTCGAAGTCTCGCACCGTTTTAAAATGTGAGTTTTTTTGACACTTCAAATAGAAAAGTTTTCGACCAATTACTTTACAGAAACGGGTTTTTTCGCATCATTCCAATAAGTTCAAAAGTTTTCGCACAACAAAGTTACAGAAACAGTAAAATGTGAAAAGTCAGTTTTTGTGTCGATTTACAATGTTTTTGTTTCATTTCACATGTTTCATGCGAGAAATCTTTCGATTCGAGAGTTACAGAAATCAGCTACTGGTGTGTACTCGACATAGGGGTGAAACGAATAAGTTTCGCACATGTGTATCATACACCGTGTATGTATTATACCAAATTCGCATTAATTTTTTTAAACATGTTTAACCACTTAAACATGTTTAAATTTAAGCTTCCCAGGAAAATTTTTCAGAACCGATTCTGACAACACTTGTTCTAGAACAGGTTCTTCGGTAACCATACACTATTACACTTTAATTATCCAGAACAAGTTAAGTGAAAATTATTGTAAATCTTGTTCTCTGCAATCAAAGTTTCATAACATTTTGGTTCTCAGGAATTAAAAAAAAATTAAGTGTCAAAAAAATTAAAAAATAAATATCAATTTATTTTTGTTAACCAAGAATAAAACAAGAAATTCTATTAAAATAGCAGGATATAATCGTGAAAATTGTTGAAACAAAGGTGAGTAAATTAAATTTTCATTGTCTGGGTCGGGTAAAACACTAATAATATTATGTTTTTCATTTTTGTTTGCAGAAAATCCATGTTCTGGTATGTCATTATTGTAAGGCCCAAAATGCAACTTTGGAGGCGAAAAAGGATAAATGTGTGTTAAAAAAATGTAAATATTCCATGTTATATATGATTGTCTTTATCTTTGTTAAATAAATGAATGCAATTCAAAATATTTCTTTAATTCTCATTTCTGTTCCAAATCTTTCTTCTAGAACCGATTCCGAGGAACAAAAATATGTTCCAATTTTGCTTAAAAACACCTGTTGCTTTTGGGACAATCCCTTTGTAAAAAGAATCGGTGTTGCACAAGAATTAGAACAGGTTCTAGGGAAGTATAAGTTGTTCCACAATCGGTTCTTTGCAACCGAAAATTTTGCTGGGTTGTTAAGGTACATAAACATGTTTAAGTACTTAAACATGTTTAAAAAAAATTAATGCGAATTTGGTATTAGTGACGGCACGCTCGTGTAACTTAGTCTAATGTGACTTAGGTAAATTTTTTTTATATTGAGTTCAAGAAATTGCTCAACTTTTAACTAAATTGTATATGACATTTATTTTGTAAAATAGCATTGTTTACAATAATAAATTTAACATACACAAACTTGAATCTTTTACCTAAGTTTTTTTTTATAAATATAAATAAATTTAATGCGATAAAGTCGACATATTAATACCACATTGTAAACAACACATTGACAACAAATTGTCTTTAATTTTTTATAAAATATATGTATGGGGAACTAATTTATTTAATTAATTAAAAAGGTAAGCAAAAATAATGTGTTAATATATTTGATAAACGTATATTAACCAAAATATTAACTTTCAGTTGCAGACGGTGGTGGTTTATCCGAACATTTGCGGCATCCGCCACGCTTTTAATCGGAACTTGTAAAAATACATTACTTGGAATCTCCACCCAATGTAGGCAGTTTAAATTTTTAGGAACGCCATAAAAAACAAAACAATTGGTCTCCGGTTCGCAGTGTTGGTTCAATAGTGGACACCAAAGCAGATCCAGAAAATGACTTCAGGTTTTTGATTGCAGATTCCACACATGGTTCAGATCCATTTTGGGTGGAAATAATCATCATGCGAAGTAACAACAACAAACGTATTTAAATGTAGTTTAGAATAGTAGTTTAGAATTTGAAGACTGTATCGTAGAATTCGTTGGGTTAGTGGTAATTCAGCATCTACACCCACCACACAATTATTAACAGTTTCTGTAGAAAAAATTCTTTAGAAAAATAGTCTCACAATATGGTACTTTCTACAGAACAATTGTCTCAGAATCTGAAAACTGTTCTAAAAAAAATTTTATATAGAAAATTTCACAAAGGCACTTTTTCTATAGAAAATAACTAAAGACAATTTTTCTATAAAAATATTCTTATTGTCAATTTCTCTCTACAAAATTTCTGAAAGATGGTTTTCTATAGTAAATTTCTGACAGACAATTTTTCTTTAGAAAATTTTTTGAAAGAAAATTTTTTTATAAAAAAATTTCAAGCAATATATCTATAGAAAATATCTCTAAAAACAATTTTTTTTATAAAAATTTCTCAAAGACAATTTTTCTATAGAAAATTTCTGATAGACAATTCTTCTATAGAAAATTTCTTAAAGACAGGTTTTCTATAAAAAAATTTTTAAAGACAATTTTTTTATAAAAAATTTCTCATACAATTTTTCTATAGAAAATATGTATTAAGACAATTTTTCTTTAAAAATTTCTCAAAGTCAATTTTTCCATAGAAAATTTCTAAACGACAATTTTTCCATGGAAATGTCTGAAAGACAAATTTTCTACAGAAAATTTCTGAAAGACAATTTTTCTATAGATACTTTCTAAAAAAAACAAAAAATATCTAAAGAAAAGTTGTTTTTGCGAAATTTTTTACAGAAAAATTATCTTTAAGAAATATTCTTGTCTTTGAAAAAGTTTCTATAGAAAAAAAATGCCTTTTAGACTTTTCCTATAGAAAAATTGTATTTGAAAAATTTTCTATTGAAAAATTGTCTTTGAGAAAGTTTTTATAGAAAAATTGTTTTTAAGAAATTTTCTATAGAAAAATTGTCTTTCAGAAATTTTCTATAGAAAAATTGACTTCAGAAATGTTCTATAGAAAAATTGTCCTTGAGAAATTTTCTATAAAAAATTGTCTTTTAAAAAATTTTCTATAAACAAATTGTCTTTGAGAAATTTTTTATGAAAAAATTGTCTTTCAGAAATTTTCTACAGAAAAATTTTCTTTTAGAAATTTTCTCTGAAAACATGTCTTTCAGAAATTTTCTTTCAGAAATTTTCTGTAAAAAAATTGTCTCCCAGAAAAATTTTTTTTTCCGAAATTTTCTATAGAAAACCTGTATTTTAGAAATTTTATATAGAAAAATAGTTTTTCAGAAATTTTCTGCAGAAAAATTGTCTCTCAGAAATTTTCTATTAAAAATTGTCTTTGAGAAATTTTTTATCGAAAAATTGTCTTTGAGAAAGTTTCTATAGAATTTTTTTTAAAAAATTTTCTATTAAAGAATTATCTTTGAGAAATTTTCTATAGAAAAATTATCTTTGGGAAATTTTCCATAGAAAAATAATCTTAAAAAAAATTTCTATTGAAGAATATTGAAGAATTGTCTTTGAGAAATTTTCTGTAGAAAAATTGTCTTTGGGAATTGTCTTTGAGAATTTTTCTAGGGAAAATTGTTTTTCAAAAACATTCTCTAGAAAAATTTATCTCAGAAATTTTCTGTAGAAATATTGTCTAAGAAATTTTCTATAGAATAATTGTCTTTGAGAATTTTTCTATGAAAATTGCCTTGTAGAAGTATTCTATAGAAAAATTGTGTTTGAGAAAGTTTCCATAGAAAGATTGTCTTTCAGAAATTTTCTACAGAAAACCTGTCTTTCAGAAATTTTATATAGAAAAATTGTCTTTGAAAAAAATTTCTGTAGAAAAATTGTCTTTGAGAAATATTCTATAGAAAAATTGTCTTTGAGAAATATTCTATAGAAAAATTGTCTATAAAAAATTTTCTATAGAAAAATTGTTGTTCAAAATTTTTTTATAGAAAAATTGTTGTTCAAAATTTTTTTATAGAAAAATTTACTTTCAAAAAATTTTTTTAGAAAAATTGTCTTCCAGAAATTTTCTATAGAAAAATTGTCTTCCAGAAATTTTCTATCGAAAAATTTTCTATAGAAGAATTGTCTTTCAGAAAATTTCTACAGAAAAATTGCCTTTCAGAAATTTTCTATGGAAAAATTATCTTTGTGAAATTTTCTATCGAAAAATTATCTTTTTTAATTGGCTTAAAACCAATTTTCTATAGAAAAATTGGTTTTAAAACATTTTCTATTCTATTTCTAAATTTTCTATAGAAAAATTATCTTTAAAAAATTTTCTATTAAAGAATTATCTTTGAGAAATTTTGTTTACTACTTTTTCAAACGCCATTTGTTGGACTACTCTATGACTCTGGTTTCACTCACTCCTAATATGCCATTTACATATACCTCGAAATCGTAAAATCGTAAAATCGCAATTTAAAATCCTAAAAAATTTCTACTACTTAATTGTACAACTATGGGTTTTCCCAAAATAATCATCCCTAATGCTTTTTTTACAACGCTGCACACGATTTTTTATCAGCTGTTGTTGTTTTTTATAAAGTAAAAAAACAATTAAAATTTATTTTTTTAAAAATATTAAAAGATTAATAAACAATGTTTAACAATGTTTCATTTAAAATTTACCATTGCAAATGGTAAACGCACAATTTAGTTGACCAATTTGGTCTTCCTAACAAAGAAAAACACTCAATGGTGGCGGCACAGACTAAATACAGACTCGACAGTAGAGTTTTTTAAGAAAAAATGGGGAAAAACTAAGCGATTTTAGGAGAAAACACAGCGGTTTTTAGTCCGTTTTACGCTAACATGACAACACTTTCTACGACTTAGGAGTGAGTGAAACAACAAAACCCGATCTGGCATCCATTTTTCTAATGGCGCGTTATATCAGTTTTCTCTTTCTAACCTAATTCGTAGAATAATTAGAAAATATTAACCATATGGTTAAAGAATACTTTTTTGACACCTGTCAGTTATGTCGAGTCTGTATTAGTCTGTGGTGGCGGCCTCAAACTTGGCAAAAATGTTAATTTTCTTGCATTTAAAGAAGCAGCTCTACATAAAAACACATTTTTTGATATTGTGGTCCCAACATATACTAGTGGGATTGAAAATATTGGCTCCGGCAAAGAAAAATCATTGTTTTTAGAAATATTTATAAAATTGGATAATTTTCCAACTAACAACCCTGTACACAACTCAAAAGAAAATACAGAGTTAGTACAAACAAAATCCCGCTAAATGTCAAAAAAGCATATGTAAACGGTATAGATTTTAATTGGATTTGAAATCCAAATTTATGTGGATTTTGGGGTATATGTAAATAGCATATAAGTCGTAGAAAGTGTTGCCATGTTAGCGTAAAACGGACTAAAAACCGCTCTGTTTTATCCTAAAATCGCTTAGTTTTCCCCATTTTTTCTAATAAAACTCTACCACAGACTAAATACAGACTCGACAGTAGAGTTTAATAAGAAAAAATGGGGAAAAACTAAGCGATTTTAGGAGAAAACACAGCGGTTTTTAGTCCGTTTCACGCTAACATGGCAACACTTTCTACAGTGTTGTATTTGATGTATTTTCCAATATGGTGGCAAAATGCTTGTTCTTCCTCATCTCACACGTATTTAATATCAAATTAGATTCTTTGTTTATAAAAAATGGAATTTGTCTTTCATTTAATTAAATTTATTATTTATTTTGCTTTATTTAACGTTTTTTTAAAGAAAATACGCACTATTGATAGTTTAAAAACTTTTTTTTCTCTTTTGTTTTTTGCTTTGTTGTTGTTCTCCTTTATGTTGCATGGTTTTTATTAAACGTCAAAAGTTACATAATGTGCTGTCACTAATACTTATTCAAGCGAAATACGACTCTGTTACACTTCTATTTTTTTCTATGATACAGACTCGACAGTAGAGTTTTATAAGAAAAAATGGGGAAAAACTAAGCGATTTTAGGAGAAAACACAGCGGTTTTTAGTCCGTTTTACGCTAACATGGCAACACTTTCTACGACTTAGTGTTTCTTCACAATACAGCAGCAAGCAGCTGAGCAGCAAAATTTTTACATGTGTTTTGTTGTTGTGGCAACAACAAAATACATGTAAAAATTTTGCTGCTCAGCTGCTTGCTGCTGTATTGTGAAGAAACACTTAGGAGTGAGTGAAACAACAAAAACCGATCTGGCATCCATTTTTCTTATGGCGCGTTATATCAGTTTTCTCTTTCTAACCTAATTCGTAGAATAATTTGAAAATATTAACCATATGGTTAAAGAATACTTTTTTGACACCTGTCACTTATGTCGAGTCTGTATTATACCCTGTTCTCACTTACAGCTAAAAACCATTTTTAGCAACATTTTTCGTTTTATGCTTAAAAACCATTTTTATGACTCGTTTTACCATACATTTTTTTGTTGTAATATGTCAAAATAAAAATGTTTTTAGCTCGTTTTAAAATTAAAACGATTTAAAACGAGCGGAATTCCAGGGGTTGAATTGAGTATTTTTGAATGTTCAGCGTTTTTAAAGCATTTTATTAATATTGGCAACATTGTTTATTACTAAAATGTAAAAAAATCGTGCTATTTTTATCTTTAAACAATTCTTGAACATTAGTGGTATTCATTTAACCGTATATTTATACGCGACTCGTATTTGTATAATTATACGAGGTGGTTTTTATGAATGCCCTTTTTGATTACCTGGTATTACTTACACAATTGTAAAAACAATAAAACAAATTCTTGTATTTGGAAAATTTACAATCCCGAGTAAAAATAAACATATATAACAATATATAACTTGATGCCAACATAATTAATCATATATGATTATACATCGCGTGAGATATTTTAAAAATTTTTTAAATGCAGTCATATGTAGTTATAAATAATTGAATCATGATTCGGATTAAAAGGTGCACGGTTGATATAATTATATAAAATTATATGAGGGTCAATACAAAATTTGTTTTTCTGTATAATTTAATATAAAATTATATATATCCTATTCTGTTCCATATATAACACTATATGTTTCCATTTAACCAACAATTTTCTAAGTTTTTAAGGCAAAGTATAAGAAACTTTTTAAAATGTTCCTAAACATTTCCTTGTTAGGGTTATGTATATCACCTATCTGGTTCGAAGCGTACCCGAACATTTTTTTGTTTAAGAAAATTATATGTTTGGCGAATGTATCGTTGACCTGTGGTGTAACTCAACCCAAACCAAAAAACACCAGGATTTTACATGTTTTTATGCAATTAGATCTAATTAGATCCACTAATATATGGCAATGTCTGGTCAAAACTCGGATGAAATCAAATCATATTTTATACAAGTTGATCTTTTTTAATGCAGAAACATCCACCATTATTCGGATCAAATTTCGTATAAATATATATTGTGTTACATATCGTTATATATTGTATCATATAAAAATTTTTACTCGGGATGCCACAAAAAAAACAAAATTTCAAGCAATTAATAAATTCTAAATTAATTAATAAATTTACTGCAAACAAAAATATTTTTTTATTTTATCTTTTTAATATTTGTCATTTTTAACAAGATTGCCAAATTGTAAAAAACCAAAAAATAGCAAAAAAATATCAAAATTATTCGAACATTGGCAATCCTAAACCTGTATAATTATACCACAGACTAAATACAGACTCGACAGTAGAGTTTTATAAGAAAAAATGGGGAAAAACTAAGCGATTTTAGGAGAAAACACAGCGGTTTTTAGTCCGTTTTACGCTAACATGGCAACACTTTCTACGACTTAGGAGTGAGTGAAACAACAAAGCCCGATCTGGCATCCATTTTTCTTATGGCGCGTTATATCAGTTTTCTCTTTCTAACCTAATTCGTAGAATAATTTGAAAATATTAACCATATGGTTAAAGAATACTTTTTTGACACCTGTCACTTATGTCGAGTCTGTATTAGTCTGTGATTATACGATACAAGTTTACGCACCAAAATATGTGTACAAATATATCAGGCCTCGTAAAATATTTTTGACAATAATTGTGTAAACTAACCAGATATACACGGTATACTAGGTGCTTATACGGTTGAATGAATACCACTATTATAAACAGTTATATGTACACGCAAAAAAAAACAGGTGTAATATTACACAAAAAGTTTATACGTAAATATACAACTTAACAAGTTATAAGACTATTTAGTAAATATACTTAGGTAAAAAATTGTCTTATAAAAAATATGACATTTATAAAAGAGAACTTTGTAAAAATGATCAAGGAAATTTATCAATTTAATCAAGTCAAAGTTACCACTTATTCAAATATATTATTCAATTTAACAAATTAATTCCGACACAATAAACCAAATAACTTATATCAATTAATACATTTACCTTTATATTTTTAACATTCTTTACTACATAAATGAAACAAATCACCAATAAGGTTTTTATTTATTATTTATTATGGTTAAATTATACATTCAATTAAAAAACATCTGCAAACATTAGAAAATAAAATTTAAACCTATTACTATATAAATTATTTTATCGATTTTTAATTTTCTACACAAAATTTTTTATCGATTTTTAATTTTCTACAGAAAATTTTTTATCGATTATAAAATTTTCTACAGAAAATAATAAATTTTGTATAGAAAATTTTTAATCGATGATAAATTTTCTATAGAAAATTTTTTATTCATTATACATTTTTTATAGAAAATTTTTTATCGATTACACATTTTCCATTTTCTACAAAAAAAATTGTATCTATTATAAATTTTTTAGCGAACATTTTTTATCGATTTTAAATTTTCTATAGAAACTTTTTTATCGATTACAAATTTTATATCGAGAATTTTTTATCGATTATAAATATTATATAAAATGTTTTTTTTTTCGATTACAAATTTTCTATAGAAAATTTTTATCGATTATAATTTCATTATAAATTTTCTATAAAAGTTTTTTTTATCGATTATAAATTATATTATAAACTTCGTTTATAAAGTTTTTATCGATTTTAAATTTTCTACAGCAAATTTTTTATAGAAAATTTATAATCAATACAAAATTTTCTATAGAACATTTAAAATCGATAAAAGTTTTCTATACGAAATTTAAAATTTTATTTATAATCGATAAAAAAATTTTTATAGAAAATGTATAATAAAATTTATAATCGAAAAAAAATTCTATAGAAAATACTAATCGATAAAAAATGTTCTATATAATATTTATAACCGATAAAAAGTTTTCTATATAAAATTTATAATCGATAAAAAAAAATCTATAAAAAACTTCTAATCGATAAAATATTTTCTATACAAAATTTATAATATAATTTTTAGACGAAAAAAAATTTCCATAGAAAATTTAAAATCGATAAAAAATTATCTATATAAAATTAATAATCAATAAAAAATTTTTTATTTAAAATTTATAATCGATAAAAATTTTTCTATAGAAAATTTGTAATCGCTTTTATAGAAAATTTATAATCGATCACAAATTTTTTATAGAAAATTTATAATCGATAACAAATTTTCTATAGAAAATACATAATCGATAAAAAATTCTTTAGAATATTTATGATCGATAACAAATTATCTATCGAAAATTTATAATCTATAAAAAATTATCTTTTGAAAATTTACCAACGATAAAAATTTTCGATACAAAATTTATAATCGGTAAAAAGTTTTTTGGAAAAATTTTAAATCCATAAAAATTTTCTATAAATTTATAACAAAATTTATAATCGATAAAAATTGTTTTTAAAGAAAATTCATAATAAAATTCAAAATTTTGTTAACGATTTTCTCCAGAAAATTTATAATAGATAAAAATATATGTATATAGGAAATTTTTTATCGATTATAAAATTTTTTATCGATTATAAATTTTTTTTAGATAATTTTTTATCAATTACAAATTTTGTACCGAAAATTTTTTATCAATTACAAATTTTCTATAAATTTTTGTAAATTTTCTATAAAATTTTTTTATCGGTTGTAAATTTTTTAAAAAAAAAATTTTAATCGATTATAAATTTTCTTAAAAAAGTTTTTTGTCGTTTATAAATTTTCTAAAGAAAATTTTTTATTGATCATAAATTTTTCTATAGAAAATTTGTAATCCATAAGAAATTTTCTATACAAAATTTATAATCGATAAAAAATTTTCTATAAAAAATTTAAAATCGATAAAAATATATATCGTTGAAATTCAATTTGAGCTATCTGCTGGTTAATAACATAGATAGCTAAAATTGAAATTAGCTCAACGATATAGAAAAATTTTTATAGATTATAAATTTTCTATAGAAAATTTTTTATCGATTATAAACTTTCTTCTGAAAAATTTTTTTTGATTATAAATTTTCTTCAAAAATTTTTTATCGATTATAAATTTTCTTCAGAAAATTTTTTATCGATTATAAATTTTCTTTAGATAATTTTTTATCAATTATAAGTTTTCGATAGAAAACTTTTAATCGATTATACATTTTCTATAAATTTTTGTAAATTTTCTAAAAAAAATTTTTTATCGGTTATAAATTTTCTATAAAAATTTTTTTTATCGATTATAAATTTTCTATAAACAATTTTTGATCATAAATTTTTCTATAGAAATTTTTAATCGATAACAAATTCTCTATAAAAAATTAATCGAAAAAAAAATTAAAAAAAGTTTGTAAATCAATGTAAAATTTTCTATAGAAATTTTATAATCGATAAAAAAAATTTTTATAGAAAATTTATAACCGATAAAAAATTTTTTTTAGAAAATTTACAAAAATTAATAGAAAATGTATAATCGATTAAAAGTTTTCTATAGAAAACTTATAATTGATAAAAAATTATCTAAAGAAAATTTATAATCGATAAAAAATTTTCTGAAGAAAATTTATAATCGATAAAAATTTTCTTTAGAAAATTCATAATCAATAAAAAACTTTTCTGGAAAAAATTTAAATTCGGTTAAAGAAATTAACTATCGAAAATTTATAATCGATAAAAAAATTTTATAAGAAAATTCGGTTAAAGAAATTTACTATCAAATATTTATAATCGATACAATTTTTTTTTTTTTTTAATTTATGATCGATAAAAAATTTTTGATAGAAAATTTAAAATCGATAAAAAATTTTCGATAGAAAATTTTTAATCGATAATTAATTATCTGTCGATAACTAATTATCTATACCAAATTTATAATCGATAAAAAATTATCTATAGAAAATTTATAATCGATAAAAAATTATATATAGAAAATTTATAATCGATAAAAAATTATCTATAGAAAATTTATAATCGAAAAAAAAAATTATCTATAGAAAATTTATAATCAATAAAAAATTATCTATAGAAAATTTCTAATCTATAAAAAATTATATATAGAAAATTTATAATCGATAAAAAATTATCTATAGAAAATTTATAATCGAAAAAAAAAATATCTATAGAAAATTTATAATCAATAAAAAATTATCTATAGAAAATTTCTAATCGATAAAAAATTTTCTATTGAAAATTTATAATCGATAAAAAAAAGTGTATAGAAAAATCGATAAAAAATTTATATAGAAAATAAAAAATTTTCTATTAAAAATTTATAATCGATAAAAAAGTTTCTATAGAAAATTTATAATCGAAAAAAAAAATTATCTATAGAAAATTTATAATCAATAAAAAATTATCTATAGAAAATTTCTAATCGATAAAAAATTTTCTATTGAAAATTTATAATCGATAAAGAAAAGTGTATAGAAAAATCGACAAAAAATTTATATAGAAAATAAAAAATTTTCTATTAAAAATTTATAATCGATAAAAAAGTTTCTAAAGAAAATTTATAATCGATAAAAAAAAATTATACCAAATTTATAATCGATAAAAAATTTGTTATACATACATAATTTATTTTTTGATAAATAATTATCTATAGAAAATTTATAATCGATAAAAAAATATCTAAAATCGATAAAAAATTATCCATAGAAAATTTATAATCGATAAAATTTTTTTTATAGAAAATATATAATCGATAAAAAATTTTCTATTGAAAATATATGATCGATAAAAAATTTTCGATTGAAAATTTATAATCGATTAAAAGTTTTCTATAGAAAATTTATAATTGATAAAAATAAATTCCATAGAAATTAATAACCGATTAAAAATTTTCTATAGAAAATTTATAATCGATAAAAAATTTTCTATAGAAAATTTATAATCGATAAAAAATTATCTATAGAAAACTTATAATCGATAACATATTATGTATAGAAAATCGATAAAAAATTATCTATATAAAAGTTATAATCGACAAAAAATTTTTATAGAAAAATATTTTCTATAGAAAATTTATAATCGAGACTTTTTCTGTAGAAAAATTGTATAGAAAAAGTCAGATTCTAAGTCTTAGATTCTGAGACAATTTTTCTATAGAAAAAGTCTCAGATTCTGAGACAATTTTTCTATAGAAAAAGTCTCAGATTCTGAGACAATTTTTCTATAGAAAAAGTCTCAGATTCTGAGACAATTTTTCTATAGAAAAAGTCTCAGATTCTGAGACAATTTTTCTATAGAAAAAGTCTCAGATTCTGAGACAATTTTTCTATAGAAAAAGTCTCAGATTCTGAGACAATTTTTCTATAGAAAAAGTCTCAGATTCTGAGACAATTTTTCTATAGAATTCTGAGACAATTTTTCTATAGAAAAAGTCTCAGATTCTGAGACAATTTTTCTATAGAAAAAGTCTCAGATTCTGAGACAATTTTTCTATAGAAAAAGTCTCAGATTCTGAGACAATTTTTCTATAGAAAAAGTCTCAGATTCTGAGACAATTTTTCTATAGAAAAAGTCTCAGATTCTGAGACAATTTTTCTATAGAAAAAGTCTCAGATTCTGAGACAATTTTTCTATAGAAAAAGTCTCAGATTCTGAGACAATTTTTCTATAGAAAAAGTCTCAGATTCTGAGACAATTTTTCTATAGAAAAAATCTCAGATTCTGAGACAATTTTTCTATAGAAAAAGTCTCAGATTCTGCGACAATTTTTCTATAGAAAAAGTCTCCGATTCTGAGACAATTTTTCTATAGAAAAAGTCTCAGATTCTGAGACAATTTTTCTATAGAAAAAGTCTCAGATTCTGAGACAATTTTTTCTATAGAAAAATTGTCGCAGAATCTGAGACATTTTTTCTATAGAAAAATTGTCGCAGAATCTGAGACATTTTTTCTATAGAAAAAGTCTCAGATTCTGAAAATCTTTTTCTGTAGAAAAAGTGGCAGATTCTGAGACATTTTTTCTAAAGAAAAAATCTCAGATTCTGAGACATTTTTTGTATAGAAAAAGTCACATATTCTGAGACTTTTTTTCTATAGAAAAAGTCTCAGATTCTGAGACATTTTTTGAATAGAAAAAGTCACAGATTCTGAGGCATTTTTTCTATAGAAAAAGTTTCAGATTCTAATATATTTTTTCTGTTGAAAAAGTTTCAGATTCTGAGACATTTTATTTATAGAAAAATTCTCAGATTCTGAGAATTTTTTTCTATAGAAAAAGTCCCTGATTCTGAGACAGTTTTTCTATAGAAAAAGTCTCAGATTCTGAGAATTTTTTTCTCTCGTATGATTAAAATATTAATTAAGTAAATATGATTTTTATATTCCAGGTGGATTTGGATTTTGACTACATTTTTCTTATAAGTGGAATAGCTTGAATCAGGAAAATCAATTTTGACGGTATAGTTTGGAGCACCCTCATGCATCTCATAATTTTTTTAATTTTTTTTAATAAATATATAAATTTAAAAAAAAAAATCTTTTTATTTAGCCGTTTATGGGTTAATTTAATTAAATAAAATACCAATTTAAAAATGAATATCTGCTAAGGCTCCGTTTGTAAATTTCCAAAATTTACAAGGAGTATTACCAAAAATTATAGGTAATTTTTCGAACATAGAAATTTGATAGGAATTTCCTATTATTTTTGTAATTGTGCCTAAAACTTTAGCAACTGCCATGTTGCCTTAGAACTTAGCTGATATTAAACTACAATTTTAGGAAATATTACCTCGATTTTTTTTGTGTGTATACCAAAATAAGCACTCGTGTTGCATGTCTATAGACATGCAACTATATATAGACATGCATGATATATAGACTATAGACATGCAACTCTTTAATAGGGACATCCAGGAAAGGGACATCTTAATTTTTTTTTTGCGTAGCCTTCGGATGTCGTTTTTAGTTTTTTTAATTTCCGTGTGTCCCATATACTGCAATTCAGCCAAAATATCTTACCAGAGATATAAATTAGCGCATGCAATTTTAGTACCCAACTTTATACTGCTCCTAATGAGATTCAGGACATCTGGTGTCATTTCCTCTAAAGCGGTATAGTCCACGAAACCAGCACACTAAAAAAATAGGTTAGAATTTTTGGAACTCATAAAGATTACTAAACTTGCTTACGATAGGTATTATAAAATAAGAAGAATAGTAAAATATGTACTTACTTATTTTACTTTTTTTTATAATAAGTTTTATTTTACAAAACATATAACAAAAAAATTGCAGCAATAATTATAATAAAAAACAAAACAAAAAAAAAATAAATGGATTGAAACAGCTGATTGCCGTAAACACATTAGGCCGATTTTACACGTGTATTTGGTAACTTTTACAGTTTTTGAAATATAAGGCAACCAAGCGAACATTTTTTAGTATGTTGAGGTAACACTTAGTATATTATCACACTAAACTTAAGATATTTTCCAAATATCTTAGGTAAAATTATAAAGTTTACACATGGAAAAAACAATAATGTCAAATATTTAAAAATTAAAAAGGAATTTGAAAATAAAAGGGGCTACAAAGTGAACTTTGTTATAATACTAAATAAATGCCAACGGTAATTTTTATTCAAACTTTGGAAATTTAAATATGACTTGTACTTTTTTTTTGAAACCATGTAAAAAAAATGTTACCTAAGCTACAGTAGTAAATCTTACACCAGTTTTTTTTTTGCGTGTATATCACAGACTAAATACACGCAAAAAAAATCTGTGTCAGATTGAGCAATCCTACTTGGTAAAACTTTTTTCATACCAAAAAAATTTTTTTACCAAATTTTTGCTAAAATTCTGCTTGTCGATGTTAATGTAACATAATTAGTTTTTTATGTAAAATAACCAAGTAGCTTGCACAATAACACAAATTACTTGCACAAAAATTTATCGAAAGAAAACAACAAAAAAAAAAAAAAAACAAATACAGACCGCCATATTCATTTTGTATTTTTGTGTGCGTGCTTCGTTTATTTTTTGTGTTATAAAAACGTAAAAAGGAAATTGATAAATAAAACTAAAATAAATTAATAAATAAAAATAAATAATTAGTTTTTTAAAAGATAAATAAATGTAAGATAAGAAAATGCTAAAGTTAATTTTGCTGTCATAACTTAAAACACCATTCATTTAGCAAAACTAATGGAGTCCCAGACGTTTGTTTCAATGAGTTACAAATGCAATGATAAAGTAAGTATACCCCTATTCCGAAGATTTTTAGTTAAAAAATAGTGTTTGGTAATAATTTTCTATTTTTACAGGGTACTGCTAAATAAATTTTTGAAGCTATGGCGAATCTTTCACTACAATAAAGAGCGTGGGCACCAGTCCTCCCTTTAGCTATAAAATTAAAACCGAAAAACTCATTTATATAGCAAAGCAAATGGAGTCCACCCCTGTTTTGATGAGTTACAAATGGAATCATAAAGTAAGTGTTCCTCCTAACCAAAAGACCAATTGGGTTTACTAGTTTTCTAAATTAAAAAATTATGTTTTGTAATAATTTTCTATTTTTACAGGATGATTTTAAATAAATTCGTAAAGCTATAGCGGATCCTTCACTTCAAGAAAATGCGTAGGCAGCAGTCACTGGAGAAAATTGTACATAAAGGGTCAGTTGATCGGTGGTAAATAAAATCCTTCACAACATTTGTTATATTAATATGGATTTGTTCTGTGAAAATTTTAAATTCAATAAATATACAAATTTTTACAAAAATTTTATAGAAAATTTATTTTAGCATAAATGTGGTAATTTTTAGCATTATTTTTAGTCACCTTTTCTAATAATTTTGGTATATTTCACCATATTTCTTTTGGTATATTTTACCAAGTTTTTGCTGAAAGAGCATTAGCATTTTCTTCAAAATTTTTTACATAAGTGTTTTGGCTAAATTACGAAAACTACTTCGTCGGTTGTAGTTTTAGCATATTCTTGATAAAATTATGCCAGATTTTTGCTCACTCCGACACAGATTTTTTTTTGCGTGTAGAGTTTTATAAGAAAAAATGGGGAAAAACTAAGCGATTTTAGGAGAAAACACAGCGGTTTTTAGTCCGTTTTACGCTAACATGGCAACACTTTCTACGACTTAGTGTTTCTTCACAATACAGCAGCAAGCAGCTGAGCAGCAAAATTTTTACATGTATTTTGTTGTTGCCGCAACAACAAAACACATGTAAAAATTTTGCTGCTCAGCTGCTTGCCGCAACAACAAAACACATGTAAAAATTTTGCTGCTCAGCTGCTTGCTGCTGTATTGTGAAGAAACACTTAGGAATGAGTGAAACAACAAAAACCGATCTGGCATCCATTTTTCTTATGGCGCGTTATATTAGCTTTCTCTTTCTAACCTAATTCGTAGAATAATTTGAAATAATTAACCATATGGTTCAAGACTACTTTTTTGACACCTGTCACTTATGTCGAGTCTGTATTAGTCTGTGTCTATATGGTCTGTGGTTTGAACCATAGAGAAACATATGGTTTGAACTTTATTTTGGCATTGCCAGAATTTTCCAATTATCTTTGGTGATGCCAGATCTACAAAACGGTCGATGGATTCATGGTGATTCATATGACTCTGGATGGATTACTATGTCACCACAGACTAATACAGACTCGACATAAGTGACAGGTGTCAAAAAAGTAGTTCTGAACCATATGGTTAATATTTTCAAATTATTCTACGAATTAGGTTAGAAAGAGAAAACTGATATAACGCGCCCTAAGAAAAATGGATGCCAGATCGGTTTTTGTTGTCTCAGTGTGCAATTACAATTCTGGCGTTGGCTTTGAATTTTGTGTAAAGAGAGGGCTTTTGATTTAAACAAAGGCTTTGGCTTTGAATTTTGTTCTGGCGTTTGTTTGTGTACACACACACAAAGAAGAACAGAAATATAATTATTTGGTGGAAGAAAAATTAATTTTTCCTGAAAATTATTTTTTTTCGGTGAAACATAAAACTCCTTTGGTTTTGTTATTGATATTGTTTTGATACTTGTTTTTTTTTTTATAATAATTGGCGGTAAATTATATTTTCACTTTCTTTTATATGTACTTTTCTTCTAATTTTCCAATACACAGATGTGTTTCATACACAGATATGAAACACATCACAAAATCAACCCTTTTTTGTAAAAGACTGGCAACGCCAAAGCAAGAAAAAAATACTCACGAGAGAGCAAAGCCAAGAAAATAGAATTGATTCTATTCTGGCTTTGAAACGCTATCGTTGGCTTTGAATTTTGTTCTACATACAAAATGTATGGGAACAAGCAAAATTCAAGGCCAACGCCAGAATTGTAATTGCACACTCACTCACTCCTAATTCGTAGAAAGTGTTGCCATGTTAGCGTAAAACGGACTAAAAACCGCTGTGTTTTCTCCTAAAATCGCTTATTTTTTCCCCAGTTTTTCTTGTAAAACTCTACTGTCGAGTCTGTATTTAGTCTGTGATGTCACTATGCTATTGAGTACTGGTAAAATTGGTCGGTATCGAGTACTCAACACCCAAATACTCGATACATTTACACACTGATGCCAACTATTTTTAAAAAAATGTAGCTAGATTGGACAAAAAAATAGCTAGAAATAGCTAAATTTAAAAACAGTTTAAAAATCTAGCTATTTTGTAGCTAGATTTGTATAAACAGTTGAAAAATCTAGCTATTTTATAGCTAGATTTTGGATTAGTGGTTTTAAAAAGGTGTTATTTGCTAAAGTTTTTAATTTAATAATAAATTAAGTTAGTTTTGGTCTTAAAACGAATATTTTCAAATATTTTTATTAAATTTTGCAAACAAAAAAGTTTAAATACTCATATTTTATATCGCAGATATCAGATTACAAAAAATGGCTGAAATGGCAGATTACAAAAAAAATCGCCAAAATTTTCGGTACTGTGAAATAACTCCCAAAATAAAAATTAAATAACTCCCAAAATTTTTACATATGAATTGGAAATTATATTATTATGAAATAAGTCCTAGTATGTGGGGACTTATTTCACAATTTTTGTTGGGAGTTATTTCGTTATGAAACAATTCCCTAATGAAATAGCTCCAAAAAACTATTTTGAGAGTTATTTTATTTCTTTTCTAACATTGAGAGTTGTTGGGACTCTTTTCATTTTAAAAAAAATATTGCAATTTATTTTTATTTTTTGTTAAAAGTTTTTCCTTCGGCCATGCTTTGGGGAAAAAATGAGCTATGATTGAGTTATGACTATTTTCTGTGAATCGGCACCTCATTTTATTTATTTAGTCCTTTAAAACTCCTTGTTGGAACATAGGGCCTCATTTTGTATACGTAAAAAGTACTCATAATAGACAATAATATTTTTTGGGACTTATTTCATTCGGAGTTCTTTAATTTTTTTGAGATCAAAATACTGATTTTAAATAACTCCCAAATATTGGGACTTATTTCATTTTTTCTTTGGGACTAATTTTTTTTTTTAAAGTTGGGAGTTTATTCATTTCTCTTTGGACTTACATCATTAGGAATTATTGAATTGGGATTTATTTCATTTGGGAGTTATTTCTCAGTACCAAATTTTTTAATACACAATTTTCTGAATGCGAATTAAAAGCTCGATTATAGCCACTCGTTTTTTTGGTTATGAATACTGGTGTAAAATTTTATCCGTTATTCGAGAGATGAAAACTATTATATTTGTAACCCCATAGCTGTTGTTTCTTTATGTTGGTACTAAACTTCATTCTCTATGAGTTATGCCAATACGACACTTGCTTGATTTTAAACTTTTTAAGTAACTTTATCATGGAGGGATTTTTGATAAATTTTAAATTTTTGTTTAAAGTTAAAGGAAATAACATAGAAAACCCTTGATAAAATTTTTTGAAAAGTTGAAAAACTAGCAGATGTCATACACACTTAAATAGCACGTTAACGAAATTTCAACTTGAAAATATGGCTAATAAAACGGGTTTAAAAAGCACTTTTTTACAAATTTTGCAACCAAAAAAAAGTAGCTAGATTTGTAGCTAAGAGCTAAATGACCTTTTTTGTCGCTAAATACAAAAAAAAATAGCTAAATCTAGCTACAAAATAGCTAAATTGGCAACAGTGCATTTACAACACTGCTCTAAGCGATAGGAATTAATTGTCACCTATTCATAAAACAATGTCTTCACCGGCTCCAAAATCTCCAGAGCAATCGGATAAAAACAAAAAATATGACCGTCAACTTCGGTAATATAAAAAATAAAAGTTCTATTAGGTAAATTCCACAATAAGCATATTTTCTTATTTTTGACAGTTTGTGGGGTGAACATGGGCAAAACCTTTTGGAGAGCGCCAAAATATGTTTAGTCAACGCTTCTGGCTTGGGATGCGAGGTGCTCAAAGGCTTAGTACTCCCTGGCATCGGAAGCTTTACTATTGTCGATGGCAATGTTGTGACAGAAGAAGATCTGGGTATCAAGTAAGTCAGTGAAATTAGCAATGTAACACGTGAAAATAGAAAATATTGTTTTGTTTCAGCTTCTTTTTAGAAACTACCCATTTGGGCCATCCAAGAGCTGCGTCTTGTATGCAATTGTTGCAGGAATTAAATGCCGATGTAAATGGCGATTGTGTTGAGGAGAGTGTTGACTATATACTCACAAATCGACCGGCCTTTTTTGATAATTTTGATGTGGTGGTTGCTTCGAACTTAAACGAAAACTCCCTTTTGCAACTGTCGAATTGTCTTTGGGAAGCTAATATTCCATTAATATACTGTCGATCGTTGGGATTTTTCGGATCCATTCGGCTACAAGTTAAAGAACACTGCGTAATTGAAGCCCATCCAGATAATCGTCAATTTGATTTGCGCTTGGAACAACCGTTTCAAAATCTTAAGAAACACTTTGAGGTTTGTTGAGCATTTTTTTAAACTAATTTGAGATATCTTAGATTTTTGTTGTTCCATCATAATTAAGACAACGGCGGTGACAAGCAAAGTTCCATGGCTGTTAGTTCTTAATAAGTATCTTCAAACGTGGAAAATGCAAAACAATGGCCGTTACCCTTCCAACTATAAAGAGAAGTCACAACTACGAGAAATGATAAGAGCTGGTAAGACAAATTTTTAGAAAAAGTGATCAATAAACAAATTGCAATTCATTTAGGTATAACTAACGACGAAGAAAACTATGAAGAAGCAATAAAGGCTGTTAATACTGTATTTGGAGGAGGATTCATTCCTTCTACACTTAAGAATATATTTGAAGACGAAGCTTGTCGAAATCTTAACAAACAGGTATGTAGGTTGCCTTGACCCCTCTCGATTTATTGGGAAATATTATAAATCTACGTAATTCCTATCGCTTAGAGTAAACCGTTTTGGATAGTTGCTAAGGCTTTGAAGGAATTTATAGAAAAAGACAACGACGGTATACTGCCATTGCCAGGTGTATTACCAGATATGACAGCAGACACAGAGTCCTATATAAATCTACAAAATATCTATCGACAACAGGCCATGCAAGATGCAGATAATGTCTATAGGCGATCGCAGGGAATTGTAAAGGAATTGGGTATATCGCCCGATACTATATCGGAAAAGACAGTGCGCTTGGTATGTAAAGAAGCTGCTGGTCTCGCCGTTATCCGCGGTTCAAAAATTGCCGATGAATATGAAAGAAATAATCGTCTTTTAAGTGCTATTGATGACATGGAAGTTCAAGGCACGCTCACAGAACACTACATAGCTCTCAGAGCCTATGAACGATTTCTCACAGAATGTGGTAATATTCCCGGTGATTGTTATGTGGAAAATGATACTGCCCGTTTTAAGACCTTGGCATGTAAAATGCTGGCCGAATGGGGAGTTACACAAGCAGCACTTTCGGATGATATGGTTCACGAATTTTGTCACTATGGAGGTGCTGAAGTCCACACCATATCAGCTTTTATAGGTATGTATATTTAAAAAAAGTAAACTGTGTGATGAGGTCTGTCTTGCGCTCGATCTGTTTTCACCCCTTCATGCTTACTATGCGTTAAAAATTTTAAGGGAACAACTCTATTTTACTGGCGTTGTTCTTTTTTTTGGAAATAGCCCGGGGGGGGGGGGGGGGGGTGAAATAAAGCCATAGGCAATAAGACCATATGCAGGCTTTAAAAACTGCCAATAACTATCGTAGTTTGTAGTTTAGTTTATTTCTACTACACGAACATTGCAGTAGCTTGAGAAAAACTAACTGCACAATTATTTTTTTGCACACAAAGTGTAGTTTTAGTTTTTGATGAACTATTATTTATTCCTATTGCTACTGCTCACATAGGCAACAAAAAACAAAACTACACAAGCAGTGGAAGTTAAAAAGTTAAATGTTGTGCTGACCTCCACTAGTAGTTTTTCTTCGTGAAAATAGTGTACAACTTCGTAAAAAATTATAAACTGTTAGTCTTTCGTTTATTGACTACACAACAGCTAAACATATAACTACATTGGGACTGTTAAATTGAATTTAATGTACTTGTTTGACAAAAATAACATGATTTATATAAAAATAATACATTTTTAAAAACGAAATGACGCGAAAATAAATTAATGGACGTATATTTTTTTTATTATTTTTATAAAGCAAAAATTAATTAAATAAATTAAGCAAAATTAAAAGAATCAATTCTAAACTGAAAATAGAAAAACACATTTAAAGATTTTAAAACAATACGGATTTTTATTTCATTTAATATTTTAATATATTAACGTTCTTCACAGTATCATAAAAGAAAACTTTGTGTTATTTTTTTCTTAAATTTTTTTTTTCCACCACCGATTTGGTGAACACGTGTTAAAAAGGATATTTGGATTTCCCACAAATGATATGAATGTCAAAGATTTACATAAAAGTATGTGAAAAAGAAATTTACCTGTGTTTTCACTGTATCGCAGTATAGGCTGCAAATACAACATTTGCAAATAAACAAAAAAAAGGTTTAATTTTTTAAGCCTGTTTTGTACATATGTGACAGATGGACGGACATATCATTGAAAAAAATGTGTATAGCTATGCAGATCACTTAGGTACAGGCGCGGATCCAGGAATTTCATTTGGGGGGGGAGATTTTTTTTTTTCAAAAAAATTTTATGCAATTGGAAAGCAATAAAGATTGCTTGCCAAGCGGGGGGGGGGGGGGGGGTACATGGTGAATTTTTAAATGCAGGAAAATACCTAAAAACTTAAGAAAAAAAAATATTCTTTTAAAAAAAACTCTATTGCCATAGCTTCAGGATTTGGGGGGAACTTTTTCTACTCTAAATTTTTTTGCAAGGGCACTTAGACGCAACAATTTACTTCATAAATAAGATCGTTTGTACTAAAAAAACGGGCCTATTCATAGTTCTTAGAGTCCGACCGAAACCAGTTTTCGAGGCCGAACCGAAACCGAGCCGAATATTCGACCTATAAAGTAATATTCGGCCGAAACGAAACCGAAACTTAAAAAAAAAAATACCGCCTGGCATGAACAAAATTATTAAAAAGTTGTTAAAGATAAATATACAGCATATAATTCTTTTAAACCATAGGAATGTTGTATTTTTGAAGAAAAAAAATTGTTTTTTAAAAAACTTACAAAAAAAATTTTACATTTCGTTTTGAGATTAGGAGAAAATAATTTTTGAACTGATACATTTTTACATTTATTGCATAAACTTGTAACATTTTCTTCAATTGAACTGAATCAAGTGTAATGAAATACAAAATCAAAAAATTAAGCGACTTTTTTAAATATTTTTTAAAATACCAAAAAGTTTCGGTTTCGGCTAATATTCGGCCAAAATTTTGCCGAATACCGAATAGAGACCGAAACCCCATTATTCGGCCGAAACCGAGACCGAATATTCGGTCGGACTCTATTAGTTATGACTAACTATGACTGTCATCAACCAATTTTTATGATTGAATAGTCATAACATCAATATTTTTCTACAAATTTTAAGACCTGCTCTCGAGACGATAATAAAATTAAGAAACAAAATTATAAATTTTTTAATATTCTTGTAGGTTTGTGTAGGAAAATATTGATATTATAAAATTTTAGTCATAAAAATTAGCTTTTGGCAGATATGGACCGGTCACAACTGTGAATAGACCCGTAAAAATTTTGTATTAATAACTCTTAGTTTTCAAAAAAAAATACACTAAAAGTTTAATATTCCAAACAATTTGTTTAATAAAGTATAAGGTTTTTATGCATGTTTTCTTCGAAAAAATTCTCAGATATTGGGACATTTTTACTACAGAAAAACTTTTAAGTTCTAAAGTATTTTTCATACAGAAAAATAACACAATTTTGAGATATTTGCTTAAGAAAAATGTTCAGATTCTAAAAAACCTTTGATATAAAAAATTTGTTTAATTTTCAGATCGTATTTTCTGTAGAACAACTCTAAGATTCAACATTTTCTTATAGAAAATGTCTCAGATTTTTTAACTTTTTTCTATAGAAACAATCTGAGATTCTGCGACATTATTTCTATAAAAAAATTTTTTTCCAAATTTTATAAAAAAAAATTCCCATATTTTAAAGTAATTAAATAACTTTTTCGAATACAAAAATTTACAGACCCTGAAACATATTTCATAAAAGGAAATTATCAGATACTAAAGAACTATCAGTTTCTAAAATATTTTATGAAGAAATTTGAATAGCCTTTTGTAAAAATAAAATCTTAAGTTGTATAGCATTTTTCAATAGAAAAAATTTACGGTTTTAATGTTTTCTAAGGCAATTTCTTAGATTCTGAAACATTTTTAATATTTAGAAATACATTTCCTAAAGAAAAATTCTCAGAATCTTCCAACAGAAAAAAAATTTTAGATTCTGAGAGATTTTTCTTACAAAAAAATTCAGGTTCTGATCTTGCATTCTATAGAAAAGTTCCAACACATTTTTACTAAAAAAAACATAGATTTTGATACACTTTCCTATAGAAAAATTTGCATACTCTAGGATTTTTTAAACAAAGAAATTCTCATATCCTTAAAAATTTTTTCAATAAAAAAATTCGAAGCTTCGGAAATTTATTTCTTCATAGAAAAACCTGACACTTTTTCCTGTAGAAATGTTATCCGATTCTGAGAAATTTGTTTGCAGAAAAATTCAGAAACATTTTTCACTATTAAGGAAAACTTTTAAGGAAAGCTTTTCTTTAAATTTGAGATAATTTTTCAGAGTAAACATTCAGAGTCAAATAAAAATCAAAATATTTTCTAAAGCTAAAATCTGCAATTCTGAGACATCCTTCTATGAAAAATATTTAAGATAAATTTTTTCCTTAGAAAATAATAAGGAAAGTTATTCGGTTAAAAATTTCCACGACTCAATTGCCATTCAAGTTTTTTCTATGCAATTTCTTTAATTTTGAAACATTTTATGCTACGGATGTAAAAAAATCCTAAGAATAGTGTGTGCTGGCATAAATCATCAGCACACATACATATACTTCTCCTAGCAATTTTTTTACACCCTAGTCTTTACATCTTTGTTCCTTTCCTTCCTTTTTTCCTTTCCCTTTCTTTTTTTCCTTTCTTTTTTTCTTTTCTTTTCTTTTCTTTTCCTTTCCTTTCCTTTCCTTTTTTTTTTGAAATCGTTTTGGGGGGGGAGAAATCCCATTCTCCCCCCCCCTGGATCCGCGCCTGCTTAGGTAAAATTATAATAAAATTCACAGGAAAAAAATGATAAAAACATTTTTTCGTTCCTAATTTAAAATAACGGTGAATAATGTTAAAAACAATCATAATGAATACCAACTTATAACTTTTTCTAAGACAAAAAAATTCAACTAATATTAAGTAATAAAAATAAATTTGATTAATTACTGTTTCAATTGAAAATGAATACTTTACACTTTATTTCAAAACTAAAAATTTGATGAATAAATTCTTTGTATAAAAGACCTGTTTATTTAAATGTCCTTTTAGTTTTAGATTTTTTTTTTAAATTCAATTTGTTTAATCAAAATGTTTGTATTTCAAATAATGTGGTGATTAATACCCGCATTGTGCGGTCTATTTTGATTACTTAATCTCCAAAACCTTCTTTTCTAAAATTCCATTTAAAGAAATTATTGACTTGAATTAATTCAATAATTAAAATTTATGAAATAAAAATTAAAATGTTGAAATAAATTTTCGAAGGTCAGTCTGAAAAAATTAAACAAAAATTAAATTCAATTTTTAATTTCAAGTTTAAAAAAAATAAAAATTATATACTCCAAAAATAAAGTAATTTATAAAATAAAAGTTTTTACAAAATATTTTTTTTAAATACGTTCAAAAAGACATAATTTCAAAACAAATTTTAATAAATATGGTAAACATTGATAAAAAATACCGAACATTTTATTTTTCTTTTATATATGTATACTGAAAAAATTCCAACAACAACTCAAAACAATACACATTTCTATTGTGTCGCCTGAAGTCATTGTTAAGTTTTTTTTTAAGACAACAACAAGAAAAACTCTCGTTATCTTCGTTTCACTAATAGTTATTGCTTCGTGTTTCTTGAGAATGACTACAGTCTTGTGTGTTGTTTTCAACTGCTTGCTTTTTTTCAAAATTTAAAACTACAACAAAACTATCAACTGAAGAGTTAAACAATTTCAAAAAAAAACTACTGCTATAACTACACCACCAAAATGTGCGTGTAGTAGTAGCAGTAGCAAGTGAACGACTCTGAGTTTTGTTCATTTTTAAAACTACACTATTCGTTGTTTTCAGTTACTACTGCTTCTGGCAGTTTAGTTATTCTAACCCTGACCATATGGCCTTATTTCCCAATGAGTTGAGAAATAAGGCCATATGGCCTTATTACCAACCACTGTTGGAAATAAAGCCATATATGGATGGCTTTGTTACTCATTTGAAAATTTTTAAAAATGTTCGTCATTATTTTGCGGAGTGTGTGGGGAAAATGTGGAACTATATTTCCACGTATATCCTGCTACCCAAAAAAAATTTATTTAGCGAAGCCGCTAAATTAATTTATAGAGTTGGAAATCCGTAAGCCCGGCCGAAGGCCGGCTACACAGAAAAACTTTTTTTGTTAAACAATCTTTAAGTTAAAAATCCTGCTAACAAAAAAAAAAATGATGCCTCTCGGCCCGGGGGGGGGGGGGGGGGGGGGGTGAAATAAAGCCATAGGCAATAAGGCCATATGGCCTTATTTCCGAAAGAGTTGAGAAATAAGGCCATATGGCGTTATTACCAACCACTGTTGGAAATAAAGCCATATATGGCTTTGTTACTCATTTGAATATTTTTTAAAAATGTTCATCATTATTTTGCGGCGAGTGTGGAAATATATTTCCACGTAAATCCTGCTACCAAAAAAAATTATTTAGCGAAGTCGCTAAATTAATTTATGAAATTTGAAATGACGTACGGACATAGCGCCCAAGGTCTTATCGCCCAAAACCGTAAATGTCATATCGCTCAAGCTGCGACATAGCCCAAAATGATAGGTCTAAAAATGTAATTTTTCCCAAAACCAAATTGTCAAAAAATCCAAAATATTTTTATTGGACGAAATGTCGAAATTACGACTTCTATGATTTGTTTTTTTTTTTTTTTGGAGTAAAGGTTTTCTGCGTAGCCGGAATTTGGCCGGGCTTAGGGATTACATACTCCATGCATTAAACCCACCCTCTCTGCAATCCAAAGCTATTTTGGTTATCAGGCCTTTTTGAGGCATATCAAATTTGATAGCGCAAAGGCCTGCTACCCTAGAAAACTTTACTTTGCGAAGAGGGTGGGCTTAATGCATGGATTTTGTAATCCCTAATAGTGCGTTTACATTGGATTTCTAATCTAGTAAATTGCGATTTTATAGTGCGTTTACATTGGATTTCTAATCTAGTAAATTGTGATTTTAATCTACTTTGCAATCTGTACCGTTTACATTGGCATTTTTTACATTTGAAAAGATTAGGATTGGCATTTATAACAACAAGTTGGTAATAAATGTGTGTGACTGCGTCAAAAGACAGCGACGGTAATTAGTCGTCGTATGACTAACAAGGACAGTGACGGCGTTTAAAATTAACAATGTCGGCGGCATAAACAACCTTTGAGGCGTCATCAAAATGGCAGGCTTTGTGTCGGTGTTTTTCAGTGTTGGAAAATGAAAATAACAGAAATACAGAGTTGTATCTAACTTTACCAGATTGCGTTTGCCGATTAGAGTCTAAACTACTAGATTGAAAAAAAAATAAATTTGTATGGGCAATCTAATAGATTGATACTGGATTGGAGCCACAATCTACTTTAAGCTAGCTTAGAGAGCCAGTGTAAATGCACTATTAATCTACTTTGCAATCTGTACCGTTTACATTGGCATTTTTTACATTTGAGAAGATTAAGATTGGCATTTATAACAAGTTGGTAATAATTGTGTGTGACTGCGTCAAAAGACAGCGACGGTAATTAGTCGTCGTATGATTAACAAGGACAGTGACGGCGTTTACAAATAACAATGAAGGCGGCATAAACATACTTGGCGGCGTCATCAAAACGGCAGGCTTTGTGTCGGTGTTTTTCAGTGTTGGAAAATGCAAATAATAGAAATACAGAGTTGTATCCATAGAAAAGATTAGAAGGTACGCAGTGTTGTATTTAATGTATTTTCCAATATGGTGGCAAAATGCTTGTTCTTCCTCATCTCACACGTATTTAATATCAAATTATATTTTTTTGTTTATAAAAAATGGAATTTGTCGTTCATTTAGTTAAATTTATTATTTATTTTGCTTTATTCAACGTTTTTTTAAAGATAATACGCACTATTGATAGTTTAAAATTTTTTTTTTCGGTTTTGTTTTTTGCTTTGTTGTTGTTCTCCTTTATGTTGCATTGTTTTTATTAAACGTCAAAAGTTACATAATGTGCTGTCACTAACATAGAAAAGATTAGAAGGTACGCAGTGTTGTATTTGATGTATTTTCCAATATGGTGGAAAAATGCTTGTTCTTCCTTATCTCACACGGATTTAATATTAAATTAGATTCTTTGTTTTTAAAAAATGGTATTTGTCTTTTATTTAATTAAATCAATTGTTTATTTTGCTTTATTCAACGATTTTTTAAAGAAAATACGCACTATTGATAGTTTAAAAACTTTTTTTTCTCTTTTGTTGTTTGCTTTGTTGTTGTTCTCATTTATGTTGCATTGTTTTTATTAAACGTCAAAAGTTACATAATGTGCTGTCACTAATACTTATTCAAGCGAAATACGACTCTGTTTCATTTCTATTTTTTCTATGGTCACTAATACTTATTCAAGCGAAATACGACTCTGTTACACTTCTATTTTTTTCTATGGTTGTATCTAACTTTACCAGATTGCGTTTGCCGATTAGAGCCTAAACTACTAGATTAAAAAAAATAAATTTGTATGGGCAATCTAATAGATTTAAACTGGATTGGAGCCACAATCTACTTTAAGCTAGCTTAGAGGACCAGGTTAATGCACTACACGCAAAAAAAAATCTGTGTAAGATTGAGCAATCCTACTTGGTAAAACTTTTTTCATACCAAAAAAAAATTTTTAACAAATTTTTGCTAATATTATGCTTATCGATGTTAAAGTAACATAATTCATTTTTTATGTAAAATAACCAAGTAGCTTGCTCAATAACGCAAATTACCTGCACAAAAATTTATCGAAAGAAAACAACAAAAAAACAAAACAAATACACGCAAAAAAAAATCTGTGTAAGATTGAACAATCCTACTTGGTAAAACTTTTTTCATACCAAAAAAAAATTTTTACCAAATTTTTGCTAATATTATGCTTGTCGATGTTAAAGTAACATAATTCATTTTTTATGTAAAATAACCAAGTAGCTTGCTCAATAACGCAAATTACCTGCACAAAAATTTATCGAAAGAAAACAACAAAAAAACAAAACAAATACAGACCGCCATTTTCATTTTGTATTTTTGTGTGCGTGCGTTGTTCGTTTATTTTTTGTGTTATAAAAACGTAAAAAGGAAATTGATATATAAAATAAAAATAAATTAATACATAAATAAAAATAAATAATTAGTTTTCTAAAAGATAAATAAATGTAAGATAAAAGAATGTTAAAGTTAATTTTGCTTTCATCACTTAAAACACCATTCAATAAGAAAAACCAATGGAGTCCCAGACGTATGTTTCGATGAATAACAAATGTAATGATAAAGTGAGTATACCCGCATTCCGAAGACACCAATAAGGTTTAATAGATTTTTAGTTAAAAATTAGTGTTTGGTAATAATTTTATATTTTTACAGGGTACTGCTAAATAAATTTTTGAAGCTATGGAGAATCCTTCACTACAATAAAGAGCGTGGACACCAATCCTGCCTTTAGTTAAATTAAAACCTAAAAACCCAAAGCCAAGGGAGTCCATACCTGTTTTGATGAGTTACAAATGGAATGACAAAGTAAGTGTTCCTCCTTACCAAGAGACCAATGGGGTTAACCAATTTTTTAAATTAAAAATTTATGTTTTGTAATAATTTTCTATTTTTACAGGATGCTTTTAAATAAATTCGTGAAGCTATAGCGGATCCTTTACTTCTAGAAGAAGCGTAGGCAGCAGTCACTCGAGAAAATTGTACAAAAAGGGTCAGTTGGTCGGTGGTAAATTAAATCCTACACAACATTTATTATATTAATATGGATTTATTCTGTGAAAATTTTAAATTCAATAAATATACAAATTTTTACAAAAATTTATTGAAAATTTATTTTAGCATAAATGTGGTAATTTTTAGCATTATTTTTAGTCAGCTTTTCAAAAAATTTTGGTATATTTCACCATATTTCTTTTGGTATATTTTACCAAGTTTTTGCTTAAATAGCATTAGCATTTTCTTCAAAATTTTTTACATAAGTGTTTTGGCTAAATTACGAAAACTACTTCGTCGGTTGTAGTTTTAGCATATTTTTGGTAAAATTATGCCAGATTTTTGCTCACTCCGACACAAGTTTTTTTTTGCGTGTATTAGAGGACCAGTGTAAAGGCACTATAAGCCCGGCCGAAGGCCGGCTACACAGAAAAACTTTTTTTGTTAAACAATCTTTAAATTAAAAACCCTGCCAATAAAAAATTGGTGCCTCTTTTTTTTTAATTTTTATGAGAAACCCATTATTTATGGTTTCATGGAGACCCCCATTTTTAAACTGCTGTAACTCGGTAAATAATGATCTGATTTTGACTCTATTAAAACTAAAATGCATTAAACCCACCCTCTCTGCAAACCAAAGCTATTTTGGTTATCAGGCTTTTTTGAGGCATAACAAATTTGATAGCGCAAAGGCCTGCTACCCTAGAAAACTTTACTTTGCGGAGAGGGTGGGTTTAATGCATGGATTTTGTAATCCCGAAGGCCGGCTACACAGAAAAACTTTTTTTGTTAAAAAATCTTTAAATTAAAAAGTTAATTTCCGAGGTTAATGGTATATGTGGTTTTTTAATTTAAAGATAGTCAAAAAAATTTTTTTTTCTACGTAGCCGGCCATCGGCCGGGCTTAGGGATTACAAACTCCATAAATTAATTTAGCGGCTTCGCTAAATAATTATTCAACATTTTCAACTCATATGGTTTTATTTCCACTTTGGTTGCAAAATCAATATGACTTTATTGCTCAATCGTGTTGGTAATAAGGCCATATGGTCTTATTTCCCATTGAATTGAGAAAAAAGGCCATATGGTCTTATTGCCTATGGCTTTATTTCACCCCCCCCCCCCAATAGCCCACAGAGTAACCTTAGTATTGAAAAGACGGGGGGGGGGGGGTGTGAAATAAAGCCATAGGCAATAAGGCCATATGACCCTATTTCCCAAAGAGTTGAGAAATAAGGCCATATCGTCGCTGCTCCGTCGTGATTTGGTATGTGACATTTTTTTTTATTGCATAATATGAAACCTCTATAGGTCAGCCGTCTGCCCACTAAACCGTTTAGCGATATCTTGAATGGTTTAGAAGTTAGCAAAAGTAGCTATGTGAAATCCATATGTAAATGTTCCAAAAATAGTGGTATGTGTAGTTTAAAACCAGTTTTTGTTAAGAAAACTTTTGCAAATATAAACATTTTTGCTTAAAATTTTTAACATAAAGGTTTTAGGCATCATTAAATACTATACTTAAAAATGAAGTATGAGATCACATTTTAAAGGGATGCTGCCATTATAAAAAAACAATTTTTCGCGATTTGCAAAAAAAATTATATGTATCTGTTCTTTTTGCATAAATTAATTACATTCATTAGCCTTTTTATACACAGGAAAAAAATTCTAAAAACTAATTATGAGGTTGCAAAAAAAAACGCAAAATTAATAATATATGAGAAAAATCGCAATTTTTACTATTTAAACGCAAAAAATGTTATCCAAGTTTGTACTAAGTATATCGTTATGAGTCTAATCCCCATTTCCCATACATTTGTAAAAGCAGAATTTTTTTTAAATAAAAAACTGCAACAAAATGTTCAAAACTTTAACGATGGTTTGCATGAAAACTATTCCATTGATTCAAAAACGGACTTCACCATTGAAATTAGCATGCCCCAATTATATAGAAATGATGGCAGATCTCATGGCACAAATTTGAGTAACATTTTTTTTGAGTAAAATTTTTTCGTTAAAAAAATAAAATTCATTGAAAAATCACAGCAGTTGGATGCAGATTTTTACAAAATATGGGTTTAAAATATATAATTACTATCACTTTATTGAATATTACAATTTTTTGCACAATTAAAAAAATTTTATAACTTAAGTTCTTTGAACAAAAACGGTCATGTGTATAAATATTTCCAAAAATAAAAAAATTTAATACCAAAAATTTTCTAACAAAATGTGTTTTGTATAGTTTTTTATGTAATTCGTTAATATCTTCGTTTTAGCTAAAAAATCATTCTTTTTTTTGTGGTACACATCTATGAAATATCTTTATTTATTTAAAAGACGTTTGACTTTTCTAAAATATGGAAAAATGGCAAAATAAAACGGTTTTTTGCTCTCCTGAAAACTTCATTAAAAACACATACCAAATTACGACGGAGCAGCGACGATTTGGCGTTATTACCAACCACTGTTGGAAATAAAGCCATATAGTGCTTTGTTACTCATTTGAATATTTTTAAAAATGTTCATCATTATTTTGTGGAGAGTGTGGAAATATATTTCCACGTAAATCCTGCTACACAAAAAAAAATATTTAGCGAAGCCGCTAAATTAATTTATGGAGTTTGAAATGGCGTACGGGCATAGCGCCCAAGGTCTTATCGCCCAAAACCGTAAATGCCATATCGCCCAAGCTGCGACATATAGCCCAAAATGATAGGGCTAAGAATGTTATTTCTCCCAAAACCAAATTGTCAAAAAATCCAAAATATTTTTTTTGAACGAAATGTCGAAATTACGACTTCTATGATTTATTTTTTTGTAATAAAGGTTTTCTGCGTAGCCGGCCTTTGGCCGGACTTAGGGATTATATACTCCATGCATTAAACCCACCCTCTCTGCAAACCAAAGATATTTTAGTTATCAGGCCTTTTTGAGGCATAACAAATTTGATAGCGCAAAGGCCTGCTACCCCAGAAAACATTACTTTGCGGAGAGGGTGGGTTAATTGCATGGATTTTGTAATCCCTAAGCCCGGCCGAAGGCCGGCTACACATAAAACTTGTTTTTGTTAAACAATCTTTAAATTAAAAACCCTGCTAACAAACAAAATATTTTGCGGAGAGGGTGGGGAATCCATAGGCGTCTAAGGAATGGAGTTTGTAATCCCTATAGGGTTTATAATATAGTTATGGAATGGAGTTTGTAATCCCTATAGGGATTATAATATAGTTAACCCATTTTGGACCAAGATTCAATTTTATTTTTATTTTTTGGAAAAAGGTATTTTTTTAAGGTAATTAGCATCCGCTGATCTCAAAAATCCGCTAAAAAAAAATTCAATGTGCCGTTTTCCCAGATAAGCCTGCATTCCAACTTTTTATGCAATTTTAATATTTGGATTTATTTGCTATTTTATTAATTTATTTCATTACACAGAAAAAAAAAGTTCATACTTGGAATTAATTAATTCATAAATAGTATGAATCGTACATGACTTTTTTTTCCCAAACTTTTTTCATACTATTTATGAATTGGGTCATACATAGTTTAAACAAGTTTTTGTCGGTAATTTTTTTGATTTTTTTGATTTTCCTCAATTTTTTTGCAATAAATGTACATTTAAATACATTAAAATAATTCGTGTATATTTGAATGAATATCTGCGGTTTTATTAATTGAAATATTTTTCTAAATACACAGATGTATGTATGTACAATACAATTAATTAAACGATTTAAACAGGAAATTTTTGCACATATTCTTTCTAAATTTCTAATGTCATCAATTGTTGTATAACTGTAACAGGCTCTTCTATTTTGTCCGTGCAAAATGTTGACTTCTTGAGTGATAATATCCCCGATTCCAAATCACATTTGTATAAGACAACCGCCAGAGTTTCTGGAAAAAATTGCAAGCAAATGTGTGAAAAATATGCTGAATTTTAAAATATAATAACCAGGGACAGGACCTTCATGCAATAAAAAACTATGTTTTAGGCGCCTAAAATATGCACTAAAAAGTCATGAAATATGCACTAAAAATCTTAAAATATGCACTTAAAATCATAAAAATCCACTTGTTTTTTTACTTTTATTAAAAAAAAAACATAACATTTGTATTATGTCTGGTATTTTAAGCTTGTACATATATTCAGTGTGTATAAAATGTTATTAAAAAAATAAAAATTATTTAAAAAAATTTATGATTTTAAAATTTAATACCAAAAAAAAGTATCATAAAAAATTTTTAAAAATTGCTAGAAATACTAAAAAACTCAAATTTTTACAAAATATGACCTAAAAATATGCATTTATAGCAAAATAATAGCAAAATATGCAAAAATATGCATTTTAAGCAAAATATGCAAAAATATGCACTAACGAATCGATGCCATTTTAAAGCAAATTCTTTGATTCGCAAAGATATTTTGTTTATGCTGATCTATGACCAAAGGGAAAAAACATGCATTTGCATGAAAGTCCTCTCCTTGATAATAACAAACTTACTTTACATACCTTTTTTCGCAAAAAACCGCAGTTTTTGTATATTTTTTCCAAAATAAAACAAAAAAAGAAAATCTGTGACAATTATTTTTTTATATTAAACTGACTTTGTTATTTTTATTTTTTTAGAAATTTAAAAATTATTGAAATATTCATAAATAGTATGAATTTTTTAATACATAGTATAAAGTGAAATCAATGAATGACATTCATACTATTTATGCACAAAATTTGTTCTGTGTATTTTCAAAGTAAATACCAAAGGTTCGAAAGAATTAATTCTTTAATTCAATTTCCTAATTCGAATTAAAAAAATAGAATTTGGCATTCCCTAAAATCATTCAACTTTTATAATCATTGAATTAATTCTTTCAAGAATTCATTCCTTAAGAATGATCATTAGGCTGGGTCGTATTCCAACAAAGTGCTCAGATCAACTATTAATAGTGAAAAAAAGTTGGTACAAGTAAATACAAGCAATTTAAAACCAAAATGAACAAAAACGGTCCATGGCTTCCGTTCTCGCATCGCGGGTCAAAATTGCGGTTTTTGAAAAAATGGACATAATTTAAAAAAAAAATTAAATACTTAAAAAAAAATTATTTAAAAAAAGAAAAAAATTTTTTGTATCGCATTAATTCAAAGATATTTAGAAAAATTTTGTTTGTTTTTTTCGGATATCGATAACCCACCCAAACGTGAGGCCAAAAAAAACTCACATTTTTAATATGGAGCTCAAAACTACTTTTTCACTATTTTAAAAATTTAGTGAAACAAAATTTTTAAATATATTAGTTTATCCACTTGATATCATTGAATATATCTCAGGGATTGTAGAAAAAAATTCTTAGTTAAATTCCTTCGTCCAGTTGGTGTGTGGAGCGATTTGAATTTAGCGGATTTCCAGAACATGTGTTTTTATCGACATTTTTGACTAATTTGTAGTTGTTAGCAACATTTTACTTAAATTAACCAACTTTTTTTGTTCAAATGGTTGTATTGGACCATAGTAACTCTGCTTTGAAATAATAGGCTTTTTGGACAACGTTAACCCTTGCCGGCACGGGGTTAAAAATTCATCCAATGAAATTTTTGAAATTTCCTCACTCTAAAATCGTGTATGTGTTTAAAAAATCAACAATTACAAATTTATACAAAGTTTTCTTGAAGGACATCTTTAACCCTTGTTGAACGAACGCCCAAAAAATTTCAAACAGCTGTTTTTTTGCTCATAGTCAAATGGACTTTTTTGACATATTAAATAATATGCTTTTCACTTTTAGCTTTAAACAGTAAAAACGACGAAGACGTAATGAAATTTCGGATCCCATTTTTTTTTATTTTTTTTAGTTTTAAGCATTTTCCGCTTAAGTGCGCAATTGTTGATTATTTAAACACATACACGATTTTAGAGTGAGGAATTTTCAAAAATTTCATTGGATGGATCCCATAAAAATCTTGAGTCTTTTCTCCACACGAAATTTTTGAATCTGCATACAAATTTTGAAGACTTGTCTTTTTCCATTTCGTTATTCATGTTATCTAAACAAGCGGATAAACAATAAAAAATACTAACTGTTTCGCAATAAACTAAAAAATATACCTTACTGATCCTATTTATTAAGATTTGCTAATTTTCCGCTATTTTCATTGTTCTGCACAATTATAAAAAAAAAAATTTATTAATAAACAAAATGTTGATGTTTTATTTTTTATTGAATTTTAAATAATTGTCAACAATTTCTAATTTCGAATTTTTACCTAAATTGAATAGTAAAAGTTGCATAGCCAATATGGTATACTAATTACGTAGTGCTAAGGTAATAAACCTTATATTTTAAATTTCATAGAAAAAATAAATACCTATGCCAGCTAAGGCATTATTACCTCGATTATTTTTTTGTGTGTATACCAAGTTTTTGCTTAAATAGCATAATCATTTTCTTCAAAATTTTTTAGATAAGCGTTTTGGCTAAATTACGAAAACTACTTGGTCAGTTGTAGTTTTAGCATATTTTTGGTAAAATTATGCCAGATTTTTGCTCACTCCGACACAGATTTTTTTTGCGTTTGGTTTGGTGGAAAATTGAAATACAAAATAACAAAAACAACAGATATTTTCAAATATTAACGATTTTGACAATATTGTGACGACTTTTACTAATGGTAATTATTTTTTTTAATTGATGACATACACCCAAAAAATTTCATAGTTGCTGATTACTATTTTTTTAACTATGTCATAGGTGAAATAAGCCCAACTATGCCATAGTTGATGTGGTTGGTAACTACCCAGCCAGAAATTGCCAACCGTTCCAAAAAAAAAGTACTGGGAAAGCAACTTTTTTTTGTATACCAAGCTCTTTTTAGTAAAGAACTTGGTTTTACCGAACTAATTACTTTGCTAACACTTTTTTACCAAACTAAAGGCGGTTTATATTATTAATTTGAAATATTTTTTTTTTAATAATTTTACTAAATTTTAACATTTAAAAAAACTCTTAATTATGTCATAAAGCAATTGCAATGGTGTCATTATAAAATTTAGTAAGAAATTCTTACTAAGAATACATTTTGATTCTACTACACACAAAAAAAAATCGAGGTAATATTACCTAAAAACATAGTATAACTTTATCTAAGTGCCAAGATAACATAGAGCCTACAAAGTTTTTAGACAATATTACTAAAAAGCCAAGGTGATTTTTAAAAAATGGTATGTTCGAAAAATTAACTATGCTTTTAGGAAATATTCCTAGGAAACTTTGTAAACTTTACAAAGTTTAGTAAAGTAAATATTTATACACAAACTTTGGTAGTTTATCTATTTTATTTTGTTAATAATCAAACTATAAATAATTCCACCCTTAAATAAAAAAATTAATTGATTTTATTATGTTTTTATTTGTAAAAAATATTTTTTATTAATAAATAATTACAATTGTTGTCTATCTTTAAAAAATATTCAGAGACATATTTTCTATAGAAAAAATTTCGGATACTGTGACATTTTTTCTATAGAAAAATTATCAGATTCTGTGATATTTTTTCTATTGAAAAAAATTATAATTTTTGAGACATTTTTTCTATAGAAAGTATCTCAGATTCTGAAACATTTTTGTATAGAAAAAATCTCATATTCTGTGAAATATTTTCTGTAAAAAAAAAAAATCAGATTCTGCGACATTTTTTGTATACAAAAAATCTTAGATTCTGAGACATATTTTCTATAGAAAATTTCTGATTCTGAGACATTTTTCCTATAGAAAAAGTTTTTTTTGAGATATTTTTCCTATGGAAAAAGTATTTTTTGAGACAAAAGTCTCACATTTTTCTATATGAAAAACGTCTCAGAATCTGAGACTTTTGCTACATGAAAAACGTCTCAGAGTCTGAGACTTTTTCTATATGAAAATCGTCTCAGAATCTGAGACTTTTTCTTTATAAAAAACGTCTAAGAATCTGAGACTTTTTTTATATGAAAAACGTCTCAGAATCTGATACTCTTTCTATATGAAAAACGTCTCAGAATCTCTTTGTGTCTCAAAAAAGACTTTCTATAGGAAAATGTCTCAAAAAAAATTTTTTCTATAGGAAAAATTACGTTTTTCCTATAGAAAAAGTTTCAGATTCTGAGACATTTTTCCTATAGAAAAAGTCTCAGATTCTGAGACATTTTTCCTATAGAAAAAGTCTCAGATTCTGAGACATTTTTCCTATAGAAAAAGTCTCAGATTCTGAGACATTTTTCCTATAGAAAAAGTCTCAGATTCTGAGACATTTTTCCTATAGAAAAATCTCAGATTCTGAGACATTTTTCCTATAGAAAAAGTCTCAGATTCTGAGACATTTTTCCTATAGAAAAAGTCTCAGATTCTGTGACATTTTTCCTATAGAAAAAGTCTCAGATTCTGAGACATTTTTCCTGTAGAAAAAGTCTCAGATTCTGAGACATTTTTCCTATAGAAAAAGTCTCAGATTCTGAGACATTTTTCCTATAGAAAAAGTCTCAGATTCTGAGACATTTTTCCTATAGAAAAAGTCTCAGATTCTGAGACATTTTTCCTATAGAAAAAGTCTCAGATTCTGAGACATTTTTCCTATAGAAAAAGTCTCAGATTCTGAGACATTTTTCCTATAGAAAAAGTCTCAGATTCTGAGACATTTTTCCTATAGAAAAAGTCTCAGATTCTGAGACATTTTTCCTATAGAAAAAGTCTCAGATTCTGAGACATTTTTCCTATAGTCTCAGATTCTGAGACATTTTTCCTATAGAAAAAGTCTCAGATTCTGAGACATTTTTCCTATAGAAAAGGTCTCAGATTCTGAGACATTTTTCCTATAGAAAAGGTCTCAGATTCTGAGACATTTTTCCTATAGAAAAGGTCTCAGATTCTGAGACATTTTTCCTATAGAAAAAGTCTCAGATTCTGAGACATTTTTCCTATAGAAAATGTCTCAGATTCTGAAATATTTTTCTTATAGGAAAAACCTCAGTTTGGGAAACATTTTTCCAATAGGAAAAGTCTCAGATTCTGATAAAAAAATTCTATATTACCCTGGTCAGTGGTCATCTTGTGACGTGGGTTGTGTTACAAATACAATCTTGTGGTTTGTTTGCCGATGACTCATTTAAAGGGTTATTACAGCTCGAAAGGCGACGAATCAGCGAGTTCCTAGAGTTCCTTTTACGGCTCATTCCTGTAAAGAATGAAAAACACAACATTTTCAATGAAATACATAAGTTTTTAATTTCAATTTTGGAATCACTTACCCCATAGAGTGATATGATTGCAACAACGATGTAAATTAATGAATCACTGCGTTCTTTGAGTCTCTATATACATGTATATTAATACGTGTATATTAAAAAAATATTATTGCAATATACAAATTTTTTTAAAATTAATTTTTTTGACTTTCTCTAAAACGAAAATTTTCAATGACACATTAAAAAAGCAAAATAAAATTAATTTCGAAATTTCATCTATTTTCCTTTGTAAATCTTACATGGTTAATAGTTGAAATTGTAAAGTAAAATTATACTGGTAGCATAGGTAAAAAGTCGTGGCTTTTAAGTTTCATACAAAAATAATTCACCTAAGCCAGCCTAGATAACTTTACCTCGACTTTTTTTTTCTGTGTATATTGATACTGATTTCAATGTTATTTTTATCTAATTTATTAACATTGTAGAGTCCTATTTCTCTTGATGGTAGTGGAAATTGAAAAAAATCGCTACATTCAGTGAAAATATTGCCTTTCAAAAATATAACATCACTTTTGTATTTAGACTGCTTTCTACTAAAAATTTCAGTAACGATAATAACGTTTTCATTGTCGAGTAAACATACGTTATCTGGATGAATAGGTTTTATTTTAAAACCTTTAATGTTTACGAAAGAAAATACAACTTTTGATTCCGAGCTTTGTTTTATATTTCCTAGAGAGTATTTGGAATTTCTATTAAGCGGATATAGCAATGGAATATTATTAACTGAGTTATCGGAATGAAAAATATGTATTTTTCTTTGGATTTGAGCAATAGGGTTAGTTGGGGATTTTATAATAGGTTTTAAATAACCAAGACTGTTTTCAAAATCAAATGGCGAAAACTGTGATATAGGGGCGCCCATATTAGCTACATCGTCTGCAATGTGAATTAAGTTGTGGATGTTCATTGTTTGGGAATTAGAACCGTAAAAACTTGGCATAAGTTCGACAAATGTTCTTAAAATCTGCTTAGCAAACTTATTTTTTAATGTAGCCAATTTCTTTGATGATAAAATTCTGCATGCCGTGTAAAGAATTAAAAAATGCTTGTATTGATCAGATTTTAAAACGTTTTTCAATATGATACCTCCACCGTATAATAAAAAAAAACGGAATTGTGTTGCTTTCCAGTTTCCTATATCATATAAATCGAATGACTTCCTCTGAAACACTGATGTAATATCTTGAGACAAATTTAAAAAGTTTTTTTGTAAAACAGCAAGATTTTCTGTAGAAATAAATGAAAATGATTTCTTATAAATCATCTTTTGAAGCAAATATTTGCTTATGCCGAGATGCAACATATGCATCTCATCCAGAACAACATTCTTGACTAGGTCAATATTTAAAATTTCAAGTAGTGGGCTATTTTCCTTTGTTAAATGATGTTCTGAATTTATTTTTTCTTTAAATGACTGCAAAGTCCTTTCATCGCAGTTAATTTCTTTAAAAACTCGAGTTTTGTTATCTGTTTCTCCTCGTACTGTGCATCTTTCACAGGAAAAAAATCCAGTATGGCTTTTAGTGCACCTAATAAAGGCACGGGCAGGCTTATCGCAACAGAATGCTAGAACTTTAAAGTTAAAAATATTTTCCACTTATATTTACACCTTTAAAAATAAAACCAAAATTTATCTTGAATTCATTTTTTTAGAAATATTATTCCTTCATTTATTAACAAATTGGATTCCACAACGACTTCTTCCAAAAACTCTTGTGAGGAATATGGTTTTGAATTTCCGTAATATAAGCCTATTAAAAAAGGTTTACTCATATAATCTGGTGCAAACACTTTTCCCATAATAGACCAAAAACCTTTTTTGGATTTGTTAAAGACATCCATGCCATCCACATGAATTATCAACGATATACCTGCCTCAACATACAGTTTAGGGTTCACAATATCAACAAGATTTTATTTTATTCCAAAATACTGGAATTTCCCAAAAGTGTCATCTGAACTTTTCATAATTTTTGTGCAACCGCTTACAGCTGAAATTCCTAGCAATGTTTTAGAGGATTTTGGTAGTGACGTATATCCTTCTCTCAAAACTATTAAAAGTTCATCGATTGACTTTTGAGTTAGGGTTTTTATATTTCTTAAAACCCAATTCTTTAACCTGAGCTCTAAATGGCCGTTAATAAAGTTGCTAAAATCAGTTTCCGTTGTTTCAGGTATAAAATCCTGTGTACTAGATGAGGACATCGCTGTCAACTTCACAAAAAATTTCCTCATCCGTTGTTTCAAGATTTTGAGCATCAATAAATTTATCGTGAACGTCGGTTTTGAAGCTAATCATTTAAGTTTATTAAAATAAATTTTTAAAGCTTTCCTCACGAAACAGTTTCCGAGTGAAACTGAAGCCACAGTTTTTTCAAAGATAACTCGCTGGCTATCCGCAGCAAAGGATCAATGCGGAGGTCGAACTGAACTATAAAAATACGATAAAACTACATAACCATTTAAGTCAAATTCGATTATATTAACATTTGAAATGTTAGGTGTGTTCCAGAACTTTCCGGGTAAAGTTCGGTAAAATGAGAGAAAATCAAAAAACCTCTCACGATACCACAAAAATGCACAAAAGTACGGGAACGCTAAAAACCACATTTCAAGCCCAAAATAATAGAAAATGTAAACATACCAATAACGCTAAAATATTTTCGTAAGAAAAATTACTTTAAACAAGAAAACAAATTGTAAAAGTTTATTTTAATAACAAATTATCTTTTTTTGTATTGAAAAAACACATTTCCTTGGTTTAGTTCTTTAATTTATTTAAATTTCCAATTTAGCTTCACAAAAAAATCAGCTGTTTTTTTAACATCTGACTGTTACCAATTTACCCGAAAAAAAAGTGCGGGTAAGTTCGGTAAAATGAGAAAGTAATTTATTCTCTCAAAAACTTTCTCATTTACCCAATTTTTGCGTACGGGAACGCTTTTCGGGCTGGTTTGGGTACCCGCGGGTACCCGCGGTAACGTTCTGGAACACACCTGTTATTTAAACGAAAATATTTTTTAACTTTAACATATAATTTATTTAAAAGGATAATTAATATATAATTTTTTTAAAATAAAAAAAAAAAAAAAAATATTTCGTAAGTACGAATTAAATAAAAAATAATTTAATTTAACACATTTTAAATTTTTCAATTAATTATTTAGTTAAAATGCATGGGAAAGTAAATTTTAAAATATCTCGGATATTACTTTTGAAATTACTGGGAAACGCTCTGGAAAGTACTGGGAAAGCCCAATATTTGTTGTATTCAATGTACTCTTATATTACTTTATTTTGATTCAACAATTACTTTGCCACTACTAAATGGTGTTATCATTTAGCATCTTAGCAAGTACAAAAAACCCAAAAAAAAGGTACTTAGCCAGTATTAATACTACCTTATTAATTACTTTGCCAGATCTGGCCCGTATGTATTTTTCTGCCTGGGTATGTTTCTTTTAAATCTACAAATCAACTATAAAAAAAGTTACTGAAAACGTGTTTGATAAACATATGTAAAAATCACTAGATCCATAGTCAAATGCATACAAAAAGTGAAAATAGTAATTATTTACTATTTATTCGTTGTTTTTATTAACGACCTACACACAAAAAAAAATCGAGGTAATATTACCTAAAATTATAGTATAAAAATACCTTAGCGCCAGGCAAACGGGGCATTTGCTAAGTTTAAAGGTAATGTTACTTAAAAGCTAAGGTAATTCCTATGTTCGAAAATTTATTATGGTTGACAGAAAAATACCTTAGCTTTTTAGGTAAAATAGCATTGATAAATAGGTGATATTACGTAAATAATTTGGTAGTATTACCTTGTATTAGTAATGGAATTTTTACACCATTTCCTTTTAAAATTTAAATAAAAACTGCGAAAAGTTTATTATTTTTAATTAATTTATTTTTTTTTTAATAATTTGAATGTTTAAAAACTTTAAAGAAAAATTGATAATAAGAAAAATGTCTCAGAATTTTATGCAGGATTAAAAATCTGAAAATTTGTCTGTTATTAAACATTTTTTCAATAGAAATACTTTCAGATTCTTAGAATTTTCTACAGAAAATACTCAGTTTCTGGATATTTTTTCTTTTACAAAATCTGAAATCTCAGAATCTGAAAATTTTTCTATAGAAAAATCTCTCACGATTCAGAAAATGAGAATTTTTCTATAGAAAAATCTCTCACGATTCAGAAAATGAGAACTTTTCTATAGGAAAAATGTCTCAGAATCAAAGAATTTTTCTTAGAAAAAATGTCTCAGAATCTGAGAGTTTTTCTATAGAAAAAACATCTCAGAATCTGGGAGTTTTTCTAGAGAATAAATGTCTCAGAATCTAAGAATTTTTCTATAAAAAAAATGTCTCAGGATCTGAGAATTTTTCTAAAGAAAACCTGTCTCATTTTTCTAAAAAAAACCAGAGTCTGAGAATTTGTCTAAAGAAAAACTATCTCAGAAAGAATCTGAAAATTTTTCTATAGAAAAAATTTCTCAGAATCTGAGAATTTTTCTATAGAACAAATGTTTTAGAATCTGAGAATATTTCTGTAGAAAAAATATTTTAGAATCTGAGAGTTAGAATCTGACAATTTTTCTATAGAAAAAATGTCTTAGAATCTGAGAAGTTTTCTATAGAAAAGAAATTTTTTCTATAGAAAAATTCTCAGATTCTGAATCTTGGAATTTTTCTATAGAAAAAATGTCTCAGAATTTGAGAATTTTTCTATAGAAAAAATTTCTTTTCTATAGAAAACTTCTCAGATTCTAAGACATTTTTCCTATAGAAAAATTATCAGATTCTGAGACATTTTTTCTATAGAAAAATTCTCAGATTCTGAGACATTGTTTCTATAGAAAAATTATTAGGTTCTGGGAAATTTTTTCTATAGAAAAATTCTCAGATTCTGAGACACTTTTTCTATAGACAAATTCTCAGATTCTGAGACACTTTTTCTATAGACAAATTCTCAGATTCTGAGACACTTTTTCTATAGACAAATTCTCAGATTCTGAGAAATTTTTTCTATAGAAAAATTCTCAGATGCTGAGACATTTTTTCTTTAGAAAAATTCTCAGATTCTGAAACATTTTTTCTGTAGAAAAATTGTCAGATTCTGAGACATTTTTTTATAGAAAAATTCTCAGATTCCGAGACATTTTTTCTTTAGAAAAATTCTCAGATTCTGAGACATTTTTTCTATAGAAAAATTCTCAGATTCTGAGACATTTTTTCTATAGAAAAATTCTCAGATTCTGAGTCTATAGAAAAATTCTCAGATTCTGAGACATTTTTTCTATAGAAAAATTCTCAGATTCTGAGACATTTTTTCTATAGAAAAATTCTCAGATTCTGAGACATTTTTTTATAGAAAAATTTTCAGATTCTGAGACATTTTTTCTATACAAAAATTCTCAGATTCTGAAACATTTTTTCTATACAAAAATTCTCAGATTCTGAGACCTTTTTTCTATAGAAAAAATCTCAGATTCTAAGACATTTTTTCTATAGAAAAATTCCAAGATTCTAAAACATTTTTCTATGGAAAAAATTTTAAGATTCCAAGACATTTTTTCTATAGAAAAATTCTCAGATTCTAAGACTTTTTTCTATAAATGTCTGAGACATTTTTTGCTTTTCAAAAGTATTCAGAAACTAAGACATTTTTTCAATAGAAAATTTCTCAGATTCTGGAACATTCTTTTTATAGAAAAATTCTCAGATTCTGGAACATTCTTTTTATAGAAAAATTCTCAGATTCTGTGTCATTTTTCTATAGAAAAATTCGCAGACTCTGTGACATTTTTTCTTTAGAATTTCTTGAGAAAAATTCTCTAAATTTGAGACATATTTTCTATAGAAATTTTAAAAAATTTTCTTATGTATAAATGTTGATTCATCTTGAATATATACATAAATCTTGATGTACCGAATGAAATCTTGATGGATCCCATAAAAATCTTGAGTCTTTTCTCCACACGAAATTTTTTAATCTGCATACAAATTTTGAAGACTTGTCTTTTTCCATTTCGTTATTCATGTTATCTAAACAAGCGGATAAACAATAAAAAATACTAACTGTTTCGCAATAAACTAAAAAATATAACTTACTGATCCTATTTATTAAGATTTGCTAATTTTCAGCTATTTTCATTGTTCTGCACAATTATAAAAAAAAAAAATATAAATAAACAAAATGTTGATGTTTTATTTTTTATTGAATTTTAAATAATTGTCAACAATTTCTAATTTCGAATTTTTACCTAAATTGAATAGCAAAAGTTGCATAGCCAATATGGTATACTAATTACGTAGTGCTAAGGTAATAAACCAAAGACTAACAAGACTTCCAACTCATTTTGTTTTGCTGTCAGAAGACCTAACTCTTTGTATGTATTGGAGTTAGGTCCTCTTTAGTATTGGTGCACCTAACTTTTTTCACCACCGACCAAAAATAAATTCACCATACACAGAGTTACTTTTGTTTATTAATATTTTTTTTTTTTTGGAAATTTTTCGTAATAAAAAGTGGAAAAGCATAAATAAACATTAGACATAAATTTTTATGGGGCTAGAACCCACATAAACGCCTTTTTACAATTAAAACAAGAAAAAAAATCAAATGGAAATATTCAAAAATATCAACTCTGAATTCGATTTTAGAATTTACCACGACTTCTTCACCTCAGAATAATGACAAAAGTCAGTTTAAAAAATAAACAAACTTGTATTTATTTTTGTAGGAATTTTTTTTGTATTATTATCGTATCTTTGCTTTTCATATGGCTGTTAAAAAGCCTATTCCAAAGAAAAAGCCAGTGATCAAGGTTTTCTGTGAAGAAAACCGAATTAAAAAAGTTGTTGACCAACTTCATTAACCCAAGTGTTTCGCTTTGGCAGATGGACAAAATACATCGAAATGGATTTTATACAAAAACGTTTGAAGGTGCAACCATCAATTTACTTAAATTTTGGAGAAATACCGTCCAGAATCAGCTATCGTTGCTCATGGTTGAGTTGGATTTTTTCTTGCCAGTCCTGTGCCACAAAATGCGTGTTTAATACTTTATTGCTAAAAGGGTAAGCCCGCCTTGGTTTTTGGTTCGTCGGAAGATCTGCATGGCTTTCACCAATGTTAAAGCTAGCAATAATGCCACCTTGGTAAAGTTATTAACGCTTTCAATACCAACTTCAATGACCGTTACGATGAAATCTGCAAAATTGGCCATCTAATTTTGTTAGATATGATATCTATAAAATCTAATGACTTTAGGAACTGCTTTAAAGTTTGTTTCTAAAGAATAATAAAACTCAGTTTAATATTTTCTTAAAAAAAAACAACGGCTATTTTTATTGCATTATTTGCGATTTATTTAGGTAAATGCTTTCTATATAATTATTCATACATTTAGACTCTAAGCAATTTTTTCTATTAAAGGTATCGAATTTCTATTAAAGGTATCTCAGATTCTGAGTCACTTTTTTATAGAAAAAGTCTCAGATTCTAAGAAGTTTTTCTACAGAAAAAGTCAGATTCTGAGAAATTTTTCCTGTAGAGAAAGTCTCAGATTCTGAGACATTTTTCCTATAGAAAAATTCTCAGATTCTGAGACATTTTTTCCATAGAAAAATTCTCAGATTCTGAGACATTTTTCCTATAGAAAAAGTCTCAGATTCTGAGACATTTTTCCTATAGAAAAAGTCTCAGATTCTGAGACATTTTTCCTATAGAAAAAGTCTCAGATTCTGAGACATTTTTCCTATAGAAAAAGTCTCAGATTCTGAGACATTTTTCCTATAGAAAAAGTCTCAGATTCTGAGACATTTTTCCTATAGAAAAAGTCTCAGATTCTGAGACATTTTTCCTATAGAAAAAGTCTCAGATTCTGAGACATTTTTCCTATAGAAAAAGTCTCAGATTCTGAGACATTTTTCCTATAGAAAAAGTCTCAGATTCTGAGACATTTTTCCTATAGAAAAAGTCTCAGATTCTGAGACATTTTTCCTATAGAAAAAGTCTCAGATTCTGAGACATTTTTCCTATAGAAAAAGTCTCAGATTCTGAGACATTTTTCCTATAGAAAAAGTCTCAGATTCTGAGACATTTTTCCTATAGAAAAAGTCTCAGATTCTGAGACATTTTTCCTATAGAAAAAGTCTCAGATTCTGAGACATTTTTCCTATAGAAAAAGTCTCAGATTCTGAGACATTTTTCCTATAGAAAAAGTCTCAGATTCTGAGACATTTTTCCTATAGAAAAAGTCTCAGATTCTGAGACATTTTTCCTATAGAAAAAGTCTCAGATTCTGAGACATTTTTCCTATAGAAAAAGTCTCAGATTCTGAGACATTTTTCCTATAGAAAAAGTCTCAGATTCTGAGACATTTTTTCTATAGAAAAAGTCTCAGATTCTGAGACATTTTTCCTATAGAAAAAGTCTCAGATTCTGAGACATTTTTCCTATAGAACATTTTTCCTATAGAACATTTTTCCTATAGAAAAAGTCTCAGATTCTGAGACATTTTTCCTATAGAAAAAGTCTCAGATTCTGAGACATTTTTCCTATAGAAAAAGTCTCAGATTCTGAGACATTTTTCCCATAGAAAAAGTCGCAGATTCTGAGACTTTTTCTATATTAAAAATGTCTCAGAATCTGAGACTTTTTCTATAGAAAAAATGTCTCAGAATTTGAGACATTTTCTATGGGAAAAATGTGTCAGAATCAGGGACATTTTCTATAGGAAAAATGTCTCAGATTCTGAGACTTTTCCTATATTAAAAATGTCTCAGAATTTTTAATAAAGAAAATGTCCCAGATTCTGACACATTTTTCCCAAAGAAAAAGTCTTGGACTCTAAGACGTTTTTCCTATAGACAAAGTCTCAGATTCTGAAACATTTTTCTTATAGAAAAACTCTTAGATTCTAAAACATTTTTCTTATAGAAAAACTATCAGATTCTGAGACCTTTTTCCAATAAAAAAAAGTCTCAGATTCTGAAACAATTCTCCTATAGAATAAGTCTGGTTCTGAGACATTTTTCCTTTAGAAAATGTCCCAGATTCTGACACATTTTTCCCAAAGAAAGTCTTGGACTCCAAGACGTTTTTCCTATAGACAAAGTCTCAGATTCTGAAACATTTTTCTTATAGAAAAACTCTAAGATTCTAAAACATTTTTCTTATAGAAAAACTATCAGATTCTGAGACCTTTTTTCCTACAGAAAAAGTCTCAGATTCCGAGACATTTTTCCTATCGAAAAAGTCTCACATTCTGAGACATTTTTCCTATAGAAAAAGTCTCACATTCTGAGACATTTTTCCTACAGAAAAAGTCTCACATTCTGAGACATTTTTCCTATAGAAAATATCACATTCTGAGACATTTTTCCTATAAAAAAAAGTATCTGATTCTGAGACATTTTCCCTATAGAAAAAGTCTCAGAAATTTGAGACATTTCCCTGTAGAAAAAGTCTCAGATTGTGAGACATTTTCCCTATAGAAATAATCTTAGATTCTGAGACATTTTTCCTATAGAAAAAGTCTCAGATTCTGAGACATTTTTCTTATAGAAAATGTTACAGATTCTGAGACATTTTTCCTATAGAAAAAGTATCAGATTCTGATACATTTTTCCTATAGAAAAATTCAGGTTCTGAGACATTTTTCCTATAGAAAAAGTATCACATTCTGAGACATTTTTCCTATAAAAAAAGTCTCAGATTCTGAGACATTTTCCCTATAGAAAAAGTCTCAGATTCTGAGAAATTTTTCCTGTAGAGAAAGTCTCAGATTCTGAGACATTTTTCCTATAGAAAAAGTCTCATATTCTGGGACATTTTTCCTATAGAAAATGTCCCAGATTCTGAGACATTTTTCCTATAGAAAAAGTCTCAGATTCTGGGACATTTTTCCTATAGACAATGTCCCAGATTCTGAGACATTTTTCCTATACAATAAGTCTCAGATTCTGAGACATTTTTCCTACACAAAATGTCCCAGATTCTGACATATTTTTCCTATAAAAAAAGTCTTAGATTCTGAGACACATTTCCTATAGAAAAAGTCTCAGATTGAGACATTTTCCCTGTAGAAAAAGTCTCAGATTGTGAGACATTTTCCCTATAGAAAAAGTCTCAGATTCTGAGACATTTTTCCTATAGAAAAAGTTTCAGATTCTGAGAAATTTTTCCTATAGAAAAAGTCTCAGATTCTGAGACATTTTTCCTATAGAAAAAGTCTCAGATTCTGAGACATTTTTCCTATAGAAAGTCTCAAATTCTGAGACATTTTTCCTAAAGAAAAGTCTCAGATCTCGGGGAATTTTCCTAAAGAAATGTCCTGAGACATTGTTCCTATAGAATGTGTTATTTTCTTGTAGAAAGTCTCAGATTGCAAGACATTTTTCGTATAAAAAATTAAGATTCACAACATTGTCTACAGAGCCTTTTTCATACTTTTCCAGAAAAGCGGGTACAATCAAACGCGTTTGCAAAAACTGATGCGACCACATTGGGTACGGAAAACCAGAAATCCACAGAAAAATACATAGGCAACTGGAAGATACAAGAGAAACACCGATAAATATTACCATCTAAACCACAACAAACTAAACAATTAAGTAATAACTACCTTTAGTAACATAATTTAACATGAACAATTTTCATTGCAAATTTTCAGCCCCTCTTTATAACAGAAATCTGGAAAAAACAAATGGAATTTTGTACGATTTTGACCTTAAATAATACAATTTATTAATTTAAAACCAAAATGTATATTAGATTTTCATTTACTTACCAAGTTTCTTTTGCAAAAAAACAAAAATCATCCAGAAATTCGATATTTTATTAAAAAAGTTAATAAACAACTTTTTTGTTTATATTTTGATTACAAATGTCATATTTTTTTATTTCACCACGCTTTCACAAGTGTGTTGAATACACAGTACCTGTATGTGTGAATTAATTTATTGAGGTTATGTAGAGTCGGAGGTCTTGTTAGTCTTTGTAATAAACCTTATATTTTAAATTTCATAGAAAAAATAAATACCTATGCCAGCTAAGGCATTATTACCTCGATTATTTTTTTGTGTGTAGATTTTATTTTTTTAATAAAAAATGCAATTTTTGTTTTATATATTTTTGTTTTATATTTTTTTGTTTTATATTTTTTTGTTTTATATTTTTTTATTAAAATTTCATAATAAACGTCTTACACTCAAAAAAATACGTTAGTAGATTTACTAATTTTTTTTGCTAACGCTAGTTAGCTAACTTTTAGCAAATTTTTAGTTGAGCATGTTAGCAAAAAATTCTGTAAACTTCATTTAGCACATTAGCAATTTTAAACAAACTTTGAACTAATTTCTTTTGCTAAATTTGAAATTGAGTTGACTACATTTTTACAAGATATTTTGCTAATATTAGCAAAATAAATGGTAAATTTTGGTTCTTAGAATCTCCATAGTATCGCCGGTCCTCTTCACATGTGTGGACCCTAATGGGCCCTAACTTTGGATCCAAAAAAGTTAGCATTCCCGAAAATTTTAAAATGCTTATATCTCGGTAAATATTGCCGACACAACAAAAAGTCCAAAAGCGTTTTTGTAGCTCTCAACACGTAGAACAAGACCGCAAAATAGTCAAAAGCTCTCCGAGTAATATTTTTGAAGTTATCGAGTTTTTTAATTCTCAAGACCCCAGTGGTCCCCTATAATCACGTATCTCAAAAACTAAGCAAGGTAGAGCGAAACGGACACAAATTTTGGATCAAAAACTATGACAATTTTTAAGGAACCCAACTAGGTCTAGGCCCATCGGAGTCTGGACCTATCGGGTCCGAACCCAATGGGGTCCTCAGATGTGTATAAACTAAGTTCAAAAAAAAAATATTTAGTTAACTAATTATTGGCAAAACATTTTTGCTAACTTTAGCAAAAAAATTGTGGGTTCAAAATCAGCAAATTTTTTTGTAGGTTTACAAGCTTTTTTTTTCTAACATTACAGTTTTTTTTTTTTGAGTGTATATACCATTTACATATACCTTGAAATCCAGAAAAAATGGGATTTCAATGGAAATCCAAGTAAATCCCATTACTTTTTTGGATTTCAAATGTCAAATCCCATACAAAAAAAAAACTCGGATTTTGGGAAAATCGTAAAATCGCAATTCAAAATCCCAAAAAATTTCTACTACTTAATTGTACAACTATTTTTTCCCGAAATAATCATGTCTAATGCTTTTTGCAACGCTGTACACGATTTTTTTTTATCAGCTGTTGTTTTTTATAAAGTAAAAAAACAAATAAAAATTTATTTTTTAAAAACTATTAAAAGATTAATAAAAACAATGTTTAACAATGTTTCATTTAAAATTTACCATTGAAAATGGTAAACGCACAATTTAGTTGACCAATTTGGTCTTCCTAACAAAGAAAACACTCAATGGTGGCGGCCCCAAACTTGACAAAAATGTTAATTTTCTTGCATTTAAAGAAGCAGCTCTACATAAAAATACATTTTTTGATATTGTGGTCCCAACATATACTAGTGGGATTGAAAATATTGGCTCCGTCCGGCAAATAAAAATCATTGTTTTTAGAAATATTTATAAAATTGGGTAATTTTCCCATTAACAACCCTGTACACAAATCAAAAGAAAATACAGAGTTAGTACAAACAAAATCCCGCTAAATGTCAAAAAAGCATATGTAAACGGTATAGATTTTAATTGGAGTTGAAATCCAAATTTATATGGATTTCGGGCAGGGACATAACCGTTACGATTTATATTTAAAAAAATTAGTAACTTTTAAATACTTTAAAATTTTTAAATTTGAACAAAAATCAAACAGTTTGTTTACGATTTTTATTTTAAAAATTAAAATATTCAATCAATATTTTGATTTTTATTATTTGAAATATAATAATGGTTATTTCATAATCAAAAATAAAAATCAAAATAAATAAAAAAAATAAAACAAACAAATTTATTTGACTATCAAATAAATAAAATAAAATTTAACAAAAATGAAAATGTGTGGAGCAAAATAGACATCAATAGACAATTTAAAGCATCCGGAATTAGTCTTTGAGATTGGCCACAAAAGAACTGTTTGCATGATAAAATTTAAAATGAATCTTCACGCCAAACAGCGCTAAAAGTTCAAAAAAATTACGTTTTTGACCAAAATTTATATGATGTTTTTGGTAAATTTGGCTCAAAATTTAGGGAATTTGGCGTAATACTTTAATAATTCTAAAACCACGATTTTGGTCAATAGATGCTGCTTTCCGTTATAAATTCTTGTTCGACTTTTTGGAAAATATCGCTCAAAAATTTGAAAATCTTGTGTAAATTATGTAAAGATATTTTATGGTCCCAAAATATGCGATTTTGCCAATAGATTCTGATTAGCATTTTTGAACCAATGTCGCGATTAATATTTTTCATATTTTTTCCTTAATCAGGATTATGTGCAATATGGTCATTGTCAGTTTTCTGAAAGATTATTTCCGGATGCTTCGTTTTCAAATGTCTACTAATATGATATGGCTTAAAATTTTTTTTTAGAAATCTTGTGTAGATTATAAAAAAAAAATATATTTTAGAATCCTAAAACATGCGATTTTGGTCCAAAGATTATATTCAGCATTTTTGGCCCAAAATCGGGATTTAAAATTGTTCATATTATCTCTGAATTAGCTTTTAATGGCCAACGTCCGAAATGCCTTTTGATATAATATGGCTAATTTGCAGATCTTGTGAATGATATGAAAAAATATTTTGTAATCCTAAAACATGCGATTTTGGTCCTGATTCTGATAAAAAGTTTTGGATAAAATCTCATCCTTAACAATCATCTCTTCAATACATACATATTTGTTTGTAAAATACATACATATTTGTACAAAATTGATTGAAAAAAATAAAAATTGAAATAAAAGTTATTTTTCGATCAAATAAATAAATCAACAAATAACTTTTATTTTCAAAATAAAAATCCAAAAATTAACCGAAAATTGTGAATAAAAAAATAAAAATTAATTTTAAGACATCTTTGCAAAATTTTTGTTAATTTTAAACTAAAATGTGTCTTAATATATTTATTGTTAAATAATTAACAATTTTTTTTAATTTTTTTTCGTGATTTTTATAAAATCATAACGATTATTTTTGGTCCCTGATTTCGGGGTATTGTATGTAAATAGCATATTACATCATTTTCAATATTGAAATCTTGTTATCTTGAAATACATCGTCAGATTTCTCGGGTTTTCTTCCTTCTTCTTTTCAGCAGCGGCAGAGACGGCATCGCCACCATTAAGAAAATATTCAATAAATTTTAAAATATTTTAATATTGAAATTAGAAATTTGAATTAATATAATTCCACAATTTTATATTTTTTTGACAATTTAAATATTTTGTTGTTTTTGAAAATTAAACTGTTTGAAACTTCAATTATTAAATAAATCGTTGTTAACAACGTTGTCCATAGTTGTTTTTGATTATAAATAATTGATTTAAAAAAAATGGATTTTGTTAACTATTCAACTATGTAATTTTTTGGGTGTACCAATGATAATTATTTTTTTTTTTTTAATTTTCATTAGTAATTAAATTGATTAGTAATTTAATTGGTTCAATTGATACAACCAATTGTAATGAAAAAAAATTCATTACCATTGACATCAATTAAATGGTAATTAAACTATCAATTAATTGGTCCCATTAATTAATTAGTCCCATCTATGCTTTTGAAGGGGTCATCAAAAAAATCTGAAAATTTAACACGAACTGTAAACAAATTGGGAAAATCTAAAAAAAAAAATTATTAAAAGTGTCCTATTAGACATGGAATTCCCCATTTATAAGGACTATGTATGAGTCGGTTCTTTTTGACGTTTAAAGGTGGTGTTAGTTTTACAAATGGCATCTGTGAAAGTTGGAAGTTTTGTTTACTTTTTATTTTTCGTTTAATTTTGTTGGTTGTTTTAATTTAATTATATTTATTTCTTTTGTTTATTATGTATTTTTTGTTTTAAAGTGACACAAGAATAATTTTCATTTAAAATTTTTCAATGCTTATATTTCGTTATTCCCAAATCGTTCCCAAATACTTTCCAAAAAAAGATTGTCATCTATTGATAACGACTTCGTTATTACACTCAACCAAAAATCATTGTATTCCCAAAGAAAATCGTTGTAAATTCAACAGAAATCATTGTTGATTTTGACCCTACGTAAAAGTTGATCAACTCGTTTTTTTGTAAATCAACTCTTATTTTTTGTAAATTCAACTCATATTTTCGTTGATATAAGAAATTTTATTAATAAAAAAAAGCTTGTTGTTATTTGTAAATATTCTTTTATTAAGTATAAATCACAATATTTTTTTTATTTTCGGCTTTTTAAGCTGCAATATTTGAAGATTTTCACAAAGATTTTCACACACACTTCTTTTATTCATGTTATGCACTTATTAGCTATTCTCTTGTTATCTGATGATACCAAAGCAAAATCCTAAAAAAAACAAAAAACGTTTTAATATAGTATGAATACATAAAAAATCAATGTATTTTATAACTTACCAAATATTTACAGATCAGATCCTATTTTTATTTATTTTTCTAATATTAAATAATTTTATAAGAAACAAACACATTAAATAATTTTATAAGAGACATTTCACATTGCTACCAATTTTTTAAAATTTTTACTTTTGAAGCCCCCAAATGACTTACGAAGCGGAAAATTGCTTAGCATTTAGTTCTACACTCAAAAAAATACGTTAGTAAAAAAGTTTGTAAAATGGTTTGTACCCCAACTTTACTACTTTTTTACTAAATTTTACTAAAAAAATCATTTTTAGTAATTCTTTTTAGTAAACTTGCATTACAAACTATTGATTTTTTACTGGTTTTTTAATAATTTTGTCAGTTGGTTTTTTTAAAATTATCGTGCCAACTTTTGTTTTTTTTTTTGGTTTTTTCCATTAAAAAGGAAAGAAAGCAGAGTAAAGAGAAGATATGCAAAATTAAAAACAGAACACTGAGGGTAAAAGTACATTCAAGGCTTTGGCTTTGAATTTTACAATTCTCATACGTTTGGTATGTAGAGCAAAAAATGCCAGCGTTGGCTTTAATTTTTGCTCTACACAAAATGTGTGGAAACAAAGCCAAAGCCTTGGATGTACTTTCCAAATTAAAATCAATTCTTGTTTTTCTATTCTCCATTCGCGGCATTTTTTTGTCTACGCTCTTTGCAAATATTTTTTTGCTCTCACGTTCAAAAATTATTGATTTTTATTACAGAGAGTAGTGTTGAGAATTTTGGGTAATTTTCTTCATCCCTCTTTTTGTGTTATTTAGTTAAAAAATAATATTTGAATGACTCAGATCGCACGACGGACGAAATAAAAAACTGTACAAACAATATTACAACAAAAATTACCAGGTACCTAGTCAAATTGTGAAATATTTTTTATTCAAAAATAAAATGTTTTTTAGAATCACAAAGGTAACCCATAAAAACCTTAAACAAAACAGGTAACAATTGTATATTTTTGTGTTCAGTTAAAAAATTATTTTGCTATTTTTTATTCTAGAACATCATGGCGTTATATTGTTTACTTGAAAAAACAAGTAAGTAAGTAAGTAAATTTTTTTATTGAGTCTTCTTTTCTTTTTTTTGACAATGTTAAAATGAAATACAAATCGACAGTATAACATGAAATTCTTAGAACTATTATTGTCTTGTTCTAATACACACTAAAAGTTTAAGCTACTTGCTAAATTATTTTGGTTTACATTTCAATGAAATGTTTCTTTTACATAGATAAACAATGCTTGCTCACGGCATTTATTATGACATACAGAGCGAAAGTCTGTTAAATAATTATAATACTAAATAAAAACAAAACCAACACTTAAAACTAAGTAACAGAACTGTTAAACAAAAGTGTCAAACAGAGTTTACATACATATCACAGGCATGTTAATGAAAGTCGAATGTTCACAAAATTATAAGTAAACAACAATGTTTAATATGTACTATGAAAATTTTATCGTTAAAATCAAAGATATATGTAAAATTTAAATTTTTGTACTTAAGTGTTCTAATATTAATAGAGAATCATATAAAATATACTAAAAAAGGTATATAAATTATCACAGTTCGTTAATACAACATATAAAGGAACACAGACTAGCCTCTATGAGAGCCAGGCTGCACCCCCTGGTAAAAAGCCGGAAGGGCGTGTAGATCCGGGTCATCCTCCAAATTCTCCAAGACCACTCCAATAGGGGAGAGGTAAGAGCTTGATGACCAGTTAGTATTATTTTCCATATCTACTATTTCATTCATTAAGACGTTCTCGTGGATGGAAAGTCTGTCCACAAATTTTTTTTGTAGCTCCAATGCGTATCTACAGAGTGGCGTTACGGCTGAGTTTACGTAAATGTATTTATTGGAAAATCTTTTTGAATAGGACTCGAAGTTTTTGTTGATACACTTCCTCAGAATCCCCCGCTCGAATATTTCCAACTCCTTGGCCACTATTGGCGAAATAGAGAACCAGATTGGAAAAGCATATACTATAGTTGACCTTATGGCTACTTTGTACAGCAGTAGCTTAGTATTCTGAGGGAGATATTTACTATTCAGCAAACTGGAAAGCATACCCGAAATTCGCCTTGCTCGGTTCAAAATAGATCTACCATGCTCGTTAAATTTAAATAACTTGTTGAAGTTGACCCCAAGGTATTTTATTTTTGATTTAAAGGGAATTTCAACGCCATTAAGAGAAAGTTGTAAGAGTTTACTCTGTGGCACTACATATCTAGCGCATTTGCCGGAGGCATTCCTTATGCATATAGCTTCAGATTTGGCAGCATTTATCTTTATGCCCCATGTTTGATAAAAAACGTTGATTAAGCCCAGATGAAAAGCAGCATTATTTAATGCCTGAATGGGTGATTCATCATGGGAGTATATTATACAATCGTCTGCATAAAGAATAGCATTTGAGTTACCAGAACTATGTGGAAAATCATGAAGGAACAAGTTGAATAAAAATGGCGCTAGAACACTCCCCTGAGGGACCCCACTTTTCACAACTCCGAAGCTGGAAGATGAGTCGTTGATTTGAACGCTGAATTTTCGATCCGACAGATAGCTGAGGAACATTTTCACCAAAAAAGGATCAGTGCCAAGATCAACTAGTTTGTAAAGGATTCCCATATGCCAGGCCGAATCAAACGCTTTTTCGATGTCAAGTGATATAGCGACGGTACATATCCTGCTCCTCAAATTATTGACTATATCACTTTGAAATTTCAAAAGTGCATTTTGTGTTGAGTGAAAGCGTTTAAAACCAAATTGGAAATCCGAAATTGGATTGATCACAAATTCATCCTCAAGTTTCATCTTCAAAATATGTTCAAATATTTTACCAACATTGGATAACATTGATATAGGGCGGAAGTCCTCTACTCTGTTACTATTCTCCTTTTTCTTGAGAGGCAGAATCTTTGCTGATTTCCACATGGTGGGAAAGTAGCAGTTGTTTAGGCAGTTATTGAATACGATGGTCAGAAATTTAAAGGAGATATCCGGCAGCTTCTTAATCATAAAATTGGAGATACCATCAAAACCAAATGATTTTTTGTTGTTTATAGTTTTTACTATTGACTTTATTGTTTCAACAGTGGTAAAGTGATATACGTCATTACTTTCCAGGGAATTAAAAGAGGAATCAAAAGAATAAATTTGATGAGGAGTAGCACTGACGCACGCAGAGACTCGGTCCTCCAAACCGTTGAATGCTCTTTCAGGCACTTTTTCTGAATAAACGGACGAATAATATTCACGAAAGAGATCCGCATTTTCTGCGTCATCAGATATAAGTCTGTTGTTAAGTATTATTTGTTGACAAAATGGAGATTTTCTTTTGCCCACTACTTTATACACTTCTTTAAAAGCTGAAGGACCCGGCTTTATATTTTTTAGCCTTTCATTAAATTTCTTAGCTTGCTCTATGTTAACAAGCTCCTTTATAATAGTCTTTAACAATTGTATTTGCTTTGATAGAATGTTATACTCAATGCTAAGTCTATTTCCGGTACGGTGGTAAATTTTTTTTAGCTCCTTTTGCCATCTATGTTTTATAGAATAAAATTTTTTTACATTTTCTGACAGTGGGATCTTATTATTTTTTAACTCTATTGTCTTTGAGTGCATATTATGAACTGTTTTAAAATTGGAATCAAACTCATTTATTAAATCATCTATTTCAACATTTTGCAGACTTCTATTTTCAGATGGCATAAAGCTTAGTAAAGAAATTTCCATATCCCGCTTAAAATGGCTCCAGTTAGTGGCATTGTAGGAAGTATAAAGACGAGGACTTCGCAGGATAAGATCGGACGAATCCAACTGCAAATCAAGCATCACTGGAAAGTGATCAGAAAACGATGGAAGTGTTGATGTTTTAAAGTTTTGATCACTGTTGTTTATCAGGCTAGCACTAACAAGAAAATGGTCTAGGAATGATGAACCATTGGGATACGATGGTGTACTATCACAAAGACGAAATATCTCCATAGAATGGTCCTGAAGCCAATTGTGTAGTGTTTTACCATTCGAGTTTTCTGCGATATCTCCCCATTCGGCGTGCTTAGCATTTAAGTCCCCGCCTAAAATAAAGCCGTCAAAACTGCTTGCAGCATCTACAATTTTATTTAGTCCATTGTACAAATCTGTAATTGGAAAATTGCAGGGAATGTAAAGAGACCCAGTTAAAATTTGTTTACGTATGTTGTTTGAGTTTAATTCAATTTTAATAAAACTACCAAAGAAACCAAGACCGCTTATATTGAAATGATTGTATGAAATAGTTTCCTTTATGGCAATACCAACTCCAATGGGAGAGTTGTCATATAGAAAATTGTACCCTTTGAGAGTTACTTTTTTATTTTTTTTTAAATGGCATTCCTGGATAAAACCAAAGTCAATTTTGTTGTAAAGCAATGTGTTATTTAGATCAATTCGTCTACTGGCGTCTACAAGTGATCTCACGTTGAATGTCATAAACTTTATGAATTTAGGGATAAGATTTTTTGACTTTGTAGAAAAGGCGCAAAAACTCTGCTTTGGCGTCGATATCAGACATGTTGTTACGGTTGGCAAGAAAATTTTCTATTTCTTGTTCTAGAGTTAGTTCAGGTTCCAAATAGGAATGAGCTAAATTCATAAACTCCTCCACTAGCGAGGGCCTTTGTTGTAGTGTCTGTTGCGTTTTAAAATGACTGGCATATGACGTACCGGGAGTAACTTGGGCTACTGGTATAGCTCTGTTGACGTTATTTGACGCAATAGTTTTTGCTTCACGTGTCTTAATTATACGCTCTTTTTTGTTGGCGACGTATTTTTTGTAGTACGAACAACCTCTCCAGTTAGCAGGATGACCAGATTCACCACAGTTAATGCAACTTGGATCAGTATCTTTGAGTGCATTTCGAGGACACTCCCCTGGCAAATGTTGTTGATTGCATTTAACACACTTATACTCAGCGTTACAATTTTTAGCTATGTGTCCCCATAATTGACATCTACGACACTGTATTTCCTGTTCTTTTTTCTTTGGCTTTTCCCATATTATACATTGGTTAAGCAAATATTTAATGTGGGAAACGTCATTTAACTTTTTACCCGGTAGCAGGGAAATTAGAAATAGGCCCGTGTCTACCTTATTTTTGGAAGAAAATGTTGTGTTAAATTTAGAAACTTTTGCCACAACGCCTGGAATTATCACGTCTATTGCCGACTGGATTTCAGTAACATTTGTACCATGATACATACCACGTAAAACCAGTGATATTTGCTTGTGCTCCTTTGGAGTAAATGAATATGAATTTATCTTTTTGTCTCTCAAAAGAGCCATCATTTCCAAATGCACATTTACATCTGACACGTACAACTTACTTTTGTGTTGGTTGACATTTTTTATTTTAAATAAAATTTTTGGAGAAATATTCTCCAGTTGTTTTACCAGGTGTTGAATATTTACGTTATAAAGAAAAATAGGTGGACAGAATGTCTTCCCGGCAGTTTTTTCTGTGTTTTTTGACCCAGAAGTATTGTCATTTAAGTTTCGGCCGGCATTTCCATTGCTTTCAATCTCTAGATCTGCGAGGATTGCAAATCTGTTTCTCCTGTTAGGCTCATTTAGGCCTGACACATCAACATTAACTGGTGAACAAGAACCATCCACCCTTCTTCTCTTGGTACAACTGTCTTCGTCCACAACACCGATTCTTTCGCCCGGAGGCTGGCTACCAGAAGGTAGGTCGTCATCACCATCCATCTCTATGGAAGGACAGTAAGTCTCCACGTAGAATCAGCAATTGCAATAGCAATTATGCTTTTGTCGCCGTTTATCAATTAAATAATAATATTAAAAGAAATTATAATAAAATTTGCAAAATAGTTAATATTTTTTTCCGCTTTTTATGTTGTATCCACTGTTGCCAGATTTCCTTCGTTGAAGGAAAAAACAAATGAACGGTGAAGATCACACGTTTCGCGAAGACGCGTATTTAAATTAAACACAAAGGAAACTATACTTACAGGTAAAAATATTGAAACTATATAATTTTATTTATTTTCAATAAAGTATGTTTTTTTAGAATAACCCATGTAAGCAAACAAAACCATAGAGATACAAAAAAAGGTACACAAATTTATTTTATTTATAATTTTTCACTTCAGAATTATTCAACATTTTTTATTCCAGAACAAAAATATGTATGTTCATCTTCTACTTGTCAACACCACATTAGTTTTTTTATAATAAGCATTTTTATTCGGTAAGTATAAAAAAGTTAAAAGAAAAATAATGTTTAATTGTTTTTTCTTATATATTTCAGATCTAAAATTCTAACAACAACCGAATTGCATTTGCACAGTAATTGGTGACAACAAAAGCAATACGCTGTTTACATATTGTAAAAAAATTCCAGAAATTTAAAATACACAATTTACAATTTTTTTACAAAAAAAGTTAATAAATATTACAACCGGGTTTTAAAATTCATTTTACAAAAATTGTACAGAAAATTTCTGTAATACTAATTTTTTCCAGTTTATTTAAGTTTACTAATTTTTGAAAACAAAAGTTTGTAATGGTAACTGAAAAAGTTATCGGGCACAAATTGAAAACTTTATTAGTAATGGTAACAGACTTTTTTGTAAGGAATACTAACAAATTTTTATGAGTGTAACAATGAAGTATATCCTGAAGTAATCGGATTTAAATTTTTTAGACTGTGGAAGGAGAATTAAGAGAAAAATGGGGCGTGGCAAAATTGTGTATTTTAATATTTAATTTGAAGACCCCAATTACCTATGAAGATGAAAATTGGCATTTTTGCTTATTTTAAAGTCCTCTTATGACTTAGGAAGCTGAAAATTTCCTAGCATATAGTTCTCTCGATGAAGCATATCCTGAAGTAGTCGAATTTTAAATTTTTGGACTGTGGGCGAAGAGTTGAAAGGAAAATGGGGAGTGACAAAATTGGGATTTTTAACATTTTAACTTCTTTTGAAGCCCCCAAAGGAAGCGGGAAAATGCACAGAATTGGCATGTATATAGAAGGTTTTATGTGGAAGATCAACATGGATTTTTGATATCCAGTGTATGGGTGGAGAATAAGAAAGGCAAAGGGCGTGGTAAATTTATTTCCATCTATTTTCTGAATATGTATTTTATTTTTTTTGGGTTTCTCTTATTTTTTGTGTATCCAGCGCCTTTTGAATCTCATTGATGGACGTAAAAGCTTAAAATTGGCATGTATATAGTAAAACACCAGGGACAGATTCTTACGAAGCCGGATTTTTTGCCTGTGGGCGGCGAATTACGAGAAAAAGGGGACTTGGCAAAAATATTTTTTTTTTACATTTTAGAGTATTTTTAAGCTCCGCCCCAATGAATACGGAAGCTGAATATCCCTAACATGTAGGCCTAATTATGAAGGTTATTCTAAAGTAGTTCGATTTAAAATTTTTGGAATGTAGACGGAGAGTTATTTTTTTTTTTTTTGACTAACTTTAAAGCCCTAATGACCTACGCAGCCGAAAATTGGCAAGCATATTGTACTGACACTGGAGCATATCCTTAAGTAGTCAGACTAAAAATTTTTGGACTGTGGACGGAGAATTGAGAGGGAAAAGTGGCGTGGATAAGAGTATAGTACTAACTATGGAGCTTATCCTAAAGTAGTCCGATTTAAAAATTTTTGAATACACAGAAAAACAGTTTAATTGGGCCAGCCGAATTAAGAGCCAACTGCATGGTAACATCTGAAATTTTCGGTTGCGATTACCGAAATTTATTTGGACCAACAGAAGTTAAATTTTCAAAACAAATTTTGGTTATCGCAACCGAAAATTTCGGTTGTTGTTAATAAACTATGCAGTTGGCTCTAAATTCGGCTGGCACAACTAAGTAAACTGTTCTCTCTGTGTAGGGCACTCAGAAAATTATTGCAGTTACTACATGACGGTCGTTTGTGTAGTAAGTAGTAGCTGTTGTTTTTAACTACAATTTCGGTCGTTTTTGTATGAAAAAATCTCAAACAACTTTTTTTGTAGTAGTTTCAAAAAATAACTACAAAAAATATACTACACTGTAGCAATAGTTGATTTATGTAGTTGTTTTTAGTTTTTTTCTAAAACTCGTTTTTTTCTAGAAATTTTTATTGCAAACGAATGTGTCGAGCGAGTTGGTCGTGCGGGATGCGGAAGGAATTATTTTTATACCAAATAAATAATATCTAAATAAATTAAATTACAATTTATTAAATTTAATTATAACAAAAAATATGTTTTTGGAAAAATATTCTTGAGCGAAAGAAAATAAGTGGATAAATGAGATAACAAGTGTTTATAATAAGGGTGGGATAGTGTTGTGTGAGATTTTAAGCAGCAATATTTGGAAGCGCTAGAACCGCTCATTTTGTGAGGTTGGTAAAAAAAGTGTATGAGCCAAAAAATGGGGGAGGTCGGATAGGATCTAGGGGTCGCTCATCGGGGTCAAAGTTGGGCGTAGAGTGGAAAAAATCCACAAAAAGCCCCAAAACTCCCCTGGTTTTGCTCCTAGAGGGGTCAAATGTGAGACCGGCCCCCATTATTTTTTCCCCCTGAACACTTTTGCCAAACATACCTAAGCCCTATCTCCAATCCCTAAGGGGGGTCCCATACAAAGGTTCAATTTTTAAAAAAATCTTGCTTCTACCGCTCTAGCTGTCCTAGAAGTCACCCTAGAGGAATCAAATGTATGACCGACCCCCAATAGTTTTTCAACCCCAACATTCTCTTAGAACATACCTACCCCCTATCTTCAATCCTTAGGGTGGTCCCCATACATTTTTTTTATTTTTTCTTAAATTGTCATATTAAATCAGCTCCTACCGGTCCAATGGTGCCTCCGAGAGGGGTCATTATCAAGACCAACCCCCATTAATTTTTAGCCCCCAACACTTCTTCTGAACATACCAAGTCCATACCTCCAATTCCTAAGAGGTCTCCCACACAAAATGACATTTTTGTAAAACTTGCTCCCACCGCTCTAACTATCGCAGGGGTGACCCTAGAGAAGTAAAATGTGTGACCGACCCCCAATATTTTTTCTGCCCCAACATTTTCCCCAAACAAACCTACCCTCTATTTTAAAGCCTTAAGGGTGTCCCCACACATTTTTTTATTTTTTAATTTTTTTTTATAAAATCTGCGCCTACCGCTCCCACTGTGCCTTTTAGGGACGGGAAATGCAGACTGACCCCCATTAATTTTTGCCCCCTACATTTTTTCTGAACATACCTACGCCGTATTTCCACCTTGTAGGGGCGCTCCCCTGGGGAAAACTAAGTGTTTGAAACCAAATTCGGCAAAACGTCTGGACCAGGAGTGCTAATGTTTGCGCGTTTTAAAGAGCAGTGGGAAAATATAAAAGACAAACCGTACAGTCCTGGCATAGAAGATGAGGAAGTAGCAGGCAACATACCAGCTCAAGTCCAAACTGACATCAAGTTGTTTTGTTGGGCTCAAATAAAAGAAAAGCAACCCAGAGACGACTACAAGGAGTTTCTTGAAATTGTTTTATTATACCTTGGCAAAATATTCCTAATAAGCATTTTAGCCCACCAGGACCCATCAGTCATGCTCGATGGATGGCAAAAGGCATATATTGCCAAAAATGTTTTTGTTCCGAATATATCTCGGTTTGGCCAAAAAAGAATTAAATGCACTTCTTGATGTGACCGTTTTCATCATAACAATTTACGTAAAAGCTTGGTTTAGCGCAACCAAAGCAATAGAAGCTCCAAATAATGATTTGATTTTTTTGAAAGCGATTGCCAATTATGCTTCAGTTGATAAGATTGTGTCGCAACGATTGGTGAAGAGATTCTGTGAACATTTCTGATATCTCAGTGGCGAAGCTGTTGCTCTCGCACTATTTGATCCGAATATCTCTTGTGAAATAAAACGAAAAATGTCGAATGCAATTCGTATATTTGAAGAAGAGAAAGAGGAATTGGAGGAAGAGTTATCTGACGATGAGATGGACGAATAGTCTAACGAAGACAGCGAGGAAGAAAATGACGATGATATCGGGGAAGAATATGCCTCAGAGAATAGCGGCGACAGTGGGAACAAGGATTGTAATCCTCCAGTACATGTTGTTGGATTCGAAGGTGTGAAAAAAATTAACATGGCATCGAAACAAGTGAATCAAAAACTCATGAAAACTGATTTAAGCCACTACGTCACACCTGAGACTTCAACATTTTTTGCACGCTTCGGAATAACAACAAATTTCATTGCTTCCGATCCAAATACTTGGGAAAATCGTCAGGACTACCAGCAAGCGCTGCAGATATTACGTAAACTACATGTTGTCAACGACGCTGCCGAAAGAGGCGTAAAGTTAATAGAAGACTATAACAACGTATTGTGCCGTAACGAGGAGGAAAAAATAGTTTTGCTTCAGGTCATGGCCGAAAATCCGAAACAATATCCATCACACGATAAAAATAAATTAATTTGATTTATAGTTATATTATTTATCATTTTTTATCATTTTCAAGTTAAAAAAAATATTTTTTTACACTTAACAAAAGTTACTATTAAATTACAAATTAAAGACCTCGGATTTCTCGATAAAATAAATAAAAAAATTGTGGGCTAACACCTTGAAGATAGAGGGTAGGTATGTTTGAAGAAAATGTTTTGGCTAAAAAAATAAATGGGCAGGTCATACATTTGACTCTACATACATTACTAATTTAGTTTTACCCAGGGGAACACCCCTATAAAGTGGAAATACGGCGTAGGTTTGTTCAGAAAATTAATGGGGGTCAGTCTGCATTTACCGTTCCTAAAAGGCAGAATGGGAGCGGTAGGCGCAGATTTTATAAAAAAAAAAATAAAAAATAAAAAAATGTGTGGGGACACCCTTAAGGCTTTAAAATAGAGGGTAGGTTTGTTTGGGAAAAATGTTGGGGCTGAAAAAATATTGGGGGTCGGTCACACATTTAACTTCTCTAGGGTCACCCCTGCGATAGTTAGAGCGGTGGGAGCAAGTTTTACAAAAATGTCATTTTGTGTGGGAGACCCCTTAGGAATTGGAGATATGGAATTGGTATGTTCAGAAGAAGTGTTGGGGGCTAAAAATTAATGGGGGTTGGTCTTGATAATGACCCCTCTCGGAGGCACCATTGGACCGGTAGGAGCTGATTTAATATGACAATTTAAGAAAAAATAAAAAAAAATGTATGGGGACCAGCCTAAGGATTGAAGATAGGGGGTAGGTATGTTCTAAGAAAATGTTGGGGTTGAAAAAATATTGGGGGTCGGTCATACATTTGATTCCTCTAGGGTGCCTTCTAGGACAGCTAGAGCGGTAGGAGCAAGATTTTTTAAAAATTGAACCTTTGTATGGGACCCCCCTTAGGGATTGGAGATAGGGCTTAGGTATGTTTGGCAAAAGTGTTCAGGGGGAAAAAATAATGGGGGCCGGTCTCACATTTGACCCCTCTAGGAGCAAAACCAGGGGAGTTTTGGGCTTTTTTGTGGATTTTTTCCCTTCTACGCCCAACTTTGACCCCGATGAGCGACCCCTAGATCCTATCCGATCTGCCCCATTTTTTGGCCCATGCATTTTTTTTACGAACCTCACAAAATAAGCGGTTCTAGCGTGTCGAAATCGAAAACTCGTGCACTATCCCACCCCTAGTGTATAATATAGCGCTCACATAAGCGTGCGTAAAAACCAATCGGAAAAAAACAAAATAAAATGTGTGCAGTGTTTTGTTTTCTTATGAACGCGCCATCTTTCTTTTCTTTGTATACACAACAAAGCAGGTACATACTTTTTTGAAACATTTCAAATTAATTCTTTTTTTATAAATCAATTTTGCCAAAGCATTTCGTTTTTTTTTATTCCAGACAAATTTTGATCAGTAGCGGTGAAAATTTGAAATGAACTATTAAAAAAACAAAGGTAAATACAATCAATTTATTTTGTTTAACATTTTATTAATATAATTTTTTTCTTCTATAATTCCAGATAAATACATAAAAAAATTGTCATCATGTCGAAATTCTATACAACCAACTGAAATGTATTGCTTTTTAAATAAATAAATATCAATCATTTAAACGTTTAAGAAATTTTTTAAATAAAATTTTAGGCAATTGTAGAAAAAACAACTGTATTAAACAGTTTTGTAGTAGTTTTTACTACATTTTGTAGTTGAAAATCAATAGTTAAAAACAACATGTTCAGTTGTTTTTACCGTTTATGTAGTGGACGCCTTTTCAACGACAAAATGTAGTCAAAACAACTGTCTTTTGTAGTAGATTTTACCGACATACTTTTTTGAGTGGGACGGAGAATTAAGAGAAGAAATGGGCGTGGAAAAATTTTGTTTTTACATCTTACCTAATTTTGAAGACACCTTATGACCTTGAAAGATAAAAATTGGGATGCAAATGGTACGGACTATGGCAAAGATCAACTCTGACCTGGATATCCAGTGAAAGAGCGGAAATACAAAAAAAAATCCGTTATGAATTTTGTTCAGTTTGTATATTTAATATGTAACGTAGCCGGATAAAGTTTGGTAATATATTAGAACTACACCCAAAAAAATAACTAGTGTTAAACAGTCTAATGTGACTTAGGTAAATTTTTTTTATATTGAGTTCAAGAAATTGCTCAAGTTTTGACTAAATTGTATGTGACATTTATTTTGTAAAATAGCATTGTATACAATATCAAATTTAACCTTCACAAACTTGAATCTTTCACCTAAGTTTTTTTTTATAAATATAAATAAATTTAATTCAATAAAGTCGACAAATTAATGCCACATTGTAAGCAACATATTGACAACACATTGTCTTTAATTTTTTATAAAAAACATGAAGTAATTTTTTTCATTAATTAAAAAGGTAAGCAAAACGAATGTGTTTATATATTTGCTAAACGTATATTAACCAAAATATTAACTTTCAGTTGCAGACGGTGGTGGTTTATCAGAACATTTGCGGCATCCGCCACACACTTTAAATCGGAACTTTTAGACAGTTTACATTTTAAGGAACGGGATACAAAACAAATTTAAGAGAACCCAATCATGCCTCAAGTGTTTCAGCAGAGGTAAAAGTTTAATATATAAAAAGACCTTGGTCTCACAATCTGGTACATTCTACAGAAAAATTGTCTCAGAATTAAAAAATTGTTCTAAAGAAAAATTGTCTTAGAATCTGAGATTTTTTCTATAGAAAAATTGTCTCAGAACCTGAGCCTTTTTTGTAGAAAAATTTTTACAGAATTTAAAATTTGTTCTGTAGAAAAATTGTCTGAGAATCTGAGATTTTTTCTATAAATTTTTTTTTCAGAATTTGAAACTTTTATAGAAAAATTGTCTCAAAATGCAAGACTTTTTCTATTGAAAAAATGTCTCAGAATTCGAGAATTTTTCTATAGAAAAAATTTCACAAAATTATAGAATTTTTGAACAAGTGTCAAAGAATCTGACAATTTTTCTATCGAAAAAATATCTTAGGATTTGAAACTTTTTTCTATAGAAAAAAAAACGTCTCAGAAACTTAAAAATTTTCTATAGAAAAAATGGACGGAGTCTGAACATTTTTCTATAAAAAATTTTCACAAAACATTTCAAAATTTCTCAAAAACAATTGTTCTATAGAAAATTTCTCAGACAATTCTATAGAAAATTTCTCAGACAATTTTCTATAGAAAGTTTCCCAAAAACAATTGTTCTATAGAAAATTTCTTAGACAATTTTTCTCTAGAAAATTTCCCAGAAAAAGTTACTCAAGGAAAATTTGTCTATAGAAAATTTCACAAAGACACTTTTTCTATAGAAAATTTGTCAAAGTCAATTCTTCTATAGAAGATAACTCTAAGGACAAGTTTTCTATAAAAAAAAAATTCTGAAAGACAATTTTTCTTTAGAAAATTTTTTGAAAGACAATTTTTCTATAGAAATTTTCAAGCAATTTTTCCATAGAAAATATCACTAAAAGCAATTTTTTTATAAAAAATTTCTCAAAGACAATTTTTCTATAAAAAATTTCTCCTACAATTTTTCTATAGAAAATATCTACAAAGACAGCTTTCTAAAGAAAAATTGTTTTTGCAAAATTTTTTAAAGAGTAATTTTCTATAGAAAAATTGTCTTTGAAAAAGTTTCTATAGAAATATTGTCTTTCAAAAATGTTCTATACAAGAATTGCCTTTCAGAAATTTTCTATAAAAAAATTGTATTTGAAAAATTTTCTAAAGAAAAATTGTCTTTCAGAAAGTTTTTATAGAAAAATTGTCTTCAAGAAATTTTCTATTGAAGAATAATCTTTAAGAAATTTTCAGTAAAAAAATTGTCTTTGGGAAAGTTTCTATAGAAAAATTATATTTCAAAAATTTTCTATAGAAGTATTGCCTTTCAGAAAATTTCTATAGAAAAATTGTCTTTCAGAAATTTTCTAAAGAAGAATTGTATTTCTATAGAAAAATTGACTTTCAGAAATTTTCTGTAGAAACATTTTCTGTCAGACATTTTCTATAGAAGAATTGTCTTTCAGAATTTTTCTATAGAAGAATTGTCTTTGAGAAATTTTCTATAGAAAAATATTCTCTCAGAAAAACTGTCTTTGAGAAATTTTCTACAGAATAATTGTCTTTGAGAATTTTTCTATGGAAAATTGTCTTTCAAAAATTTTCTATAGAAAAATTTCTCTCAGAAATTTTCTATAGAAAAATTGTCTTTGAGAAATTTTCTATAGAATAATTGTCTTTGAGAACTTTTCTATGGAAAATTGTCTTTCAAAAATTTTCTATAAAAAAAAATTTCTCTCAAAAATTTTCTAAAGAAAAATTGTCTTTGAGAAATTTTCTATTGAATAATTGTCTTTCAAAATTTTTCTATAGGAAAATTCTATAGAAAAATTGTCTTTGAGAAATTTTCTATAGAATAATTAACTTTGAGAATTTTTCTATGGAAAGTTGTCTTCCAGAACTTTTCTATAGAAAAATTGAAAGATTTTCTTTCAAAAATTTTCTTTAGAAAACCTGTCTTTCAAAAATTTTATATAGAAAAATTGTGTTCGAGAAAGTTTCCATAGAAAGATTGTCTTTAAAAAAGTTCCTGTAGAAAAATTCTCTTTGAGACCTATTCTATAGGAAAATTGTTTTTGAGAAATTTTCTATAGAAAACCTGTCTTTCAGAAATTTTTTATAGAAAAATTATCTGTAAGAAATTTTCTATAAAAAATCTCTCTTTTAGAAATTTTCTACAGAAAAATTGTCTTTGAGAAATTTTATATAGAAAATTTTTCTTCCAAAAATTTTCTATAGAAAAATTGTCTTTCAGAAATTTTCTATAGAAGAATTGTCTTTGAAAAAGATTCTGTAGAAAAATTGTCTTTGAAAAATATTCTATAGAAAAATTGTCCTTGAGAAATTTTCTATAAAAAAATTGCTTTTCAGAAATTTTCTATGGAAAAATTATATTTGTTAAATTTTCTATAGAAAAATTATCTTTAAAAAATTTGAGAAATTTTCTATTAAAGAATTATCTTTGAGAAATTTTCTATAGAAAAATTGTATTTGAGAAATTTTCTATAAAAAAATTTGATATAAAAAAAATTATCTTTCAGAAATTTTCTATAGAAAAATATTCTTCCAGAAATTTTCTATCGAAAAATTATCTTTTAGAAATTTTCTATAGAAGTATTGTCGTTTAGAAAGTTTCTATAGAAAAATTGTCTTTCAGAAATTTTCTATAGAAGAATTGTCTTTGAGAAAATTTCTATAAAAAAATTGTCTCTAAGAAATTTTCTATAGAAAAATTGTCTTTCAGAAATTTTCTGTAGAAAAATTGTCTCTCAGAAATTTTCTATAAAAAAATTGTCTTTGAGAAATTTTCTATAGAAAAATTGTCTTTGAGACAGTTTCTATTAAAGAATTGTCTTTGAGAAACTTTCTATAGAAAAATTGTCTTTGAGAAAATTTCTATAAAAAAATTGTCTTTAAGAAATTTTCTATAGAAGAATTGTCTTTCAGAAATTTTCTGTAGAAAAATTGTCTCTCAGAAATTTTTTATAAAAAAATTGTCTTTGAGAAATTTTCTATAGAAAAATTGTCTTTGAGACAGTTTCTATAGAAGAATTGTCTTTGAGAAATTTTCTATAGAAAAATTGCCTGTTAGAAATTTTCTATAGAAAACCAGTCTTTTAGAAATTTTTTATAGAAAGATTGTCTATTAGAAATTTTCTATAGAAAATCTCTCTTTTAGAAATTTTATATAGAAAAATTGCCTTTGAGAAAGTTTCTATAGAAAATTGTTCTTCCTGAAATTTACGATTATGTTGAAGGCAAGTCTTTAAATCAAAAGTATATATTTTAAGCTTATTAATATTTATATTTTATTATAAAAATGTCCTTTTTATTAAAAAAATTATTAAAAATAAATCTAATTAAAATTTATAATATTGAGCATTTTGTATGGAAGGGGATATATATAAAATTATTAAATCAACCTAAAAAAATACGTCATTTAACCAATCAAACTGTACCATTTATTTAAATATATTGGCTAAATAAACAAAACTAAATTTGAAATAATGCTTAGTTGCATTTTGTAAGTTTACCTAAGTTGTTTCGGCTAATAAGCAAAGAAACTTTTCAAGTTGGATTCCTGCGAAAAAACTTAGGTAAATTGTACCCTAAAATTTTATAATTCCACAATTGTTTTTTTTTGGGTGTATTGAGAAAAGTGATTTGGTGTTCCGCCTTGCAGGTACAGGCTATTCGACTTAGGAAGCTGAAAATTTCACAGAATATAGTCCTAATATCCCCAATGTGGGCGAAGAATTGAGGGGAAAAGTGGCGTGGCAAAATTGGGATTTTTTTTTACATTTTTACTTCTTTTGAAGCCTCCAAATGACTTAGGAAGCGGAAAATTGCATAGCATATAGTTCTAACAACGAAGCATATCCTGAAGTAATCGGATTTAGAGAAAAAGAGAAAAAGGGGCGTGGCAAAATTGTGTTTTTTAATATTTTAACTAATTGGAAGACCCCCAAAGATCTATGAAGATGAAAATTCACATTTTCGCTTATTTTAAAGCCCTCTAATGACTTAGGAAGCTGAAATTTCCTAGCATATAGTCCTATCGATGAAGCATATCCTAAAGTAGTCGAATTTTAAATTTTTGGACTGTGGGCCGAGAATTGAAAGGAAAATGAGTGACAAAATTGGGATTTTTAACATTTTAACTTCTTTTGAAGCCCCCAAAGGAAGCGGAAAATGCATAGCGTATAGTCCTAACGATGTAGTTATCCTGAAGTAATCAGATTTAAAATTTCCCTATTGCGGACGGAGAATTAAAAGATAAAAGAGCGTGGAAAAATTGGGTTTTTTAATATTTTAACTAATTTGAAGACCCCCAATGACTTAGGAAGAAGCAAATTGGCATGTATATAGTAGGTTTCATACGGAAGACCAACACGAACCTGGATTTTTGATATCCAGTGTATGTGTGGAGAATAAGAAAGGCAAATGGGCGTGGTAAATTTATTTCCATCTATTTTCTGTATGTATATATATATTTTTTTTTGTGTGTTTCTCTTATTTTTTGTGCGCCTTTTGAATCCCATTGATGGACTTAAAAGCTTAAATTTGGCATGTATAAAGTAAAACACCAGAGACAGATTCTTACGAAGCCGGAATTTTTGCCTGTGGGCGCTGAATTACGGCAAAAAAGGGGACTTGGCAAAATTATTATTTTTAAACATTTTAGAGTATTTTTAAGCTCCGCCCCAATAAATTAAGCTGAAAATACCTAACATGTGGTCCTAATTATGAAGCATATTCTAAAGTAGTCCGATTGACCTTGAAAGATGAAAATTGGGACGCATATGGTACGGACTATGGCATGAATTTTGTTCAGTTTATATAATCTGTAACGTAGCCAGATTTTCGGCCTTTAAGACAGGGGGAGTGGCGGAAGACGGTGATATTTAGTTTTTAAACATTTAAACTATTTCTGAAACCCCTAATGACTAAGGAAGCTGAAAATTGTAAAGCATAAAGTATTGACAATGGATCATATCCTTATGAAGCCAGATTTAATATTTAAACTGTTTACGGAGAATTGTAAGGAAACATTTAAGTGAAAAAATTGTGTTTTTTAACATTTTATCTAATTTTAAAACCCTTCATGACTACGAAAGATAAAAATTTCCATGTATATAGGAGTGACAATGGGACAGATCTAACGATTAAGGGCGGAGAAACGAAATGGGCGTGCTAAATTTAGTTCTAAATTTTATCAATAAAACCCTTTATACTCATTAAATTTTTTTCCAGTTTGGGAAATATATTGATGTAACTCAATCTAGCAATATTAAATTTTTGAAGCACAAACATAATTTTTTATAAAGTTTGGTAAAAAAATAGAATTATTGAGAAAAGTGAATTGGTGTTCCGCCTGGCAGGGACAGGCTATTCGACTAGTTAATATAATAAATGTTGTGTAGGATTTTATTTACCACCGACCAACTGACCCTTTATGTACAATTTTCTCCAGTGACTGCTGCCTACACTTCAAAAATTTATTTAGCAGTACCCTGTAAAAATAGAAAATTATTACCAAACACTAATTTTTAACTAAAAATCCATTAAACCTTATTGGTGTCTTCGGAATAGGGGTATACTCACTTTATCATTCCATTTGTAATTGATTGAAACAAACGTCTGGGACTCCATTGGTTTTGCTAAATGAATGGTGTTTTAAGTTATGACAGCAAAATTAACTTTAGCATTTTTTTATCTTACATTTATGTATTTATCTTTTAAAAAACTAATTATTTATTTATTTTTATTTATTAATTTATTTTAATTTTATTTATCAATTTCCTTTTTACGTTTTTATAACACAAAAAATAAACGAAGCACGCACACAAAAATACAAAATGAAAATGGCAGTCCGTACACTCATAGAAATATCTTAGTAGAAAAATTAGTAAACCCATTGTAGATCAAGTTTTACAGAATAACGCCGTATTCAACAAAAATTAATGTTGACATCGTTGAATAATCAGTAAAGTTGAATCAACTTTTTACAACGCTTATACAGAATTCAATAGATAAATCAAAATAGAAAAAACAACCCTGTTCGTTCATTTTTTTATTAACGAGTGACGAGTGAGTTGGTAGCAATGTGAATCGTGTTTATCTCTTATAAAATTATTTTATGTGTTTGTTTTTTATAAAAATATTTATTATTATAAAAATAAATAAAAATAGGATCTGATTTGTAAATATTTGGTAAGTAAAAAAATACATTGATTACTTTATGTATTCATACTATATTAAAACGTTTTTTGTTTTTTTTTAGGTTTTTGTTTTGGTATCACCAAATAACTGGAGAATGGCTTATGAGTGCATAACATGAATAAACGAAGTGTGTGTGAAAATCTTTGTGAAAATCTTCAAATATTGCAGCTTAAAAAGCCGACGATAATACAAAAATATTGTGATTTATGCTTAATAAAAGAATATTAACAAATAACAACACGTTTTTTTATTAATAAAATTTCTTATAATAACAAAAATATGAGTTGAATTTACAAAAAATAAGAGTTGATTTACAAAAAAACGAGTTGATCAACTTTTACAAAAACTGACAATAATTTTTATTGAAATCAACATAAATATTTGTACACCCAAAAAATTTCCCAGTTACTGGCTACTAAAAATTTAACTAAGTCCCAGTTGAAATACACCTAACTGAGCCCCAGTTGTTTTCACTCGGTTGATGGTAACTAATTTTAAAAATAATTTTGAATTTAACTAAATTTCCAGTTACAGGCAACAGCATATTAGTTAAATTTGTGAAATCGTTGAAAATAGTTGGAAATAACTGGGAAAAAAATATAAATTGTTAATGGGGACTAATTTTTTTTTTTTTATTTCGTTAATAAAGAGAAGATTTTTATTTTTAACACTTTTATTTTATTTTAAGATTTAATTTACATACACTACACTGCACCAACCATAAAAAACTACAATTTTAACAAATACATTACATTTCCAGGACACCAAATTCTCGACTTCTTAGCTCCTTTGCAGGCTGCTATCATATTTCTCTTTATACTCTATCTGAAAATATATAATTAATTATTTTTTTAATAAAGGAAGACACAAATTACACCGCTCTACAAATCTGAGGTTTGTCGCTGCGTTTTGGATGAAACTAAACAAAGTTGATAGGGTTTGGTGCCCCGATTCCAAAACGGTCACTCAAATTTTTCTATCACGTCACAATTTTGAGAAAATCGCGGTTAAAGTGTCAAAAAATGCCCATTTTGATCATTTTTGAACGCCTATAAAATAAGATCCTGACATGCAAATGACTTGGTATCAAGCTCATTCGAAAGTGTGTAATTTTCTCTTTCAGACAAGATCAAATCTTCTTGGAATTTAATTTTCTAAAATTGAAAAAAAATCATTAGCCACAAGTGCTTTAAATCTAAAATTTACGTATGAATTTGTATGGAAATTTGTTGAAAAACACTGTGTAAATAAAGTAAATATTGAAAAAATGGAAGGTTTTTTGCTAATGACTTTTTTACCATTTTAGAAAATTAAATTTTTAGAACATTTTATCTTATCTTTAAGAGAAAATTACAGGCTTTCGAATGAGCTTGATATTAAGTCATTTGCATGTCAGGATCTTATTTTATAAGCTTTAAAAAAGGGTCAAAAATGCCGTTTTTCGGCACTTTAACCGCGAATTACTCAAAATCCTGACGTGATAGACAAATTTGGGCTCCGGATTTGGAATCAGCGCAACAGACACTATCCAAATCACGAACCAGAATCCAATACGCATTTTCTTGTTGAGCTGTGTTATCAAATAAAACTTACCATTACAAAATTAATATCCGATTGGGTTTTTCTATTTTTATAAAATGATGTTGATTTTGGAAATTTGTAAACAAATAAATTAAATTTTATTTACAGGGTAACTGATAGATTGTTTTTATTAATTAAAAACCCAGTTGTTCGTAACCAACCCAGTTATTTTAAATTTATTTCAAATCAACTGAGAAATTTCGTAACTATCTAACTGGGAAATTTTTTCGGTGTAGGGTCAAAATCAACAATGATTTCTGTTGAATTTACACTCAACCAAAAATCATTGTATTCCCAAAGAAAATCGTTGTAAATTCAACAGAAATCATTGTTGATTTTGACCCTACAAATATTTATGTTGATTTCAATAAAAATTGTTGTCAGTTTTTGTAAAAGTTGATCAACTCGTTTTTTTGTTAATCAACTCGTATTTTATGTAAATTCAACTCATATTTTTGTTAATATAAGAAATTATATTATTAAAAAAAAGCTTGTTGTTATTTGTAAATATTCTTTTATTAAATATAAATCACAACATTTTTTTATTTCCGGCTTTTTAAGCTGCAATATTTGAAGATTTTCACAAAGATTTTCACACACACTTCGTTTATTCATGTTATGCACTCATAAGCCATTCTCCAGTTTTCTGATGATACCAAAACAAAATCCTAAAAAAAACAAAAAACGTTTTAATATAGTATGAATACATAAAGTAATCAATGTATTTTATTACTTACCAAATATTTACAGATCAGATCCTATTTCTATTTATTTTTCTAATATTAAATAATATTATAAGAAACAAACACATTAAATAATTTTATAAGAGACAAACACATTGCTACCAACTCACTCGTTCACTCGTTGTTATAAAAAAAACGAACGAACAGGGTTGTTTTTTGTTTTTTCTTTTATCTATTGAATTCTGTAGACGCGATTGTAACAATTGAACCAACTTTACTGATTATTCAACGATATCAACATTATTTTTTGTTGAATACGGCATTATTCTGTAAAACTTGATCTACAATGGGTTTACTAATTTTTCTACTAAGATATTTCTATGAGTGTACAACGATTTTCTTTGGGAATACAATGATTTTTGGTTGAGTGTATTTGTTTTTTTTTCTTGTTGTTTTCTTTCGATAAATTTTTGTGCAAGTAATACTGTATACAGACTTGCGTGATTTTAAAATCACTATGTGATTTTCCTTTAAACAAAATCACATAGTGATTTACAAAATCAACTCTAAATTGTACTAGCATAAAGAAAAATCACAAAATCATCTCAATTTACCATGGTAAGTTCTTGTAGTGTGAACGTGGCCTAATTTGCGTTATTGTGCAAGCTACTTGGTTATTTTACATAAAAAACTAATTATGTTACTTTAACATCGACAAGCATAATTTTAGCAAAAATTTGGTAAAAAATTTTTTTGGTATGAAAAAAATTTTACCAAGTAGGATTGCTCAATCTGGCACAGATTTTTTTTTGCGTGTACTATTCATATAGTCTAGCATGCGTTTATTTTAGTTTTATTTTAATAACTCAAGTTTTTAAAGGCACAAAGAGTTTTTGATTACAGTTATAAAAAATAAGTTTTTTTATTTTTGTTATATTAAACAGGGGGTTAATTATGTAACTTGATAGTCGTCAATCGTATCGTTTCCATCGTTATTCCATTACCGTATAGTGTCATTTAATGGTAATAGAATAATGAGCTGACGATGACGATTGACGACTATCAAGTTACATAATTAGCTCCCAGATATTTATATAAATCATTTCAAACTGTTATTTTTAATTTGAACATTTTTTTAAAAAAACTGTTAAATTTGACTTTTTTTTCAATAAATTCAACAGTTATGATGTCTGTTCGTTTACCTTACTACAATCTACTCATTTTTACTACTTTTGGAAATTTTCAATACAAAAAGTAAACAAAAATGTCCAGTTGTAATAAAAATAGTAAGAAATTTGGATAAACAAACAGACCCATGGTCTCTGTGTCAAATAAAAATTTATTTAAATTTTATATTTCAGCTGGCTGTGCTGCTCAAGAAGTCGTTAAAATCGTAACCAATCAATTTAAGCCGGTAGACAATACATTCATTTACAATGGAATCACGTCAGAAACAGTGACACTAAAATTATAAATCTTCAGCTAAACCTGTTAAAGTACATTCAGACTGACGTCGAAAACACGTTAACGAGCTTTTGGCCCATAACACTACTGAAAATAAGTATTTGCACATGCAAAATGAAAACTCCATTACAATAAGTTTTTATCAAAAACTTTTGAAAAAGTTTTAAATTATTTTTTTTTTGTAAAAAATAACATTTTAACAAAAGCCATCAAATAAAATATAAATTCGTTATTATTTAGAATATAAACAAGTTTTGCCTGGGATGTCTAAAAGCACGGTTTGGACACATAAAGGTTAAGTAAGATTGGACAACTGGTCGGCCATGTCAATATGTTGACAAGTTTTGGTGTTTTCTTTTAATTTGTATTATTTGCAATTTCACACACTTTTAGCAGAAAAAACTACTTAATTTTTAAAGATTAATTAGCAAAAATTAATAATTTTCAAAAAAAGTAGAAAAAATCACACAATTTTCTTGTATTTTAAACAAATTAAAAAAAAAATTAAATTGACAATTTTCACAATTCCTTTTTGTTTCGACATTTTATTTTTTTATTACACACCGATTTCTGTCGTTCTTCTCAATCCCTTATATATGTCATTCGTGGCTAAAAGTTGCGGCGACACAGACTAATACACACTCAAAAAAAAGAAGAAACTTATGCCCTGATTCAGTATGTCGCACAAAGTGAGTGACTAGAAATTTTGTACGTAAAACAAAAACAAATTTGAGTTTTTTGTTTTTGTTTTACGTACAAATTTTGTAGTCACTCACTTCGACCGAGATAGCGAATCGCACAGTTAAACTTTGGAAAATTTTTCTTCAAAATAGTTTATAAATTTTCCCATTAAGTTAAAATTAACTAAAAGTTGGGAAATTTTCCTAACTATTAGGAAAATATTTTAGTTCATGTACTGTTAAATAGGCCATAATTTTCCTTAAATGGAATTCCCTAATACATGGAAGAAATTCTTACCGCCAAAGAAATTTTCCCTAAATAATTGAAAAAAAATCTTTATTTTTAAGACATATCTCTAAAAACAAAATTTAGTTAAAAAAATTCAGTTTTAGGCCGTAATTTCCTACCAATTAGTTCATCATATTTATCTTCTTTAATTTGAGAAAGTTTTTTTCCACAAGTTTAGTAAATTTTTCATAACTTGAAATTGTTTTTTTTTAATTTATGTATTTTTTTATGCTTGCTTGTAGTTCACATTTTGTTTATTATTTGTAGTACATGAATACAAAAAGTTTGATCAAAATTGCAAATTATTGCGAACTTAATGTGCTATTAAAAAAAATAAATATATCATACACTTAGAAAATAATTGCAGTTACTACATGCTGGTCATTTGTGTAGTAAGTAGTAGTTGTTGTTTTTAACTACAAATTCAGTTGTTTTTGGGTGAAAAATCTGAAACAACTGTATTTTGTAGTCGTTTTAAAAAATAAATACAAAAAATTACTACATTGTAGTAACAGTTGTTTTATGTAGTTGTTTTTAGTCTATAAAAAAATTTATAATTTTCTAGAATTTTTTAGAAAAACGGATGTGTTGAACGAGTTAGATGCAGCAGGAATTATTTCCAAATAATTTTAACCCTTTTTAAGTTTAGAAGAAAATTCAGACAATTTGAGTTACAGTAAAAATAACTGTAATGTGAAGTAGTTTTTACCGTTTTTTGTAGTTGTTCATTGATAGTTAAAAACAACAACAATTTTTGGTTGATTTTACCGTAAAATGTAGTGGACGCCTAAACAACAACAAATGTAGTAGTTTTAACTGTCTTTTGTAGTGGAATCTACCGTCATAATTTTTTGAGTGTATGTATTTTTATTAGTATAAATTTAATTTAAAATTCTATTTTTTTCACTAAATCTCATTGTACAAATTTTCCTCAAAAGGTCACGAAACAGAAGATTACAATTTTTGTTAATGAAGAATCATAAATAAATAAATAAAATCGCTGTATTTCAGAAAAAATTGGAAGAAATTTTTTAAACCTGTTACGCGTTTTTTGTTTGTTTTTTGGGAAAAAAATCCACAATTTTCGCTGTAACTTTGATTTTAAAATATATTTTAAGAACAAGTAAACAAAATAAAATAAATAATATATGTATTTTTTATAGTATTAATTCAATTTTAATCTATATAGTGTTTATTTTTCACTTAATTCAGTAAATGCCAACATTTATCTCAAAAAGTCACAGACGAAAATTATTACAGGATTAGAACACAATAATTCAAAATAATTTTTATTAGTTTTTTCATTTAAGTAATACAAATGTACCACTATTACATCTTTTTATAACCACGCCCAAAAATGGGACGGGCGTGAGTGTGCGTGATTTAGAATTACTCACGCACCCATCTTTAATAAACACCACACGCATTAGCTGCAGTAACAACTACTATACGGAATATAAAGACAATAAATAATAAAAAACACCTTGACTTTTAGTTTGTTTTTTTCACATAGATTTTTAGCAACTAGAGGCCTTTCATAAAAAAATTGATTAGTTAAAAGCCGCAAGCAGACATTCAGGGATTTATTAGATAAAACCTCATATTTTAAGACCATATAAGCGGTTTTTCACTCTTTCACAGACAAAGTTGTTGAAACTCAATATTTATATTAAAAATACCCCATTTTTAGAGCATTTTTACTATATTTTTTTTTAAACATGTTTAACTACTTAAACATGTTTAAATTTAAACTTGTTAAGGTACATAAACATTTTTAAGTGCTTGAACATGTTTAAAAAAATTAATGCGAATTTGGTATTATTTACTATAAAACATTTTAAAAAAATATCTCAGAATCGAAAGATTTTTTATAGGGAAAACTTACTCAAATTCTGAGGGTTTTTAACAAGAAATGCACGTCGATTCAAAGGTATTTTTATGGGAAAAAAATAAGAATTTAAATGCTTTTCTATGCAAAAAACAAACAAAATTAAGAGATTTTTTGTAGAAAAATATTTTAGAATTAATAATTTTTTCTATAGAAAAACATCCTAGAATCTATTGGGCTTTTTTAATAAAAAAAATGTTCTAAAGGTACCTACAGACGACGCAATATTATGTACAATATTCAATTATATTGATGGTGTGTGGGTAAGATTGACCAATGGTCAATGACCATTGTACAATCGTCAATATTACCCACACACTATCAATATCTATATAAATAAAAATCAATTGTCGTTCGTTAGTAACCGCATCAGTTGAGAACGGCTGGACCGATTTGGAATTTTTTTTTTTTTTTTAAATGTTCGACATAGTCCAACTTAGGTTTTTACGTGAAGAAAAATTGACCACGCCCACTTTTACGCCCACTTTTTTCGATTTATCTAAAATTGGAAAACGGCTGCACCGATTTGGGTAATTTTTTATTTAAATGTTCGTAGTAATCCAATTTAAGTTTTTACTGAAAGAAAAATCGACCACGCCCACTTTTACGCCCACTTTTTCAATAAATCTAAAATCAGAGAATGGGTGGACCAATTTGACTAAATTTTTTTAAAATGAATTTTTATCATAATCTAACGTTTGTTTTTACGAAAAAAGAAATTGACCACGCCCACTTTTTATTTTTTATACCCTCCACTCTAGTGATAGAGGGTATATATAAGTTTGTCATTCCGTTTGTAACACATCGAAATATTGGTCTAGGACCCCATAAAGTATATATATTCATGATCCTTGATCGATTTTAAGTCGATCTAGCGATGTCCGTCCGTCCGTCCGTCCGTCCGTCCGTCCGTCTGTCTGTCTGTCCGTTGAAAACACGCTAACTTTTGAAAGACTTTACGGAGGCTCCTGAAGTTTGACATATATGTTCTCCATTTACCGGGTCAGGTTGGTATTGCAATCCAGCGAAATCGGTCAAGTGGTTCAAAAGTTATGAGCAAAAGAGTAAATTTCGGCAAGGGTATTTTTCGAATTTACAAGATTAAAACCACTATAACTTTCGAAAGACAATTCTGAGGGGGCTGAAGCTTATCATATATATTTGTCGTTCCCCAAGGCTATTTGGTTTTGAATTTCAGCAAAATCGGTTCAGTGGTTCAAAAGTTATAAGCAAAGCACTGAATTTCAGATTTGTTTCACCTTAACTGTGAAAACTCGTTAAACAAGTTTTAAAAGCATGGTGAAATACCATTTTTTTAAAACTTGTTGTTGTTTGTTTTCTTGTCGTGGGGTGCAGTTTAGTTGTTAACCAAGTAAATATTTGTTATTTTTTTGTTATTGTAACTGTATGTAACGGTGTATAGCAAGAATTTTTGGAAAAAAAAAATCAAATGAAGTAAAATAAAAAGTGGGAAATATGTGAAATATTTTTTTTTGTATTGCATATAGTAGGTATAAAACAACAAAAATATTTTACAAAGTAATTTTGTTAAGGGCAATTTACACGTTAACTACCCTTGACCACCCTTATCTCCTATTTCCCAGTATTGGTGATACGGTTTGCCGGGTTTAAATAATTTTGTATGAAAAATTATTTGAATTTGACAATTGAATGTGTGTGTGGAAGAAGGTGCTAAAATCCAATTTTTGGAAATCGCGTTTTTTTGCAAAATCGTATCTCCCTTCAATAGTTCCATCTATTTGCAAACAAATTTGTTAAAAACTTGATTGTTTTCTGTCATAAAATTGACCTTAAAAGTTCAATTTTAACGATTTTGGAAATATTTTATATTTTTCCCCCGAATACTAACATGTATTTTGCAGTTAAACTAAAGGTGGTATATCAAAATTCTTGCATGTGAGATGGTTAACGTGTAGAAAACATCCTAGGCTTTAACATGTGCCCATTGGTTTAGCAAAAAACGCTTTCATATCTAATCTATCTATAGTTAAAGTGTGAATATGGAAAAAGGTGCTATATCCATACAAAAACACAATATTGTTTTACGTAATACTAAGGGCGGATTTAGATAATATATGCAATTTTTGAGTTAAAACTATAAAATTGAATGGTTAGTAACTTATATTATAAATTGCGCAAATTTTTTTTAACCCATTACGCGAAAATCTGTTCAAAATAAACCATAAACCACTTGTTTTTTGTTAAATTAACTACCTTTTATTAATCTTACATAAAAATGAGTATTGCTGGACCCCGTCTAAATTTTGCAGAATTCATCATGCCAAATTTTAATTTTTAAAAAATAACACAAAAAACAGAAAACTACTTGGCAAATGTATTGAAATTCCTAGTAGAAATTGTAACATAGCACCTTATTCCACTAGAACAAAATTTCACATGCAATTTTTTGCTACTTCCGCTCATTCTATTTTTATGAAATTTTGTACATAGATGCAAATGGTCAATCTTTTCGATCTGCAAAAAGAAAATTAAGAAATTAAATTTTTTTTCGCGACTTATTTAGTTTTTTGCTTCTCCTATACAATTTGGTTTTTGGATTATAGCACCTTGTTCCACACTCACATTCAATTGTTATCCTCCAATACTGGGAAATAGTAGATAAGGGTAGTCAAGGGTAGTTAACGTGTAAATCAAGCTTTAGTCAAAGAAATTGTACACTTAAAAAAATATTTACACTAAAAAAAATGTTACACTCAAAAAAAAATGTATACATAATTTTTTTTTAATGAAATGTCACACTCAAAAAAATGCTGACAGTCAAAAAAATTTTACACTCAAAAAAATTTGATTGATTAAAAAAAAGTTTTACTCAATATAATATATGTATTTCAAATAAAAAATTTGTGATGCAATTTTTTGAAATTTTTTTAGAAAATTACTATCAGATGACATTGTGGAGGGTATTCATAGATTCGACCAAGTCGAACTTAATTTTTCTACTTGTTTATTATTAAAATAATTTACAATTAGTTGTTTAAACATCTTTATTTAATTATAATAAACTACAAAATTAATTGTTTTTGGTAATTATTTTCTTAATTTGGTTGTTTTACTATTTTGTAGTGAAAACGTCAATTTAATTACGAAAATTCGTAACTGATTTGACGTTGCAAATCACTTCAACTTGAGTGGAAACAGCTCGAAGTGTTTTGCTCAAATTAAGTGTTTTTGATCTTGATGGAAACATGGTTTTAAGATTTTTAAGATTTTTTCCCGATATGTATATTTTACATCATGGAATGGCTGGATAAATTTGTCTAATTTTGTTTTTAATGTTTGTCATAGTCCAACTAAAGTTTTTCGGAAAGAACAATTTTCCATTTCTACGCCCACTTTTGAATGGATGGACCGAGTTGGTTGAATTTCTTTACAGTAAGAAAAGTTGCCCACCCACTGTTTTTTTTCGATAATTATAAAATTTGCTCCATAGAAAAATAAAATATAGAATAATAGAAAAAAATATAAATAAAAATCAAATGTAGTTCGTTGGTAATCGTATCACTTGAGAACTGACCGATTGCATACTATTTTTTTAAATTGTTCATTATATTTTTTTTTAATGTTCGTCTTAGGTCTTTCCAGAAAACAAATTAATTACGCCCACTTTTACGCCTCCTTTTTTTCGATATATCTAAAATCGGAGAACGGCTGGATCGATTTGACTAACCTTTTTTTTTAAGTGTTCATAGTCCATTTTTTCACGCCCACTTCTATTTCAATATATCTAAAATAGAAGAACGGCAGGGCCGTTTGTTGACGTTCGTGATACTACAACTAAGGTTTTTACGGATAGAAAAGTTGCCCACTCCCACTTTTTTCAATACATCAAAAATCGGAGAACGACTGGCCTGATTTGGTAAATTTTTTCAATTATGATCATTATAGGCCAAGTAAGGATTTTACGGAAATGATTATTGTCCTCCCCCACTTCAAAGCCCACATTTGCAACACTTGAGAACGCCTGGACCGATTTGGCTATTTTTTTTTTTAAATGTTCGTAATAGTCCATATAATTGGTTTGTTTGAACTCAAAACAATAGCTCACGATAAGAACGAAGGATATGCGAAATTTATTTTTGTGTTGTTCGTAATGAAACTAAAAAAGTTTTAAATTTGAACAGTTCGCAAAGTGGAAGACATGGTAAGTTTTTGTACGTTCCTAATATATAATTTAAAGATGATTATCTGCCTAATCAGGTCTTTAAAACCACGCCCACAATTTTTTTTTTGCCAAGAAATTCATTACAGTTTTTGCAGGGCTATATATTTGAAGACGAAATATAACACTGATCCTTTATTTGGGCCAGCAACGCGGACCGGGCCAGCTAGTAATTGAATATTGTACATTATATTGCGTCGTCTGTAGGTACCTTAAGAATCTAAAAATTTTTCTAAAGAAATCGTGAGATTATATAAATATCGCACAGAAATATCGAAGAATCTGAATTTTTTATATCTTATTTTACACAATTTTGTTATTTAAGATAGATTTACATAAAATTATTAATAAAATTGATGCTTACATGTGTATATAAATACCAAAAAAATGTGTTTTAATAAAAGGTAAAATTTGCTTAATATACCCTATTATTTTAAAATAACAGTACGGAAATGTACTGTTTACGGTCCGCTATACGCGGAGTCTATCCGTTTTCACCTAAAAATACGGTACGTAAACGGTCCGTAATCTGTACGTCAGTAACGTACTATCATTTTGTGTACTCCGTTTTCGACCCTGCATAACGGTCCGTAAACGGTCCGTTAGTGTCGTAAAGTCAACGGATTTCGAATCAGGGGGTCGATTCTGGTTCTGTGAAAAACGTATGAATGAACAAGTAGAAAAATTAAGTTCGACTTGGTCGAATCTATGAATACCCTCCACAATGTCATCTGATAGTAATTTTCTAAAAAAATTTCAAAAAATTGCATCACAAATTTTTTATTTGAAATACATATATTATATTGAGTAAAACTTTTTTTTAATCAATCAAATTTTTTTGAGTGTAAAATTTTTTTGACTGTCAGCATTTTTTTGAGTGTGACATTTCATTAAAAAAAAATTATGTATACATTTTTTTTTGAGTGTAACATTTTTTTTAGTGTAAATATTTTTTTAAGTGTACAATTTCTTTGACTAAAGCTTGATTTACACGTTAACTACCCTTGACTACCCTTATCTACTATTTCCCAGTATTGGAGGATAACAATTGAATGTGAGTGTGGAACAAGGTGCTATAATCCAAAAACCAAATTGTATAGGAGAAGCAAAAAACTAAATAAGTCGCGAAAAAAAATTTAATTTCTTAATTTTCTTTTTGCAGATCGAAAAGATTGACCATTTGCATCTATGTACAAAATTTCATAAAAATAGAATGAGCGGAAGTAGCAAAAAATTGCATGTGAAATTTTGTTCTAGTGGAATAAGGTGCTATGTTACAATTTCTACTAGGAATTTCAATACATTTGCCAAGTAGTTTTCTGTTTTTTGTGTTATTTTTTAAAAATTAAAATTTGGCATGATGAATTCTGCAAAATTTAGACGGGGTCCAGCAATACTCATTTTTATGTAAGATTAATAAAAGGTAGTTAATTTAACAAAAAACAAGTGGTTTATGGTTTATTTTGAACAGATTTTCGCGTAATGGGTTAAAAAAAATTTGCGCAATTTATAATATAAGTTACTAACCATTCAATTTTATAGTTTTAACTCAAAAATTGCATATATTATCTAAATCCGCCCTTAGTATTACGTAAAACAATATTGTGTTTTTGTATGGATATAGCACCTTTTTCCATATTCACACTTTAACTATAGATAGATTAGATATGAAAGCGTTTTTTGCTAAACCAATGGGCACATGTTAAAGCCTAGGATGTTTTCTACACGTTAACCATCTCACATGCAAGAATTTTGATATACCACCTTTAGTTTAACTGCAAAATACATGTTAGTATTCGGGGGAAAAATATAAAATATTTCCAAAATCGTTAAAATTGAACTTTTAAGGTCAATTTTATGACAGAAAACAATCAAGTTTTTAACAAATTTGTTTGCAAATAGATGGAACTATTGAAGGGAGATACGATTTTGCAAAAAAACGCGATTTCCAAAAATTGGATTTTAGCACCTTCTTCCACACACACATTCAATTGTCAAATTCAAATAATTTTTCATACAAAATTATTTAAACCCGGCAAACCGTATCACCAATACTGGGAAATAGGAGATAAGGGTGGTCAAGGGTAGTTAACGTGTAAATTGCCCTTAACAAAATTACTTTGTAAAATATTTTTGTTGTTTTATACCTACTATATGCAATACAAAAAAAAATATTTCACATATTTCCCACTTTTTATTTTACTTCATTTGATTTTTTTTTTCCAAAAATTCTTGCTATACACCGTTACATACAGTTACAATAACAAAAAAATAACAAATATTTACTTGGTTAACAACTAAACTGCACCCCACGACAAGAAAACAAACAACAACAAGTTTTAAAAAAATGGTATTTCACCATGCTTTTAAAACTTGTTTAACGAGTTTTCACAGTTAAGGTGAAACAAATCTGAAATTCAGTGCTTTGCTTATAACTTTTGAACCACTGAACCGATTTTGCTGAAATTCAAAACCAAATAGCCTTGGGGAACGACAAATATATATGATAAGCTTCAGCCCCCTCAGAATTGTCTTTCGAAAGTTATAGTGGTTTTAATCTTGTAAATTCGAAAAATACCCTTGCCGAAATTTACTCTTTTGCTCATAACTTTTGAACCACTTGACCGATTTCGCTGGATTGCAATACCAACCTGACCCGGTAAATGGAGAACATATATGTCAAACTTCAGGAGCCTCCGTAAAGTCTTTCAAAAGTTAGCGTGTTTTCAACGGACAGACAGACAGACGGACGGACGGACGGACGGACGGACGGACATCGCTAGATCGACTTAAAATCGATCAAGGATCATGAATATATATACTTTATGGGGTCCTAGACCAATATTTCGATGTGTTACAAACGGAATGACAAACTTATATATACCCTCTATCACTAGAGTGGAGGGTATAAAAAATATGGGCACTTCCACCGAAAGGTCTACCAAGACCAAAAAACCAAAAGTTCTTGAAACGAATTTGTTTTAACACATTTTCATAGGAAAACAATAAAATTTAACTAACGTGAACAAATTTAACATTTATTCCAATGATGGGTACCAATACCTTTTCGATACCAATACCCGTTAATACCAATTCAAATTGAAAACCAATACCAATTAAAAACCAATACCTTTATTTGTGCGATACCAATACCGATAAAAAACCAATACCGATTCCCACTACCAATACCAATTAAAAACCAATACTTTTATTCTTCAAAACCAATACCAATAAAAAACCAATACCAATTCATTTTTTTCTACTTTCGTATCGGTTTTGTTTCGGTTTTTTGTATTCTTATTTTCGTTTGTTTTAATTGTGACGTCAAACATTTTCTTTCCATCACATTATTAGGTTTTACCTGACTAACGAATTGCAAAAGATGTTACATCGATCAGTAATCGTTTGCATGCAATGTCACATAACAAAAAGGAGTTAGCTACTTGAATTTTAAAAGCCATAAAAACATAAAAGAAATATTTTTTGTCACGGTTTTTATGACCCCTAATAAAAGAAGATCTTAAAAAATTTAGACCTTTTCTGTAATGAAATTTTTTCTTTTGCAAACATTGTTAATATTTGATATATGAACATTGAATGTCACTGCACTCTTCTTTGCGTTGTAAAAAAAAATACTAGTGTCCTTTTTTGGAAATTCCAAAATTTTAATCAAGCAGACGTTACAAAATTTTATGTCACAATCCAGAAAAAAAAAATTATTGTTATGTTAGAGGCACAGTCATATTATATAAGAATTTAAGAACGCATAATGTGCAGTTCACACTTGCTATTTTTGAAACTTTAAGGGCTACGTGTTTAAAAAATTATTTTTTCTGTATCCATTACGTTTTTATTCTGTTACTGGTGTTTTGTTAAACAACTTGTTTAAGGTCGTAAGTGTGAACCCCATATAAGAAAAAAATTGACCCGTGTAATCGCAATTGGCAAAAGATCTAAAATCGAAAAAAAAAAAATATTTATGTATGAAAAGGATGAAGTTCAGGTATATTTTGTTACAAATGTTAAGTCTCATCTTTCTGCAATTAAAAAATATCTCCCCTTGACCACCGGAATTTATATGTATGTGCATTAAATGCAATGTGCATCAGCACAGAAATTGTTTCAAGCAAAAACGAAAAATTTGCATTTTTTTAGTTTAGGCTTTTATTTTTTTTATTAATTAATATTAATTTTTTTTAGATTTAATTTATTATCAAATTCCACTAAATGAAACATTTTGAAACTATTTATTTTGAAAATAACGAAATAAATTAATAAAATAGCAAATAAATTCAAATATTAAAATTGCATAAAAAGTTGAAATACAGGCTTTTCTGGAATAACGGAACATTAAAATTTTTTTACAAGAGTTTTGAGATCAGCCGGTGCTAATTTTACTAAAAAGGTACCTTTTTCCAAAAAAAAAAAAAAAAAATCTTTGTCCAAAATGGGTGAAGCATGTACTATTTAGTTTAAAGTTTGTCTTAATTTTAAATGCAAATACTGCTAAAAAATATTTTTTTTTAAAAGGGGTTTTTCAAAAAAAAAAAAAAACACATCCCTCACGCAAAAATTCGACTCACTCTCTACACGCAAAAAAATATTTTACCAAGCGCTTGGGAGGAATCACATTAAACAAGATTTTTGCGTATATTATGCGAGAACTAATAATATTTTACCAAGCACTTGCATAATTATACCTAACTGTGCAAACGTTTCAAGAAATTTCCCATGAGCTTGCATAATTTTACTAACTTTAAGATAAAACAAGCAAACGCATGGTAAAATGTTATATGTTTTTGCATAATATACGAAAAAATATTGTTTAACGTTATTCCTCCCAAGCGCTTGGCAAAATATTTTTTTGCATGTGGACACTCACTCAGAATTTTTCAACTCACAATCACGTGATTTAAATGAAAATCACTTTTTTGAGTCACGCAAATCACGGGACCAGCGACCATCTCCAATTCAAATACATAAACAAGAGACAAATGTATTTTCATTTGTTTAATCTATAACATCTGTAAATTTTATTTAAAATAAAGTGTCCACCCTTGAAAAAGTTTCCTTGTAGGTCTGAATCCAAAAAGTTTCAAGGCACTTATTTATTACCTTAATATAGTCACTTGACTTAAATGGAAATCACTCTATAACCAAATGATTTAAATGAAAATTATTTACGCTCACGCGTGAATCACGGGACCAGAGACCATCTCCAACTCAAATACTTAAACAAAAGGCAAGTGTCTCTTCATTTGATTCATCTATAACATCTGTAAATTTTGTTAAAAATGAAGTGTCCACCCTGAAATAGTTTCCTTGTAGGTCCGATTTCAAAAAGTTTCAAGTCACTTATTTATTACCCTAATTTTAAATGAAATGATTTAAATAAAAATCGCTCACGCATGAATCACGTGGTTTTTTGAGTCACGCAATTTACGGGATCACAGACCATCTCTAATTCAAATACATATACAAAAGACAAGTTTCTCTTCATTTGTTTCATCTATAACATCTGTAAATTTTATTAAAAATGAAGTGTCCACCCTGAAATAGTTTCCTTGTAGGTCCGATTTTAAAAACTTTCAAGGCACTTATTTATTACCTTAATATAGGCTTATATTCTGAATTTCAAAAAAATCGGTTAACATTTACTCTACAGGAGCCTTTTGGCCAAAAAACCTACCATCTTGCCCCAGTGTGCACTGTGGGGTGGACAAAAAAAATTAATTAATATTAACGACAAAACCTTTTGCATGCAAATACCAAAACCGATATAAGATAAATACCAATACTTATTAAAAACCGATACCGATTCGAGGCTAAAACCTATACCAATACCCAATACCTAAATAATTCAAAACCAATACCGAAACCTATACCAATTCAACAAAAAATGAAAACCAATACCTATACCAATACTAATATAATTTTAAAAACCAATACCAATACCAATACTTTTATCGAATTGGTACCCATCCTTGATTTATTCATAACCCATTTCGAGATACTCGAATGTAAAGTCGAGCAAACCAATTTTTTCTCATTGGGACATTTCTATTGCACCTTTTGTTTTGTTAAAAGTTCTTAAAGAGTAGCATTAAATATTGACTTTTGCTTTTAAAAAATCTTTCTGGAGCAATGGTGCCCAAACCAGTGTTGCCACCTCATGTGTAATTACACATATCATGTGTAATTTTTTTTTTTCATGTGTAGCCCATGTGTAATTGTCTGCATGTGTAATTCATGTGTAATTTGAAATTTTTACTTTTTGGAGCATTTTTTTCATAATTTGTTTTAACAAAACTTTTAGCAGATTTTTCTGCAGAAATGGATATTTTAACGAAATTTTCTGTCATTCAGTTTTAAAAAATAACAGAAGTTTTTTAATTATTTTGCTGATTCTGTTTGCTGAGTTTACAAACAATTTTTTGTGAACATTTGAGCTGATTATTTCAAATTTTTACAGAAATTGTTTTTTTTTATTTTGTGAAATTTTAACGATTAAAAATGACTATTTTGCTAATTTTACAAAAATACTTAGTTATCATTAGTATTTTTTTTTTAATTTTATTAAAAAAAAAATTGACGATTTAAAAAAAAAGAAAAAATACAACAAACTGTTTCTGTGAAATAAGCAACCTTTTATGCTGTTTTTTGTATTTAAAATTTAGCAATATTTTCGTTTATGTTTATGCTCAAATTTTTTTACTTAAACAATACATTTAGGATGTTCAGGTTTTTCATCAAGTCTGCAGATTTTTCGGCTTAATCAGCAGAGTTTTCGATTAAAATGAGCAGATTTTCAGCTAAAATCAATATATATTGCTGTTTTTCAGATTTTCTTCTGATTTGACTTAGATTATCCAGACAGAAATTTCGCAAAAAAATATAAATCGTAGGTTTTTTGAGCAATAAAAACCAGACTTAGGGCGGATTACACAATGTCCAGTTAGATGTTAACTGTCCATTTAACGGAGTCGCACGTCAAAATCGACTTAGGTCGGATTACTCAATGAAAAGTTAGCTGCTAACTGCCGATTTAACGGAGCCTTATGTCAAAATTTGTATGAAAAAGTTAAATTTAACGGAGAGTTATTTTATAACGGAGCATTGAGAAATCCAGCCTTAATCGACAGACTTAACCGTTAAATTTTGAAAATTTACAAAAAAAAAACAAAACGTTATTAAAAAAAGGCATGTGTAATTTTGACATGATCCATGTGTAATTCGTGATTTCATGTGTAATTTGGCATGATCCATGTGTAATTTACGATTTTGTTGGTGGCAACACTGGCCCAAACACTTGTTAAAGATCAACGACGACACACACACACAATATAAACGACAACGAAACTAACAACAGAGAGCGTAAAAAACAAAAAAATTTCTCTTTTTGGGCACCGCTGTTCTGGAGATACAAAGAGCTAAAAAAATTGCATAACAAACTATGCAATTCAAAAATAACGGTTAGTTTTTGCTATGCTTTATCACATATTTCGATGTCCCGTGCGACATTGAAAAACAACATTTGTAATTAGTGCGTCAAGTGGATATGACGAAAGTTCATCAAATATTGAGAACAAACACAGATTTTTATTACAATTAATATAAAAAAAAAATTAAAAAATCATAAAATCTGCGATCTTGGTTCTTATATAAAGTTGGTCACGTGCAGAGCTTCGAAGGATTTCATTCCTTAATTCGATTTGTCATTCTGAGTGAAAATTTAGTGATTGCATTCCCCAATCACATTTTAGCGAATTGAATGAATTCCCTTAAGAATCATTCGATTTACTAATATTGAATGCATTCGTTTTATTTTTCATTCGACTTTCAAAAATCGAATGCATTCGATTTTTTTTCATTCAACTTTTAAAAATCGAATGCATTCAGTTGCGAATGCAATCGAATTTCTTTTCATTCAATTTGAAAAATCGAATGGCTTATTCATTCATTGCATAAAAAACTTAAAAAAACTAACCAAGATAGAGCAAAACGGAGCCAATTTTTGTCCATAGTATCGCTAACACTTGTCACATTTTTTTGTCGTATAGGGAGTTAATATGTGCATTTTTTAAATTTTAGGGAACACCAATTTTTTTGGATTCAAAATTAGAGCCCATTAGGGTCACCGTACTATGGACCAAAATTTGGCTCCGTTTTGGTATATATATTTGAAAAATCGATTGCATTCGCAGTGGAATGATAAAAAATCGAATGCATTCGATTTTTTCTAAATCGAATGAACAAGAAATCGAATGCATTCATTTTTGTTCATTCAATCGAATGAATTCCAAGGACTGCATTCAATGTTGATTTATGAAATCGAATGCATTCACTGACTATAAAAATTGAATGGATTTTTTTGAGAATTCATTCGAAAAGGATTTCATTCTTCGAAGCTCTGGTCACGTGCGACATGGTAAGTGTGGATTTTAAAATTTTGAAAAAATATTTTTTTTTTAAATAAATGATTTACTTATTTTAATACATTCTTTTAAATTATTTAAATATAGATGAGTATAAACGGCGAAAAAAATAAAGAGAGATGCAAACGGCGGAGAGAAAAGTTGAAGGAAGATGAAATTAAATTACAAGACAATAAATTAAACAAGTAGAAAAGTTAAATTCGACTTGGCGAATCTATGAATACCCTCCACAATGCCCTTTTTAAGTGAAAGTAAATAACATTTTGGATTAGAAATATTTAATTTAATGTAAAAAAAAATTTTTTAAGTAATTTTTGAAAAAAAAAAAATTTGCAAATTTTTTTTTTTTGAGTGTAAAATTTTTTTTTGAGTGTAAAACTTTTTCGAGTGTATTTTTTTGTTACAAAATTTTTGAGTGACAAAAATACGTTGTAAAATAGTTTTGTGACTTACCAATGTATTAAAAACATGTTTACAGGTTTTCAACACATGAATTTAAGGTGAAACTAATCTGAAATTCTCGGTTTTGCTAATAACTAGGGATGAGATTTTCATGCACTAAAAAATCGAAAATATGCGCTTAAAATATGCGCTAAAAAATTCAAAATATGCACTAAAAAACTTAAAAATATGCACTAAAAAATAAAATGTGTGCAATAAAAATCATGTTTTCATAGGAAAAACTTCTTAAAAAGCAAAAAGTAACGCCGGGTTTTAATAGTAACATTTAAAACTTTATATAAACAAGATTTTTTAGAAATTAAGACAATCTATAAAAAAAAAATTAAAAAAAAAAAATAATTTTTCTTATTTCCAAAATAAATTTTAAAAACTTAAAATAATTTTTGAAACAAATAAATTACAATTTGTGTTTTTGCTAATATATGCCAAAATATGCAAAAATATGCACTTAAAAGTTGGAAATATGCACAAAATATGCATTTAAAACCAAAATATGCAAAAATATGCATTTTCACCAAAATATGCAAAAATTTGCAATAACAAATCGATGCCATTTTAACGCAAATTTCTTGATTCGGAAAGATAATTGGTCGATATCGTTTTTAGACCATCGACAAAAAACATGCATTTGCATGGAAATCTCATCCCTACTAATAACTTTTGAACCACTGAACCGATTTGGCTGAAATTCAATACGAACCAGACCAGGGGAACGAAAAATACATATGCCAAGTTTTCTAAGCTTATTTATTTATAATTTGTTAAAAAAGAACAACAAAAAAAACATAAATATGATGATGGAAAAAACGGTCCCGTGCGACATGTCCCGTGCGACAGTGATTAAAGTTAAATTAAAAAAAAAGTAGAAATAATTTTGAGGTAAAATTTTACAACTTTTTAGAGACATTATAAGCCAACATTTCAAAATTAGTTGCATTGTGATATTGCCTCAGGTTTCGCTGAAATCAGAATTTTGATTGATAGTCGCGAAAACGACTTCTGTTTTTTGTCCCGTGCAAATGGTTGTCATTTTTGCGATTATCTCGAAAGCTTGAAACAATTTTCAAAATCAACCTGAGCAACAATTATAGAGCTATTTAAGAGCTATAAGTTTGCCCTATTGTCAAGAAAAAAAATCTTTTTATTTTGACTTTTTTTTCAACTTTAATGTGTGCAACGGTCACGTTCGACATGATGGAATTGCCCATATGTCAGTTTACTTCATTGAAAACTAATAAAGAAAGTGACATTATTTTTTCAGTGATAAATTTATCACAGAAACAGAATTGGCCCTCTGATTCGATGTTCCTTATAGTCCGTTTTCTGGTCCGTATACGGATCCAGAAAACGGACCGTATACGGAGTCGGATTCCGTTTTATACGGACCGAAAGCGGGCCGTAAACGGACCATTTTGTTTGTTGGGTAATAGAAGAATGATACCCTATTCACACGTACAGTTTTAAATCGTTTTTAGCGGCAATATTTTTAGAACTTTCTTCATTCTATTGCAGTATATTGACAGAAAATGCTAAAAATGTTGAAATAAATTGAATTGAATCGTTAGGTTAAACCACCCTGTCTTAACAACACACATATTGTATGGAAACACCTATATGTTTTCTTATTCCTTTTATGTTTATTCGTTATTTTATGTTACACGTTTAAGTTCTTTTTACTTGTAAAGTTTTAGTATTAATAAATCATTTGACAACTTAACATCGCGTTTTATTTTCCTGATAGAAAATTGGTTAATATACATCGAAAATTACAATAGGTTATGTACCCAGCAGTGCTTAAGATTTAAGATGAGTTCCTCGATGTATAACATTGAAAAGTTAAATGAAATCAATTATGATTCGTGGAGTCTACAGATAAAAGCTGTACTCATTCATCAGGAATTGTGGTCTATCGTTTCGGAAGCTAAGCCAATAGTGGAAGCTGAAATTGCTGTGTGGAAGAAAAAAGATGAAAAGGCAACGTCAACGATTATTTTAAGTATCACCCCAATACAAATTTCATACATAAGAAATTGTGAAACAGCGAAAGATTCGTGGGACACACTCCGTGAGGTGCACAGGCCAAAGGGTCCTGTCAGAAAGGTGACACTGTTCAAACAACTTTTGAATATGCGTATGAGTGAATCGGAATGTGTTCAGCAGTATGTTTGTGGGTTTTCATCCATTGTCGATAAGTTGGCTGAAACGGGTATTGCACTACAGGATGAGCTGTTTGCAATAATGCTTTTGGCAAGTTTACCCAAATCATATGAAAATTTTGTTATAGCCTTGGAAACACGGGATGACCTACCAAAGCTTAGTGCGTTAAAATTAAAGTTAACGGAAGAGGGTGAAAGAAGAAAAGTAGGTAACCAATCGAAAGACGCTGAAGGTGCCACTCAAGTTTTTATGTCGCAGCAAAATAGAAAAGACAAAACTACAAATGTAAGTAGAAATACCAACGAAAAGAACAACCGTTACACCAGCCATAAAAAACAAAATTTTAAATGTTTTAACTGCGGTCGCAGAGGCCACTACGCAGCGCAGTGCAGAAACAACAAAACAGAACAACAAAGTGAGAACAAAAATGCGCATGCATATTCAGTTTTTTCTGCAACAGGCAACAACAATGATTTGAATCGTGATGTATGGTGTATTGACAGTGGCGCTTCTTCACACTTATGCTGTAATCGAAAATTGTTTGATACATTTGAAACATGTAGTGAGATGATCGTACTTGCTGGAGAAAATAAAATTGAGGCGAAGGGTAAGGGTAAAGTTCGTATTGCAGAATGTGACATTGTGTTAAATGATGTTTTGTTTGTACCCGACCTACAATGCAATTTTATTTCTGTCGGCAGAGTAGCTGCAAAAGATGTTGTCAAATTTAATGATAAAAACGCAAGAATAATCGATCAAAGAGGAAAAGCAATTTTAACAGCAGAAAAATGTGGTGATTTGTTTTTGTACAATAAAATGAAAAATAATTTGTTTTTTGTAAATAAAATGTCTGATGCTACAAAATGGCATAATCGTTATGGACATTTGAATATGGCAAGTTTAAAAGAATTGTCAGAGAAAAATTTAGTACATGGTATGGAAGTAAAATTTCCTAACGAAATTAATTGTTCAGTGTGTTTAAAAAGTAAATGTACTACTAAATCGTTTTCAACTTCTGAAAATAGAGCAAAAGAATTATTGGAAATAATTCATACCGATATTTGTGGTCCGGTAAATACAGAATCACTTGGTGGTGCACGTTATATATTGACGTTTATAGACGACAAATCTCGTTTTGTTTTCGTATATTTTTTAAAACACAAGAACCAAACATTCGAAATTTTTAAAGAATTTAAAGCCATGGTTGAATGCCAAACGGGCAAAAGAATTAAAATTTTACGTTCCGACAATGGCACGGAATTCGTTAATAACGTTTTTGATGATTTTTTGAAAGTAAATGGTATTGTTCGTCAGCTCACTGTGCCCTACACACCACAGCAGAACGGGGTAGCAGAACGTTTTAACAGAACGCTGGTTGAAATGGCTAGAGCCATGCTGGTGTCTTCTAATATTGATGAGAATTTATGGGCAGAGGCTATAAATACAGCGGCTTATTTACGTAATAGAGCTCCAACGAGAGCGTTAAAAGGTACAACACCATACGAGGTATGGTACAATCGTAAGCCAACAGTAAATCACTTAAAAGTATTTGGTTCCGTAGCAATTGCGTTAGATAAAAAACATCATCATAAGTTCCGACCAAAGGGGAAGGAATACATCATGGTTGGTTACTCCAATACTTCAAAGGCGTATCGTCTATATGAAAAACCAACAGGAAAAATTATCGTAAGTCGAGATGTTTATTTTATTGAGAATTTTGATTTGAAGGCAACAAATGATACACAACTGAATGAATCACAACAAGATAATTTTATCGTTTTTGAAATACAACATGAATTAAGTAGCTCTGATGGTAATGTTGAAGATAAAGCCAATTCTACAGAAGAGGCAAGAAGTGACAGTGATTTCGAATCCGCAGAAGAAGACTCAGGTGCAGTGATGGATGGTAATCAGTTGGTTGGTTTTAAACCATTATTAGAAGATGGTGCCGTTGGTCCTGGGAGGCCTAGATTAATGCGTACAGGTAGGCCAGGAAGACCCAAGAAGCAGTACAACACTTTAAATCTGATGCGTGTGGACGAAATTAAGGTGCCTGATACAGTAAATGAAGCGTTATCGGGTGAGTACTCTCAATGTTGGTGGGATGCTATGCAGGAGGAGTATAAAGCTCTCCTTGAAAATGATACATGGGAGATGACAGAGTTGCCACCTGGTCAGAAAATTGTGGGCTGCAAATGGGTGTTTGCTTTAAAGAGGAACAGGGAAGGTCATATAGAAAGGTTTAAGGCTAGATTAGTTGCAAAAGGTTATGCACAGACATATGGCATAAATTATACGGAAACCTTTTCCCCTGTTGTCCGTTATGAAACAATTAGAATGATTATTGCCCTAGCTGCAGAATATGAGCTTCATTTGCATCAAATGGATGTGTCCACAGCCTATTTAAATAGTGAATTAACCGATAATGTTTATATGACTCAACCCGAAAATTTTATTGATGAGGAGAATCCTAATGGTGTTTTAAAATTGAAGAAAGCTTTATATGGGCTAAAACAATCAGGTCGCCAATGGAACCTTAAGTTAGATTCAATTTTGAAGGAAATCGGATTTTATCCTTGTAAGAGTGAACCATGTTTGTATCAAAAGGGAAATGGTAAAAATATTAATTTGATTGCAGTATACGTAGATGATTTGCTTATAGCTTGTTCCAACTTGAATGAATTAAATTTAATAAAATCTCAAATTTCAGAAAGAGTATCTGTAGTGGATAAAGGTCCTGCTAAACATTTTTTAAGTATTGAAATTGAGAGAGATGGTGTTGTTGGAAAAATTGCAATACATCAAAAGAAATACATCAGTGAACTTTTACAACAATATAAAATGGAAGAATGTCGTCCAGTATCTACTCCATTAGAAGCGAAATTTCAAGTTTTATGCAACAACGAGAATTGTGGTACAATAAATCCTGTCGAGTATCAGTCGCTTATTGGTTCATTAATGTATTTATCAATTTGTTCCCGCCCTGATATTTTACATTCTGTTTGTAAGTTGTCTCAAAGAAACAAGGATCCCCATCAAGAACATATGGTTGCAGCAAAACGCATTTTAAAGTATTTGAATAAAACCATCGATATTCAATTAGAATACCACAAAACTGGCAACCCTGTAGTATGTTATGTCGATGCCGATTGGGGAGGTGATGCAGTTAATCGCAAATCCTATACGGGATATGTTTTTATACTTGCTGGTGGAGTATTTTCTTGGGAGTCCAAGAAGCAGGCTACAGTGGCTCTAAGTAGTACGGAAGCCGAATATATGGCGCTTTCATCGGCAACAAAGGAAGCAGTTTATTTAAAGAAACTTCTTGGTGAAATCCAGCTTCATTGTCCAGATAAAATCTTAATTCATGGCGATAATCTTGGTGCTTTACATCTAGTTAAGAATCCTATTTATCATAGTAGAAGTAAGCATATAGATATAAAGTATCATCATATTAGAGATGTTTATGTAGATGGATTAATTGATTTGGAATATTGTAATAGTAGCGATAATTTAGCTGACATTTTAACCAAGAATTTATCTAAGACTTCTCATGTTAAACTTGTAGGAGCCTTAGGCTTTATAAATTTATAATTTTATTTTAATTATAAATATGTGTGTTGAGGAGGAGTGTTGAAATAAATTGAATTGAATCGTTAGGTTAAACCACCCTGTCTTAACAACACACATATTGTATGGAAACACCTATATGTTTTCTTATTCCTTTTATGTTTATTCGTTATTTTATGTTACACGTTTAAGTTCTTTTTACTTGTAAAGTTTTAGTATTAATAAATCATTTGACAACTTAACATCGCGTTTTATTTTCCTGATAGAAAATTGGTTAATATACATCGAAAATTACAATAAAAAATAATTGCTAAAAACGTTTTAAAACTGCAAGTGTGATACCCTATTCACACGTACAGTTTTAAACCGTTTTTAGCAGCAATATTTTTAGCACTTTCTTTATTCTATTATAGTATATTGACAGCAAATGCTAAAAATAATTGCTAAAAACGGTTTAAAACTGTAAGTGTGAATAGGGTATGAATGACGATTAGCAAGTTACATAATTAGCCCCCTGATTTTTTAATAAAATACCGGTAAAATTGGTGGGTATCGAGTACTCCATACCCCAATACACAATACATTTACAGCACTACTGTGTGATATTTGACATATTTTTTGACTATCATATGTTTCTTGTTTAGGTTTAGGAGAAATCGAAATTAAATTTGTTTTTATTTCATGTTTTTCGAACGAGCAGCTTAATTGGATTTACTACCAGAAGATTTCCCTTGATTTAAAATAAGATTTTTTGTGTTAATACATACATATATATTTGAATTGTTTTTACTGGTATTTTAAAATGGTTGTTGGGTGAGTAGAAAATGTATTCATACATACATATATTGTACAAGTAAATTTAATTTTGATTTCATTAAAAAGATTTACGTAACCTCCATAAACAATTTATATTGATTAGTTTGTGTAGATACATTTTTATTGATGTTTTTTTCCTTTTGCTAGTTTTTTAATACGTTCTGGTTTGGTAGTTGGTGCCTTTTACTACACTAAAAAGGCCGGTGTTTGGGGCAGTCCTGAGGAAACAGAAAAACTTTACATTGGCATCAAGGATGAGATTCGGCCACATGTGTTACGTTTAGAAAAACAGTTGCCATTTGAAGTGCCTGCATTACCGCAAACTGGAGAAATTCGCTTTATAGCCAAGCATTATTATAACACAGGCGTAAAGAGTTCATTTCACTTTATTGAGATGCTTCCATGCTATACGGGTCAGTTAGTAAAGAAGGCTAAAGATACTTTCGACGAGTTTTCTCAATCACCTAAAGCAACAAATTAATAATGTACATAACATGTGAATGGTATATTTAGATGCAATAAATAAAATGATTTACAAATTAATAAAATTATTAAAAAACCTTCCCGCAACATGTCATCTCTGCGTTGACAAGCGCTGCCAACATTAGCGGATTTGCCGTTATTTTACCAAATTTACATACAGAATTTTTAAAGGGGGTGCACACTTTAGAACTTGAGATGAATCGGTTACGGTAATACCGATACCGAAACGTCAATGCCACCGGTACGTACCGGTATTATCGAAAAAAAAAAAAAAAATAAAAAAATACATTTTGTTTCAATTTTTATTAGTGTTTGGGGTCCAGGTTGAATTTCCCGGGAAAACTCTGCCGTGAATGTCCGGGATTTTAATTTTTAATAATTCACACCAGAAAAATTGTTTAATTATTTAAAAAGAGTCCACTCACAACAGAGTTTTTAGAAAAATATGCAAAAGAAGAGTTTGGGAAAGAGGTTCATAATATAAAGTAGAGATGGGCGCGTGAGTGATTTTTGACTCACACTCACGACAGGAATTTCTAATTTCTTTTTTTGGGATGAAATCTTAAGTTAAGCCAAATTTTACAATTTGTTTGTACCTTGGTCACAGACTAAAGGTAGGAACAGAACAAGCCCGGCACGACTTTATTCATACGATTTGACAGTTAAAAACCGTGACCGGCACGGCAAAAAATTAAAACTTATTTTATTTGTTCTCCGGATTCTCTCAATCTCCCTCCCTCTCACACTCCAGGGTTGCCGCATTTTCACAACAATTTTTAATTTTTTCATTCACAATGGTGTAACAAACGTACAGTAGTGCCAACTTAATCACATTGACTATGTGATAAGCGATTTTTTTCTGTAAAATTACTCTAATTTTTTTAAAAGTTGGCACCACTGAACAAACAAATGACATTTTTTGCCGTCGCCGTCCCCCGTCATTGTTTTGGGCCTATATTCTCCGGCAACGGCAACCGTCCCCCGTGCCGTGCTTGTTCTGTTTCTACCTTAATACAGACTCGACATAAGTGACAGGTGTCAAAAAAGTTTTCTTTAGTGTGCAATTACAATTCTGGCGTTGGCTTTGAATTTTGCTTGTTCCCATACGTTTGGAATGCACAGCAAAAAACGCCAGCGTTGGCTTTGAATTTTGCTCTACACACAAAATGTATTGAAACAAGCAAAATTCAAAGCCAACGCCAGAATTGTAATTGCACACTTAACCATATGGTTAATATTTTCAAATTATTCTACGAATTAGGTTAGAAAGAGAAAACTGATATAACGCGCCATAAGAAAAATGGATGCCAGATCGGTTTTTGTTGTTTCACTCACTCCTAAGTCGTAGAAAGTGTTGCCATGTTAGCATAAAACGGACTAAAAACCGCTGTGTTTTCTCCTAAAATCGCTTAGTTTTTCCCCCATTTTTCCTTAATAAACTCTACTGTCGAGTCTGTATATAGTCTGTGCCTTGGTACTAAAGGAAATATGAAGACAAAATGAATCACGAAAACTCACGCAAAAAAATCGACTCACGGACACTCACTCTCATCTTACTCACGCACACTCCCTCACACAATTTTTTTCTCCACTCACAATGACGTGAGTAAAATTGAACTCAGCCACTCTCACGCGTGAATCACGTGAACCACGCTCTAATCTGCTCATGTGCCCATCTCTAATATAAAGTCTAGGTTGAACTTGGGTGTACCAATAACCGCCGTTTTCCTTAACCGCGGTTACGGTTAAAACTCAAGCGATTAACCGCGGTTAACCGCACTCTTAGAATAATTTAAGTTATTTTATTTAAAAAAGATATATAATAGAAGTAATACTTGGAATTTATCCCTATTAGGCTGGATTACTCAATGCTCCGTTATAAAATAACTCTCCGTTAAATTTAACTTTTTCATATAAATTTTGACATAAGGCTCCGTTAAATCGACAGTTAGCAGCTAACTTTTCATTGAGTAATCCGCCCTTAGTATTACAAATCTGACAAAGAAGGTATTCCATAGCTTACACTCCAATTGTCCTGCACTTTTAATATGTTATAGAGCAGACCTTTTCACTAACTTTTGCTTCGCGACCCCTTTTTAATAATTAAAATTTCTCGCGACCCCTCCCCACATAAAAAAACAATTGAAAGCATTTCGAAACGAAGAAGATACGCTAGCGTATCGCCTGGAAGATAAATTGTATTGCGGAGGATATCTTCTTCGTATTGCGGAAGAAACACCTGTGAGTAGAAATCGTGTCCCGAAAGCGATACGTCCAGAAGATACGTAGGCAATGCTTCTGGAGGAAGATTCGCAATATTGCCAGATAATCATTTGGAAGATAACTTGAAGATATCACTCAAATTTTACCTAGAAGATAAAAAGAAGATGTTGCCATTTTTTCTCATAGGAGATAAATGTATGTTTATTATTTAAATTAAAGAAGATATTTTACAAACGATAGTGATAAACCATAATTTATTTATTCAATGTTTCCATGATTTTGAAATTGATTATCTTCTTCAAAAATGGCAAATTGAGCTGTTGAAAATTTGCAGGACCTAATGGAGTTAAAAAAAAATAAATTTTGCAGATTAATGCTTTCGTTGTTTGCGAATTCATTACTTATCTCTTAACACCAATTTTTATGATTTTTGTTCATTTATTCCAAAAAAACAATGAAAAACGAAATTAAAAATATTTTTGACAATAAATAAAATGTATTGATTTCGTATTTTTTACATTCGTATGATAAGAGGAAGATATCGTATATGTATCGCGCAGGTGAAAAATCACCTTGGAGATAAATTTTTGATAATTCGGCGATATTGTTTATTTTATAAATGACAAAAAAAAATATATTTTTTTAAAAATTGCTAAAATATCCTCGAAATGATAAAAGGAAGATTTTTAAAAATACTACTTTGACGAATTTTTATTACGATAAAAAGAAGATATTGCCGCAATTTCTTCTAGGTGATATTTCTTCCAAATGTTTGCAGGGTTATATCTTTTCTTTAAAAGCCAAAGTCACAGACTAATACAGACTCGACACAGACTAAATACAGACTCGACAGTAGAGTTTTGTAAGAAAAAATGGGGATAAACTAAGAGATTTTAGGAGAAAACACAGCGGTTTTTAGTCCGTTTTACGCTAACATGGCAACACTTTCTACGATTTAGGAGTGAGTGAAACAACAAAAACCGATCTGGCATCCATTTTTCTTATGGCGCGTTATATCAGTTTTCTCTTTCTAACCTAATTCGTAGAATAATTTGATAATATTAACCATATGGTTAAAGAATACTTTTTTGACACCTGTCACTTATGTCGAGTCTGTATTTAGTCTGTGGACTCGACATAAGTGACATGTGTCAAAAAAGTATTCTTTAACCATATGGTTAATATTTTCAAATTATTCTACGAATTAGGTTAGAAAGAGAAAACTGATATAACGCGCCATAAGAAAAATGGATGCCAGATCGGATTTTGTTGTTTCACTCACTCCTAAGTCGTAGAAAGTGTTGCCATGTTAGCGTAAAACAGACTAAAAACGCTGTGTTTTCTCCTAAAATCGCTTAGTTTTTCCCCATTTGTTTCTGTAAAACTCTACTGTCGAGTCTGTATTTAGTCTGTGCCAAAGTCACAGACTAAATACAGACTCGACAGTAGAGTTTTACAACAAAAAATGGGGGAAAACTAAGCGATTTTAGGAGAAAACAGAGCGGTTTTTAGCTAGTTTAACGCTAACATGGCAACACTTTCTACGACTTAGGAGTGAGTGAAACAATAAAAAATCGATCTGGCATCTATTTTTCTAATGGTGCGTTATATGTATTAGCATTCTCTTTCTAACCTAATTCGTAGAATAATTTGAAAAAATTAACCATATGGTTAGAGACTACTTTTTTGACACCTGTCACTTATGTCGAGTCTGTATTAGTCTGTGCCAAAGTATTTAGAAACATGTATTTTTATACCCTCCAACTACAGTATGGGCACAGACTAATACAGACTCGACATAAGTGACAGGTGTCAAAAAAGTAATCGCGAACCATATGGTTAATATTTTCAAATTATTCTACGAATTAGGTTAGAAAGAGAAAGCTAATATAACGCGCCATAAGAAAAATGGATACCAGATCGGTTTTTGTTGTTTCACTCACTCCTAAGTCGTAGAAAGTGTTGCCGTGTTAGCGTAAAACGGACTAAAAACCGCTGTGTTTTCTCCTAAAATCGCTTAGTTTCCCCCCATTTTTTCTTATAAAACTCTACTGTCGAGTCTGTTTATAGTCTGTGGTATGGGCACAGACTAAATACAGACTCGACAGTAGAGTTTTTCAAGAAAAACTGGGGAAAAAATAAGCGATTTTAGGAGAAAACACAGCGGTTTTTAGTCGGTTTTACGCTAACATGGCAACACTTTCTACGAATTAGGAGTGAGTGAGACAACAAAAACCGATCTGGCATCCATTTTTCTTAGGGCGCGTTATATCAGTTTTCTCTTTCTAACCTAATTCGTAGAATAATTTGAAAATATTAACCATATGGTTCAGAACTACTTTTTTGACACCTGTCACTTATGTCGAGTCTGTATTAGTCTGTGGTATGGGCACAGACTAAATACAGACTCGACAGTAGAGTTTTTCAAGAAAAACTGGGGAAAAAATAAGCGATTTTAGGAGAAAACACAGCGGTTTTTAGTCGGTTTTACGCTAACATGGCAACACTTTCTACGAATTAGGAGTGAGTGAGACAACAAAAACCGATCTGGCATCCATTTTTCTTAGGGCGCGTTATATCAGTTTTCTCTTTCTAACCTAATTCGTAGAATAATTTGAAAATATTAACCATATGGTTCAGAACTACTTTTTTGACACCTGTCACTTATGTCGAGTCTGTATTAGTCTGTGGTATGGGGGTTACTCACTTTGTCATTCCGTGTGTAACGCATCGAAATATCGGTCTAGGACCCCATAAAGTATATATATTATTGATCAGTGATCGATTCTAAGACATTCTAGCGATGTCCGTCTGTGGAAGACACGATGGAGTCCAAAATAAAAGTGCTAGAGTCCTGAAATTTGGCACATATATATCTTATGTTCATTAGACTGGGTCGACCATAAAGGAGAAAAAAAAAGTTCCTATTGGGCGGGCTTAATTTTAAAGCTTACCTCGAAAAAGTTCCATAGCCAAAATATTAGATTTTTAGGTCGCGATTTGGTACCGCCGAAATAGTTATTTGTTCATAGCATTTTCATTTGATGTCCGATCGTTATAAAAAAAATTGTTAGAAAGTCCTCAGCGAGTACTAAATTTGACCCATATCTGGTTTTAACCTCAGAGGTCATCTTCTTGTTATGATTATTAGTTTCTCATCTTTCTACCCACTTAAATGGCTTTTATTTTTCCATTAAATTATAGCACTAAGAAAATCATAAAATCCTTTCCTTGGAATATCCAGTTAAAGTAATTAACAAAAAAGTTACATTTTTCGACCCGGTCTAATGTTCATAGGCTGGTTAAGTTCGGAGATGGGCAAAATCGGACCAGGGGGGAAAAAGTTCCCCCTTGACGAAGTAAACCAACCCATGAAAAAAGGTAACTTTTTATAGGTTTTTTTGTATTTTTGTTAAACAAATGAAACATTTTTATGCTTGAAAAAGTTCAGTCTTAGACTTGGACCCAGGGGATTTGAAAATGACTTTTTTTTTGGTCCGCCCCCTTTTGTGGGCGTGGGTATTAGCAAATAATTTATACAATGATGAAATTGTATATCTTTTGTACAAAAAGCATAGTAAATAAATTTGTAAACATTTTTGACCAGAGAGGTGTCCCCAAGGACCCCCGACAAGCCCCCCCCAAAAAAAAAACGCCCCAGCAATTTTTTTTTATTTTTTTTTCAACGTTGGAGGGTATACAAGATTCGGAACAGCCGAATTTAACACTCTCACTTGCTTTTTCTTGTATAATTCATTGGTGTGTATTAAATTTTCAAATCGAAAAGTGGGGCACCCCCTGTATACGTCCATGTTTGGGGCAATGTTATATTATTGTAACCGTCGACAATTTCTGCCTAGGTAATTATAAAATAAAAAAATATATAATTATTTTTTTTTTTGTTAATAAGGCTTTTTGTTTTATTTTCATGTTTTTCTTGGTTTATTTAAATTTATACTAAAATTATCTTAATTATAATTTATTTTAATAATAAAATAATTTGCGTTTAATGCTCATTTGCTTTTACGATATTTTTTTTTTTCGTTTTTTTTTTTTGTTTTTCTAACGAACAATAATAATCATACATAATATAATAATAATAATTAATCATACATAATAAGTAATAATTGTAATAGTAGAAGATAAGTATTTACACATATACAATGTATACAACTAACTAATTTTTTTATTTATTTTCAATTAATGGCTAAAATAAATCATGTATGTTTATATATAAATTTCTATGGATATTGTATTCATGCGATATTTATTTATTAATTAATTAATGCGTATGTATCGTAATGTTCGTATAATCAGATTTGGATTTTGTTTTTTACTATTTAAAATTACATAAATATTTGATGCACTTAATATGTATGCAATTATTATTTACATTTTAGTTTATAAATATGTATATAAATATTTTGTTTTTTTGTGAAGAGTATATGTTATGAAGATATTAACTACATGTAGAAATCACTATGTTGTCACTTGAAATGCAAACAGACGTAAACTTAAAATCGGAGTTTTTTTTATTATTCTAGACAAAAAGATTGACCTGTATGTAAAAAAAAACAGCAAGTAGTTAAATATTTATAAGTTTTCTCCACAATAGACTAATTCGATCAAAACAGCGACGAGTTTCAATATGATTTTTCGTTTGTTTCTGTAAAACAAAAAGTTTAGGTTGTGTTGAAATGGCGACAAAATGGGCTAATGGGTTAACTCCTCTTTATTTTGAAATTTAAAAATCGTGAACACGAAAATCATAGCTGATCCTGTTTTCGAGTTATTGGTAAATAATTACACTGTTCGACAACAAAAACCTCCCATTAGAATTACCAACTGATATAGATTTTGCTCTCCGGGATCCAATTCCATACAATTTTTTCTAGCATGTAACGTTTTTGAGATATTCGCTGTTAAAATGTCAAAAAAAACAATAATTTCGCACTTTTGGGGGTCCACTGTTATGTGGCTTTTAACAAATTGGAATTTATTTCATATAAATTGGACCTTCTGATTCCAAAGCTGCAGTTCAAATTTTTCTAGCATGTTCCGTTTTCAAGATATTCGCGTGAAAATATTTCCAAACGCGAATATCTCGAACACGGAACATGCTAGATACATTTGGATTGCAGTTTTGGAATCAGGTCTATTTTATATAAAATCAAGTCCTATTTTTGGAAGAATCTGTAACAGTGGACCCCCAAAAGTGCGAAATTATTGGTGTTTTGACATTTTAACAGCGAATATCTCAAAAACGTTACGAGCTAGAAAAAAATAGATGGCAGATTTGGATTCAGGAGAGCAAAATCTAAAAGAATCAGTTTGATATTTCTCAGCGAAGTTTTTGTTGCCGAACAGTGTAATAAATGAGCAATAACTCGAAAACAAGATCAGGTAGGATTTTCGTGTTAACTATTTTTAAAGTTCAAAACAAAGAGGAGTGAAATGCCATTAGCCGATTTTTTTTACATTTTAACACAACCTAAACTTGCTTGAAGAGGGGTATGTGTAGTAATGCCCGTTTGCATTTTATGTGAGATGATTTTTTATCTATGTATGTCTGTTATTACTTTATATGTATGTTAATTTTAACTAAAATGTTAATTTGCTATAATTAATTTGTAATTATTCTGTTCTGCTGTTGTTACTTTATTAATCTGCGATGACTTATTTTATTTGGATTCCTTTGAGGAAGCTTAAAAAACCTAAAACTATGCAACACAATTGTTGCTCTGTACCCTTATTTTAATTTAGTTAAGATTCAAATGTTTAATAATAATAATAATTGTGATCATATACAATACAATAGATCTGCTGATTGAGATAACAACTATTACATACAAACAATACCTATACAAAGTATTATGTATTAATTTTAATAATAATCTTTTCTTATTAGAGTTATACTTTAAGGATTAACTGCATTTTACTAATTTACAACAAAATCTTAACTAGTAGATGTGCAACAACAAACTCTATATAATTTGTTGGTGAAATAGGATATTTGTATAAATGTTTATATATAGTGTTAACAATAGAAATAGGGAAACATTACAAATCTTAAAAAAAAAAATCAAGTTCAAAAAGTTAATAGAGGTATTCAGAGTCTTGTTGCCAGCCCTGGCAATGTAGCAAAAGAGTACTTCTTTCAAAAAATACATGTATTTTAAAAGTAATTTTGAAAAGAGCTCTTTTACCACCAGTGCCAGGGCTGGCAAGCAAGGCCTCTATTGTATTTTTAAACAGAAGTAAAAAGAGCTTTATAAATAACACAGAGCTAAGAAAAAAGAACGGAAATTATAACAGTCCGACGAAACCAGTTTTGCGAGGTCGAACCGAAACCGAACCGAATATTTGGCCGAAACACAAAAAAAATACAGCCTGGCATGAACAAAATTTTTAAAATTCTTTAAGAAAAACATACAGCAATCAAGGCAAAAGCGGCCGAACCTAGAAAATTTTGATTTTCTGTAAGTTTTACGTGTCAGCTGATTTTATTTTGTGTTGAAATTTTTTTATTTGTGTGGCAGAATTGACAAATAAATATTATAAACGAAAAAAATATGTTTTTCTGTAAATATTAAATATAAAAAATCACAAATAACCACTTTTTCAAAATAAATTTGAGAATGACGCATTGAAACGGATTCAGTAAAGCCATAATTAGTTTAGAAGTGTAGTAGCGAAGTAGTGAGGTAGAGCCTTATGTGATTTTCAATAAGAAAAAAGAGTGTATATAATTTTAAAATTTGTGTGCTCTTCATACGCATTGAATTTTTCCATTAGACTAAAAAGTAGAGAGACGTAAACAAAATCTGTAGAGAATAGAATTTCTCTACCTCGCTCTACTTTTTATGCTTATGTCAAAATTCAATGTGTATGAAGAACACAGAAATTTAAAAAATTTCTACACTCTTTTTTCTTATTGAAAATCAAATAAGGCTTTACCTCACTACTTCACTACCTCACTTCCAAACTAACTATAGCTTTAGTGCTTAAAAAATACAACAGCCCGTTACGCTACAGCACCGCTCCAGTAGCGCTCAAGTGCCTAGGCCTTTAATGTTTTTAAACCATAGCAATTGTTGAATTTGTATAAAAAAATATTTTTTTAAAAAACTTTAAAAAAAAAAATAAAAAATCATATTTAAATAAACTTTAAAAAATATGTACATACATTTCAATATTCGAACATTTATTGGACAACCTTGTTACATTTTTTCAAGTGAACTAAAACAAGTGTAAATAAACACGAAATAAAAAATTCGGCGACTTTTTTATATATATAATTTTTTAAAAACCAAAAAAGTTCAGTTTCGGTTAATATTCGGCTAAAATTTTGACAAATACAGAATATAGGCCGAAACCCCGTTATTCGGCCGAGACCGAATATTCGGTCGGACTTTAGAAATTACAGTCGGTCAAGACCGAAGGTATAATACCCTTCACCAGTGTTGTTTGAAAAATTTGCCCAAAGTTCAAACATGAACTGATTGGATCTATATTTGGTCAGATTTTTATACACTCAAAAAATTATGTTAGTAAAATCAACTGAAAAAGTCAGTTAAAATAACTACTTTGTAAGTTGTTTTGGGGTCAACTACTTTTTCAGTTAAATCAACTAACAATGTTAGTTATTTTAACTGACAAAAAACAACTGACTTATGTAGTAAAAACTACTTACATTTGTAGTCAAAACAACTAAAATGTAGTAAAAATAAAAAAATCAATATAATTTTTTTTTTTCAAAAAATTTTTCAGAAAAAAAAAAATTGAAAATTAAAATTTTTCCAAGTTTTTTTTTTTTTTTTTAAGTTGTGAAAAATAAAAAAAACGAAAATTTATTTCTATTTTTTGGAAAAAACTTTGAAAATTTTTTAGAGATAAAAAAAAATAAAATTAACTACTTTAAATAACTGTTACTACATTACAGTACTTTTTTGTTAGTTGTTCAAAAAAACGACTTAAAATAACTAGCAGAAATAGTTGTTTGATATTTTTCATACAAAATCAACGGACTTTGTAGTTGAAAACAACTAACAACTGTAAAATATACAAACTACTAAAATGTATTAACTTACATAATTTTCTGAGTGCGCTAAACAAAAAAAATTATTGAAAATTTTTATTTCTTTGTTAATTTAAATAATTAACCACAACAACAAATCTTTGAAAAAATATAAATTTGGCCGAACACCACAAATTTGCGTTCAAAGATGAAATAAAAAATTCAGCGAATGTTGCGGATATATTTTTCATGTGAATGCAAATGCTTTTAGTCCAAACATGGCCAAAATATGAATGAAAAAAATAATGTCTATTTTCAAAGCCGCAGGGGTCCTACGGTAAAAAATTTTTAAAAAATATTTTTTTTTTAGTTTTGACAAGCAACGGTTTTAGTTGCTATGTTGCTTTAAATGATTCATAAAAAAATATTATTTGTACCTGTGACATCTGTATCGTGTTTAGAACACGAAGGGTAAAAAATGCATTTTTAAGTTTTTCGATACACGATAAAGATGTTACAGATATGAATAATATTTTTTTTAATATATATCATTAAAAACAGTAAACCAACTAAAACCGTTGCTTGTTAAAATTAAAAAAAAAAAATAAAAAAAATTTTACAGTAGACCCCGAAATTTTTTTTTCAAAAAACATAAAGATTAACATTTTTTGGAATATATATCATTAAAAGCAACATAACTAAAACCGTTGCTTGTCAAAACTAAATTTTTTTTTAAAATTTTTTACCGTAGGAGCTGAAAGCCTTATCCCACCAAAACCAAATTTTTTGTCGTGAAAAAGCTACAGACGGACGGACAGATGGACATCGCTAGAATGTCTTAGAATCGATCACTGATATATATACTTTATGGGGTACCTGACTGATACTTCGATGTGTTACACTCGGAATGACAAAGTGAGTATATCCCCATACTGTAGTTGGAGGGTATAAAAAATCTTTGCTGGAGCTGGTATTCGAACCACCAGCCTCAAAACTGCAATATTTATTTCGCCATTGCCTTAGCTACCTAACCCAGCAAAACTATGTATAAATTAAGCATATGATCCCTTATTTTATACCATACTTGGGATCTAAGCATTGAGGCATTAGTTTTTTTCATGTAAAATGCCAATGAAATAGTAGACATTGGCATTGTTTTTTCATACAAATGTAATGTCAGGTCCCAAGTATGTTTTATACTATGCATTATCGATAATTTGAACATGCGATGAGACTGAAAGTAATGCATGCAATTTATTACAAAGCATCCATTAAGTATAAAAGTAATGCTAACGAGTGTAATAATGTAATTTTGGTAAGACATCCTAAAATATGTTATTAATATGTAAGTGTTAACATTACCAAGCAATGTATTATATAATCAACACCAATTACCAAGGTTTTGCTGTGAATTCGATATATTTTATATTTTTTTTAGCAATATTACAGTTGTTCGAATGATCATATTCAGTTATTAGATTATTTTTAAATCGACAAAATAATTAAAATGCTGTTTATATAAAATGATCTAAAGTTTCTACTAATTTTCGGTTTCGACCAGTATTGAATTAAAATTAAAGCTTTTTATTTTTTTTAAATACTTATTTTTTTTTTTTTTAAATATAAGTTTTTTGGACTTGAATTAATTTTTATGATTTTTAGGGTTTTCCTATTTTAATTGTAACCACTGAATATATAAATATGCATACTTAGATACGTACACTATAATTATGTAATCTATGTATTTTATATTTGTTTTTCTATATATTACTGCTGGTTATTCTGAGATTTTGTTAATGCTGTACTTAAAAAATACATAATAAACATAAATAGCTTTATAACAATGGATCAAACAAAATATACATACATACAAACGTGTGTCCTTGAGGTGGCAAAAAAATGTTCAAAGATGGAGAAATAAAATCCTTTTTTTCTATTACAAAAATGATATTTTCATATTTTAAAACAGAATAAAAACGGGTTTTAGCGTCGAACCAAAAACACCTTACGTCGCGTTGGGCGTAATGCCAAAAATATTTTTCGTTCATACAATTTGTATGTGAGGTGCCTTATATGGCGTTCAACAAAACACCAGTAACAGAATAAAAACGTAATGGACACGGAACAAAGACTTTTTTAAACAAAGACTTTATTAATCAAGCTGACGTAAACATTCCAAATTGAATGTGTTATACGGCGTTCACACTTGCTGTTTTGAAGTGTTTAAAAGTGAGATGTTTAAAAAAGTCTTTGTTCTGTATCCATTACGTTTTTATTCTGTTACTGGTGTTTTGTTAAACAACTTGTTTAAAGTCGCTAGTGTGAACTCCATATTATATGACACACACACTTGCTGTTTTGATGTGTTCAAGAGTGAGATGTTTAAAAAAGTCTTTGTTCTGTGTCCATTACGTTTTTATTCTGTTACTGGTGTTTTGTTGAACAACTTGTTTATGGTCGCAAGTGTGAACGCCATATAAGGCACCTCACATACAAATTAAACAACTTGTTTTTTGTTAAACAACTTGTTGCGTTACCAGTTGAGTAACGAGCACTTTAAAACGTCTGTTTTGTAAGTAAAAATAACAAAAAAAAAAACTATAAATGTTTTGGAGTCAATTTCTCAGATAGAAAAAAAAATGTAGTTGTCCCTAAAACAACAAACAATATTTTCAAAATATTTTGAGTGTGAGAACTGGTCGACTTTGAATTAATGCAATATGTTTAACCGAACAAAATTGGCAATTTGATATAAAACAAAATATAATTTTAAAACTATTATTCATAATACTTATAGTAGTAGACTTAGTAGGTTTTTTTGACAAATATGCCTGCAATATCTGTCAAATAAACCTACTTTAGTTATATTTCAGTTTTTATGAATAACCACCTAAGTTTTTATGTTTTTTAAATACGTAATTAATATTTATAAATATTTTTTTATGACTTACTAATTTGTAAATTTTAATGGTCTATATATCTTTTCTACATTAAATCAGTACAAATGTACTGTTGAAATCAGTGCAAATGGTCAGTCCGCAAATAATTAAAAAAAAATATAAATTATGTTTTTTTAATATGTTAATCTCTATCTTTAAACATTTTTTTTAAATTTTTTAACTACATATGACAGTTATTTTTTTACAGTTAAAACAACGAACTTTTAAAGTTACTTTTACTGAAAGTGTAGTTGATCGCAAATATATATAAACAATTTAAAAAAAAATTAAAGAATGTGAAATTATGGAATTTACAAACTTCATCATGGTTAAGTTTGAATATGATGGATATTAACAATGAAAAATTTTCAATGAAAAACGATTGTAGTGACTTTATAACATACATGGGACTATTTAAATAAATGAACTAATTAATTGTTTCAATTAATTCCAATGCCCATTAAGGAATTAGAAGCATTAGAATGCCAATTAGGAAAAATTTCATTGGCATTAATAAATGCCTTAATGAAAACAAAGCATTCCCTAGTAAAAAGGTTTTGATATAATGATATATAATTTGATACAATCATATTAAATTATATATGACTTTTTATATGTTCATATCTAAATCTAATTTTATCTAAGATTTACTGCGGCTCCATTTTCTTATCTGAGGTTATACATTAATGTATCTGACTTTATGTAATTATATAAATCTATATTAATTTATATAAAATAAGATCAAGTGGATTTAATTGGATGTGGCCAAAATTCGGATCTAATTGTATCATTTTTAATATTTTTGTAATCTCAATATCAATATCTAATCCAACTTGATACAGCCAATTTTGAGATCAAATTAGATCTTAAAAGTTTTTTTTTACTTCGCCCGCGAAACCATGGCGAACCAAAAAGGCCCTCCATTTTGCTCTATCTGGCTTAGTTTTCGAGATATCGCCATTTTAAGTTTTAACAAAAAAAAAAATACAACTCGCTGACGGAAATACGACTTTAAATATTGCTGATGCTTTGGTTTTATTAAGGCATTTATTAATGCCAATGAAATTTTTCATAACTGGCATTACTAATGCTTCTAATTCCTTAGCGGGCATTGGAATTAATTGAAACAATGCCAAATTAAACAAGTAAAAAAGTTAAATTCGGCCTTGCCGAAAGTAGTGATACCCTCCGCAATTTCAAAAAGATTATTGCAAAAAACTTTATTTAAAAGGAAATTACTTTTGAAAAAAAAAAAAAAAAAATTTAAAAAAAAATTTCCGCGAAAAAAATTTTGGTAAAAAAAAAATCCGCGATTTTTTTCTTTTTTTGTCAAAAAATATGTTCGTACTTGTTTAAATACCATTTGGTGTTTAATTATGTTCAAATATGTCAACCAGAAGCCGAATTAAAGCATTTTGTATTTTTAGGTTATGTTAAATGTACTGAAATTTTTGAGGTGTGCTTACATTTTCATTACTTTTGAACCGCTGAACCGATATCACTCAATGCAATACCAAACTTCTCGGGAGAACTTCCAACAAATATGTTAAGTTTCAGTCATCTCTGTGCAATATTTTGTCCGTGACAGACAGACGGACATCGCTAGAATGTCTTAGAATCGATCGGGCATCATTAATATATATACTTTATGGGGTCCCAGACCGATATTTCGACGAGTTACAAACGGAATGACAAACTTATATATACCCTCTATCACTAAGTGGAGGGTATAAAAAATAATATATATATTTATTGTAAAAAAATGTTTTTTATCAATTGTAAATAGATTTTTTTAGGCATTTGTGCCTTTTCATTGACATTAGTACAAAAAATGCCAATGCCAAAAAATGTCATTGGCAATGGCACTAGTTGCAACTAATGCCAATGAAAATTCAATGTCAATTAAAAACGAACTTGTAGCCCCATGATTAAAATTTCATACATGTTGTTGTTTTTTATATCTTAGGCCTCTGTTCTGTCTCTCACATTATACAAACTAGTTGTTTTATTTTTCTTAAAGAAAAACAACTACATTTTAGGGACTTTCTTCCATTCATTTTCACAATTTCTTTAACATTTTGAGTTAAGTTTGAATTCAAATTATTACTAATTTGTAAATTTGCAGTAAATTTTCTCTCTAATAAGGCAAAAACAACTTAAATCGGTTGAAAATCAGCCATGTTATTACAACTTTAATCTCCCATTTCTCATTATAAAACACAAGTTACTTGAACCTCTTGTGCTTTAAGCCCCTCATTTGTAGTTTAAAACAACTAATACTGAGTTATTTACGAACAACTAACATGCAGTAACTGTCATACTTTTCTGACTTTCAATAAGGGGAAAGTGAGGTCTGTTTTCGCATAAGCGTATATAAGTTATCGCTATAAAGGCAATGCATATCAATCATTTTAAAAGCAAGACATTAATATTTTTTCCGTTGAATTCAAAAGTGTTTTTGCTAAAATTAGTTTTATTTTTCGCGAACATTATAGAGCCAAAATACTAATCCACGATTAAATTAAGCGTATATGCGTTAAGTTATGAACAACAAATCGATTATATTTAAAAATATAGTAGTATAAAATATATTAAAACATTAATTTGTTTGAGTTAGCGTATATACGTTTATGCGAAAACAGGGCTTTAGTTTCCCATAAGAAGCAGAAGTTTTATTATCAAGTAATGAATGAAAAAAAGCATAGGGTCCCTATGTAGCATCGATGATTTCACATGCTTTGCAGTGGAAATTTTTCAATGTTTAGTAATACATCCTAAAATATGCTTTAATAAGTGATATACATTACCTGGTAATGTATAACATAATCACCACCCATTACCAAGGTTTTGCTTGGAATTGCCTAACATTGATCTCCAAGCTTTTCCTTCGCTTTTCATTTTAATTACGGTGCCTAATGGTAGTTCAAATTGCTAAAGGTATAATCATAAAGTTACAAACATTTGATATAGTTTGTCATTCGTAATATTTGAGAAAAAGTTGCATAAAAGTTATAAAAATTCCAGTCTCAAACACAATTGAGTAATTATGCATGTATGTATATTATATGGCGGCAAAAAGAGCGAAAAAATGCAAACTACGTACTGATTGATTGGTTTTTGTTTTTCTTAATAACTACATATGTATTAATATATTGTATGTATTTATGTACATATATGTATATAACAATTGCCCGTTTAAAATAATTTTGGCGTTTTAGAATTTTAAATCCATCCATATTTATAAAAAATTACAAAATAATATTATTTGAAATTAACGGTACAAATAAATAACAGAAAATTTACAAATACACACACACGCCCATACATACATATGTGCATGTGTATGGAGTATGGTGCACTTTTTTTTTTTAAATTATATATGTATGTATTTATGTATCCTATATTGATGTATTGCTTATGCATAATAGTAATAATAATAATTTAAATAATAATCTACTCTATTTACATATTGCGTCCTCCCGTGATTAGTCAGTCATTATCAATAATAAATCGATAAAATCAGACGACTAACAAGTCAGACTAGAAATTGATAATCATTCGGAGATCGATCTCTATATCAGAACTTGTAGACAATTTAGAATTATCATCATCTGACTTCACAATCTTTTTGTAAGGCGAGAAGACTACCACCTCCTCCTCCTCCTCCGCCACCGTTGTTATTGCTATTGCTATTTGTGTTGCTGTTGTTGTTGTTAGGGTTGCTGTTACCTGTGCTATTTTGACTTTGATGGGCTGCACTCATTATCGAATTTGAATTACTTAAACGGCTGTTAGTACTCAGAGCTGATGATTGACTATTGCTGTTTTCATTACAATTGGTCATAATAGTGGCGGCAGCTGTTGGTGTTATTGCTGGCGATTGCATCGCTTCAGGTAAACAGAGCACTGATGGATCTTGTAAGGAACTAGCCGTATTTGATGAATCATGGATATCGTTACTCTTACTTGAGTCGATTACAAGACATGGCGATGGAGTGCTTGAATCTTTGGCTGCATCGGACCCTGCTCGTGTCATTATTGGAGGTTCAGATATGTTAGCAGCGACGCTGACGTAGGTGGGGTATGCTAAAGCTGGCGATGAGGCCATTCCAGTACGGGCATTGGCGTCTTCAGAGAACTTTTCTAAATCTGTGATACTAGCAGGTGCCAACGCGCCGGCTACACTGCAACTTGTATTAGAGTTAGTGTTTACCGTCAAATCTTCGACATTGGGAGAGTTCGATTTCTTTTCTTTCTTGCGCTTTTTATCGCCGATCACATAGCCACCTCCGTCCGAAATACGTGCTAACTTCAGCCGTATAGGTGCTGATTGTGGCTCCTCAGGTGGCAACACTCCAACCGCCGGCGACGACACACTAGTGTCCGTTGCCGTTGATTCAGGTTTCCGCTTGTTGATTCGCAATATCAACTTAGGCGGTTCTCCGGGTGAAGCACTTGCAGGTTGTTCAATTAAAGTTGTCATCATGCTGTTGCCGCTCATTATCCCGGATAGACCACGGCCATTATCTTCCAATTCTCGGTTCCTGTTGCGCTTTTTCTCCTTTTTCTCTTTTTTGGATTTTGAAGATTTTGCCCTTTTCGTCGGTAGAAATTCAAGCTGATCGACAAGGGATTTTGAAGACGCGCTTGCATTACCAGCACTGCTGCGTTTTGTCCGTTCCTCGTCATCGCCACCAAACTCTTGCATAACTTGGTCGCGGTAATTCATTGAGTCTCGCATCAAGTCTTCTAAAGTTGGTGTATAATTTGACGTCAGTCGTTTCTTTGGAGGACATGCTACTGATCTGCGAGATACTTCGTAGCTATTTACAAAGCTGCTTTCGCAACTACCCATTGTTGCAGTTGCGCTGGCATTGCCTTCAGTCAGACCACGTATTTTAATTTTTAGTTTGGGGGTGGGAGTGGGTTCATCTTCAGCCCCTTCAAGGGTCTTACTTCGTCCGCGTCTTTTACCCGCACTGCATGCTGCCCCTGTCTTCGTGCCATTATTTTCTGTGCTACCAGAAGAACAGGCACTTCGCCGTCGTCCATCAACGCCTTGACCCAAACCAGTCGTACTAGTGTCATTGACATCTGCAACGATCGTGTCTAGTGAACGTAGCTCCCGACTGGAGTTCTTCTTGAAGCGTTTGCTAGTACCAGTTAACTCCGCTGCATAGTCATCTACTTCACTACCCACGCTTTCGGTCTTACGTGTAACTTCCATAGCATTCGATAGCAGACTGGATTCAGCGGGCGGAAAACCACAAGATGAATCATCGCCATGGGTATCTTTTTGAACCACGTACAAACTGAGCAGCTCCTTCTTTCGCATTCGGCGCGAGTTAGTGCCACTTCCACCAACAGAAGCACTTATTATTGTATTGGTCGAAACCATAGACTGAACAATACCGCCTGTATTGGGTTGCACTACCGTCGATACATGCGAAATCGCACTTGAGCTGTTGTAATTATCTGGATAGGCTAACGGTCCTTTGATTTTTAGTTTCAATTGATTTCGAGCATCCGAAAGTGAAGCTTTAGTAGTCAATGTAGTGTCTGAATCGACAGATACATCTTCAGATGTAGTTTCCATTGATGTTTGCAGGTCAGTTACCAATTCTGCTGAACATAATGTAGCTGACGTAGTGGTAGTTGTTAAGATGTGTGGCGTTGTCGTTGCAAGAACGTTAACTGAGTTCGATTCAATATTTGATACAGGTGCAGAAGCAGAGGAATTGTTTCCAACTGGCGTCATGGCATCTGTGTACGTTTGTAGCAGGCTGGTGCTGACACACGACACCGGCACCGCAGTATTAGCAGTATTAGCAGTAGCAAGTGATGAGGCTGTTGTTAAAGTGGTCATGGCGCTCTGCTGTTGTTGTTTAGATGTCATTGAACTAGATGTTCCAGTTGCTCGTAATGCCGATTGAAATTCTCTTTCGTCGTCCTCATCAAATTCAGATAGTGCTTGGTCAGCTGTACCCGAATCAAAAGCCCCTAATAAGTTATTGTTGTATGCCTCCTGAGATGCACTGGAATGTTGAGGCTCGAAACCTAGGTTATAGGTGCGCATATCCACTGGTCCTGGTAACATTGGCGGAACAATAGAATGGAGATTGGAGGCGCTACTTTTAAGAGTGCTGCTGCAATTGACTAGTGATTCTGTACCAGTGGCAGAAGAACCAGATGCAGCAGCTGAAACTGTCGTTGATCCGGTACTGTTTCGAACTTTGCAAGCTCCTGCGTTGTAACTAGGACTGCGATACTTTTGCGTATCTGTGTTGTGAGCGTTTCGGCAATCAAAAGACCGACGACGATCTCGGAGCGATTGCAGATTTTCCATGCCAGGTGTTGCCATTTCTTCTTCGTAGCTAAACTCGAACGGCGTACCAACAAGATTATCTGCACTTACATATTCTGACATTGCCAATGGCAATGGAATTATGGCATTGGCAACACTGCTTCCACGACCACGTCCACGACCTCGTCCCCTACCTCGAGAGCCACTTCCTGTACCTCGAGGAGCCCGTTGTCGAGGTTTTCCTGCCAGCGTATGTGTCAGGGGATCGTACTTTGTGGCTTTTGAGCTCAAGTTTGAGTATTCCGTAAGCGATGAGTGCGCCTGCTGTTGTTGAATTTGTTTGCTTAGCAATTCCATTTGCCTGGGAGATTTACCTGGTGATTTATGCTGTGTAACTTGCGGTGACTTGTGAGTGTTTCGTAACTGTTGCTGCTGTGTTTGTTGCTGACTGTAACGCGTCGACGAGCGATTGCTTTTTGAAGGAGAATCTTTGGTAGGAGTGGTATGATGCGGAGTCTGCTGTTGCTGATTTGGCATGATAGCTTCAGCGCAGCTACTCATGTGCATGGTGTTAAATGCACTTCCAGAACTTGCGTTATTGGGAGATGTTAAGTTGAATTGATGTGAAGGCTGCATCTGGTGATGGCGTGGAGAATTGGGGTCAATGAGATTACCGGACCCTGAAACTCCTACTATTGCTGCCGTCAGTGCAATATTGTGCGTTGAAGATGTGAATGCTGCTCCGCCATACTGCCCGGTCGATGTGCTGGCACTACCTGAGCTATACATATCTGGCCGCGGTTGTTGAACCCCGGTGCCAGAACCAGAGCTTACATTTGTACCTATACCCGTTCCAGCGGAATATATTACGCCGCCTCCTCCATTGCCAGCACTGCCCGCGCTTGGTACAAACGGAATTTGATTCATATTCGACAGGGTGGATCCCGTGTCATGAAACAAACCTACTGAACCGTTGTATTGCTGAGATGTCGCCTGTTGTTGAGCACTGGGTTGTTGCTGATGTTGAGGCGTTGATTGTGTAGTCGGTGTTGTCGGTGTGGAACTATATCCTTGATTATACATCATAGAATCCATTCCATTTACCAGCGGCGATTGCTGTTGTTGTGTTTGTTGACTAAGCTGAGTTTGTGTTTGAATTGGATGCTGTTGGAACGATGACGTCAGTCCAAAATTGGTAATGGAATTAAAGAAAGTATTCTTGCCCATTGCATTGCTATTATTTAGAACATTTGGGGATATTCCATGTTGTTGCTGTGGCTGAATTGGAATTTGATGCTGAACTGGAGTCTGTTGCTGCTGTTGTAAATCAATAGTGGGTGCTTGATCGTTCGATTCAGAAACTGAACTTGGCGATGTGGACCTCCTAGCTGCAATCAAATCGTTTTCATTCCACATCCTATTTCCCTGCATTGTGTACGGGGATTGCATTCTAGTGTTTTCATCGAAATCGCAATCGACGACTAATTTGTTGCTGCCAATCGAAGAGGATGAAGCAAAGTCTTTGGAAGCTGCAGCAGCCGCATGCAAATCCACAAAGTCAGGCGTTGTACCCGGAACGCGGGCATTCGGAACACTACTGGAAGACATGTTATTGTTGTTCGCTGATTTTTGCCCAAAGTTTTCAATTGCGGGAGCTTTATTTAAGGAGGTGTTTTGACTAGCAAGTTCCTTCTGTATCAAGGAAGTCAACTCTTCAACATTTGGCGCTTGTTGTGTGGGCGTGTGAGGTTGCTGGCTGTAGCTGGAAGTTGGAGTTGTTCCTGGCTGAGGGTGACGGGATGTTGTTGTCTGTTTTGAGGAATGCTGTTGCATGGGTGAAATGGGCAACTGCTGCTGCTGTTGGGAATGTTGCTGTATTGTGTGCCCATTGTCATCAATATAGTTAATGGCATTTGTTGGCAGCGATAAACCGCTACCTATCGAACAGATGTTGTCTGTGCCAGTTGGTGTTGTGTGTGTCGACGCATCTGCGGCAGTGCGTGACATATTTGCATATAAATTGATGCTGTGATCATTGCTCGATGCTGTTGCACTATTGGGTGAGTCACTTACGGCTAAACTGTTATTGCTATTATTTGTTGCCTGTGTACTTTCTGCACTATAATGACCAGCACTATTCGCTTCCAGGGAGGACATATCGTTTTCTTTCTGTACATGTATGATGTCGTCGGGATCAGCGGCATTGTGAAAGGGAAACACGGATGGAATGGCAGGAGTTGGCGGAGGTAACATGAGATCTGGCTCTTTAGGTTCATCTGTACGGTTTCGTTTGGTTTTTCGGAGCTTTTCCAAAAGATTTCTTGTCGCCTGAAAGCTATCCTCTTCGGACATATCTTTCTCAACATTATTGTCGTTTGACAAAAGGTTGTTTAAACTTTCTGACTGTTGTCCCAAAACATGTCTTACCGAAGAATGGCTGCCGAAAGGAGATGTGTTCAAAAGCACATTTGGAAAATTGTGCAGCTGTTGTTGCTTCTCTTGTTGTTTTTTGTTAGCATTGTCCTCAAGATCGAGGATCGTATCCACAATAGGATGATGGCCACTCTCTAAAGAAGACAACGTTTGAGCATTCATATTTGTTATAGAGGATGGAATCTTAATGGGAGACGATAAGGGTACCGTTACAGTTTGAGATTCTCTTTCCTGATTTAAAGAACCACCACTTTGATTTTTACCAGATTTTACACTCATGTCCGGTGAGCTCTCCATTGAACCCGAAGTAAGCGCCTCAGTATGAGGAGTATCTTGAGGTTGTTTTTGTGGAGATATCGGCTGATCAGAATTAGAGTTAGAGTCGAGATCGATTATTTCTAGCGGCTCTGATGCAATAACTGCTACCGTAGGTAAGTCAACGGTTGAGTATTTTATAGCTCCGGCATTAGCAGCAGCTAACTCATTCTTACGTTCTTCCTCTAAAGCCCGAACAAGTTCCATCTCGTTAAGTAGATGCTGAGTGTGGTGCGTATGTTCCTCTTCTGCCGACATGGGAGGACTGCCAGGTTGGGCCCTTCTTCGACGACCCCGACTTTTACGTGATATTGATGCGTTGTTTTCTTGGTTCTCATGACTACCGTTCGAATTTTCATCGTCTTCTTCGCCACTTGTGCACGATGATGGGGTCGGAGAAGCAGGCATCGGTGCTGCCGGTGGATCAAGATCTACCAACAATTCATCTGGTTTTGCTGGTGAACGGTCACCCAATGTTAAGCTAGTGTGTGTTGGCGCTTTTGTAAGCTCCTCATCTATATCCATTGGAACTTCGGAACACTCATCCCGACTTTCTGCAACAGGAGTTCCTATGTTAATACAGTCCGCTGCTGACTGGAACACTTCGCTTTTACCACTAGCATTTTTCACCTCTGTTTCTGCATCTGTGATTTTGTTCTCGATATCTAAAATACACTCGAGTTCCGCGCTGTTTTGTTGTTCATTCGAGGTTAACGATGCTAGTTCCTTCGGCATTTCCATCAAACAATCATCAAGTGATTTATCTTCAAACTTGCTTTTTAAATTCATCCCTTCGTTTTCTCTCTTTGGTTCTTGTGCTAAAGGTGTACTGTTCTCCAATAATGGACTGAGTATCTGGGCAATGCATTTAGGTGATGACGATTGCTGGTTTTCTTTTTGCTTCTCTTCATCTTGTGTTTCGGGGACATTGCTCATGTCCTGGGGTTTGAGCGCTAGTTCATCTATCAATGCAGACTTTCTTCGTGTTTGAATTGTCGATTTGTTTACTAATTGCTCATCACTGTTAATCGCACTGCTGCTGCTCGTGTTGCTAATATTTCGCTTCAATTGTTTCTGAGGAGATAACTTAGATGGTTTTGGGCCTGTACTGGAGTTATGCGGGGGTAAGACAGTTCTATTGTCGATTGATTTCCTTAAATTTCTTTTCGTTGCCTCCGATTTTATGGCATCTTTTTCTTCAATATCACTGGCGCCCTCGTCAGACGAAGAAGAAGAATAACTACTACCACTGTTGCTGGAACTATCGTCACTACCGTCTGAGGAAGACGATGAGGAACTAGAATCACTTTCTGAGCTGGAAGTCATAGACACCTTGCGTTTTTTGTCTACTGACTGGGTACTGCGTTTGGGCGTCGTTACGGCGGTAGTCTGAACCATTTGGACTTCGTCCTTTGAACGTCTTCTGCTACTGGTTGGTGTCTTAACAATAGCAACTGTAGACGTAGGAACATCTTGCTTTTCTTTGTTGGATGAGTTTAATGTTTCCCGAGTGGACATGCGCCGCGTAGGTGTTACTTTCACAGTTCGCCCTTCTGGTGTTCTTAACTTTGTTTCCTTTTCCATGGTGTTGGCCCGTTCCTTTTCGTCCATCGCCGCCGTCGCAACTGCTGTCTCCAAGCTAGCTAGCAGAGGCTTGTTACTGTTTTTGAGTTGTTCTGCCGCTTTTTTGGCTGCTTGCCTTTGGGGTACTACATACGCTACAAGTATATTATTTTTAGCAACTTCATTCGACGGTTTCAATGAGCTTATTGAAACCGTCGGTTCGGCAGATATATTTCGCGGTGATTTATCTTCCATTTGTGATTCCACCGGTATTAAAGATAATTTCTTTGCTTCCTGTTCAATTGGAATCTGTTGTTCTTTCGGACGACTTGTAACAGCGGTTTGCTGATAGTTTGTATTAGATGATTGACTAGTGTCAGCAAGATCTTTCAAATTCTTGGGAGGTCGACCGCGTTTGTTTGCACTTGGCTTTTCAGCCTGCAGTTGTTCGGTAACCTTGGCAGTTACGCGTGTTTTGTCTAATTTTTCTTCAGATTTACCAGTATCCTTTGGTTTGGCTGTTGACTCGCGCTGTTTTACATCAACATCACGTTGCAAATTGCCGGCATTAGAGTTATTGGAAGACACAGACGGAGCGATTCCTGCCAAAACATTCGAATTTGTTGATCTCATGTTCTCCGAAGCCTTTTTAGCAGCTTGTCGCTGAGGTACCACTAACAAATCTGAACTAAACTTGTGATGTTTGGTATGCCCAAGATTACTTGATACCTTTTTGCTAGAATCTAGTGAATTCTCTTTTGGTTTTTCAAACTTTCCGCTGGTTATGAACGAGGTCGTAGCACCTTTTTGCGATTTACTGCATGTCTGTTGTTGCAAAGTAAATTCCTTCATTGCCGCTTTTGTTCGTATTGTTTGTTGGTTCTGCGAATCGCTGACATTGCTTTCTGCTGCTCGTTCTTCTTCCTTATCTTTATTATCTGTGTCAGAAGAACTTTCGGAATCTGAATAGATTTGATCAATAGCTTTGCGATTAACTGCTGATATGGATTCTTTTTTATATGCCGCAGTGTCTTTGTTTCCCTCCACAGTTTGCTGTTTTCTACACTTTATTGGCAAAAGTTCAATACTTTCATCACTCGATGAGCTGTCTTTTATTTGTAAATCCTTCGTCTCCAGTTGAGACAACAGTAAACTTGTTGAAGTTTGTAATGTTTTGGTGGCATTACCCTCAGATGTGTTTAGGTCAGTTTGCCTAACAGGGACTGCCACTTTCTGTTTATTTTTATCTGCTTCTGTTTCGATCTCGCTAGAGCTTGAAAGTACAGTTGTTATATCAAATTTTGATTTATCCTTTACAGATGCTATAGCTGCTTGGGTTGTTAATGATGTTTTTGAATCGGACTCCATCTTCGACTGTGTATTACTTTTTCTGCGTTGCTTAGCTCTAATTTCTACTGATCGAGAATAGCTTTCCTTTTTGGACTGCACCAGCTTTTTGGGTGACGTTTTACGGGCTGTTGGCGATTGTGCTTTGCCGTAACTAGATGAGGATCCAGAATCTGATGTACTTGAACCACTTTCAGAACCGGAGCTGCTGCCTGACGACGAACCGTTTTCTGAAGAGGAATCTTCGTCTTCAGATGAAGAACTGCCTGAGGAAGACGAACTGTCATCTGAGCTTTTTGGTACATTTTTTGTTGTTTTTGTCGGTTTCGAGGGAGTACGCATTGTGCTGGTTCGAGGTCTTGTAGACGGCGGTATAATCATAGTAGAATCCGATGCAGCACTCTTAATGCACTTATCAGTTCCAACTGAACTGCGTCTATTGACACCAGATGTTTTTGCTTGGATTTGCTTTTCAACCACAGAATTGCTTGGCACTGGAGCCATTACTGATGTCTTTCCCAATACTACAGCACCATTGTTAATTTTTTTATTTGCGACCGACTTTCCAGCCACACCACTTCCAGAAGTATTTGCAGTGGTAGTTCCTGATTTATTGGCTCGTTTGTTTGGTGAAGTGGACGTTCTAGATGCCTTAGCACCGCTTTTCGGACCACTTTTTGTGTTCCCCAGAAGTTTATTCAAAATGAAATCTAAACTTTGGTACTGAGAGGGTGTATTTTTATCGCATGACGAATAGAATCTGTCGTAAAGGGTTGGCCCGTCATTAGCGTAAATTACAGCATTTTTTAATTGCTCATCGCTTGGGGTGTTCTGTTCACTGGTTCCCAAACTTGCATCGCTAAGTACTGATATTTGCTTGTAGAATACCTGTTCTCGAAGCTTAAACAGAGACCGCGACAGTTTCTCCCGCCTGCTTACCATATAACAAAGATTTCTGACACGTTCCAAGTCTTGTCGTAGGTGAACAACTAGTTTGTGGTTCTCGAGATCTTGTTGTTCCTGTTTTCGAGCAATCATCTCCACATCCTCGGATTTGGGAGGAATAAGAGCACGATTGTGTCTTGATTTTCTCTTTAGTTTCCAATAATTATAAATAGCCTCAATGGCTTCGTCGTCTACATCAAAGAGATGACAACTAACGTCTTTAATGTTGACATGTTTATCAAATTCAGACTCAACCTCCTGTTATTCGAATAGACACGAAACGAAAAAATAAAACAGTTAAGTAATGAAAAACAAAATAAAAAGACTAGAACCGGAAAGTACATACCTGTAACCGACGAGCACGGACTTGGTTGCGTTCCTCGGATGTCATATCAGACTTACGACTCTTTCGCCTTCGACAGTCATCATCTTCGGTTCCAGACCCATTGCCAGTTCCTAATCTAGTTTTACAGCTCGTGCTACTTGCTGCCTTATTATTGGCTTCCTTCTTGCCCTTGCTAACACTGTGCTTGTGACAATACGAGCGCAGCTTAACGCCATCTTCCGCATTCCCCTCTTCAATAATCGCTCGCATCTCCAGTCCATGCTGAAATGCACAAGTAACGTGATATGCTGTCTTGCATGTTTTTACAGAGCACTGTATACAAGCGCCATCACGTCCTCGACAAAGAACGCACAACAGAGCCCACCGACTTGTTGGAATGCTTGATATTTTTGTTATTGGTTCCATGCGATCAACACATCCAATACTGACTTCTGGTATCCAAAGAGCACATGAAACATGTGCCCAATGTTTACCCGACTTGGTTGATTTCATTGCACCGCCTTTGTTTGGGCACAGCACACAGTCGGGTTTAATACCCATTGAACATGTTCGACAAAGCCATTGACCTGCAACAATAAGACAATAATTATACTAACTGCTTACAACAACTTCAAGCAAGCTTATTTTTTTATTACACTGTGCGACGGTGAAAATATTACCTAGGGTTTGACCATCAATTTTACATATTTCGAGCATGCACTCAAAAAATTATATAGTTAAATTCCAGTGAATATTCACTTTAAACAAATGAACTTTTATTTAAAAACCATTCCACTGTTTTTTCATTAAAAATAAAAACACATTACAGTCAATTTTAAATGTTAATTTAATGACTAACCAAAACATTAAAAAACTACTGAATATTCACTTATTTTGTATTGAAAAACAGTAAAACTATAGAAGAAATTTTTTACTGCCGAAAATGAATGTAACAGAAAATTCGTTTTTAAGACAGTAAATTATATTTTTTAAACTACAGAAATAGTAAAAAAATTAAATGCTTTATAAAATAAGTGATTTTTCTTTTAAAATAACTTTACTGATTACTTTTTAAAATAACCTACAAACAGTTAATGACATAATTTTCTTAGTGTGCTAATTCCAATGGTACAAACCATTTTAAAATCCAAGACACAGTTTTTTCGCAAAAATTCTTCAAAAATATTCACGTCCCCGTGAAGTTTTTTTAATAAAAAAATTTGTTGCAAAAAATTCGATCAATTATGATGGAATTAAAGAATTATATATCTGTACATTTTAAGTACAAATTCCGCTAAAAAGTTACGTTAACCGAATAATATCAATTTAAAATTTAAATTGAATATAAAACCACGAATTGTATGTACTCCCTAGTAAAAAAAGAAAAAAAGTTCATGACTAATTATATCCCAAATATGGCGGATACAATTACTTTAATAATTATCTACGGGTATATTTTATGATCTATATATATAATGTGATACGTGAATTGGGTCTATATAATTATATCAGTTGGAGAAAACTGATACAATTAAATAAAATTTAAAACCATTATAACTGATCATATATTGCTCCTTATAACGTCATATAAGTTGGATTACATTTTATATAATCATATGCACTTTATGTTACCCGACTAAAAAAGTTTAGATATAGTAACATATTATTGAATATATTTATATATGGCCATACACAGTACTTTACATAATTATATGTGAATGTATCTTGTATTAAGTTTTACACCCAAAGTTTAATATGGTGCCATATACAGTGACTCAAAGTAATAATGGAACAGCATATATTTGATAGCAGTTCTTTAAAGGAAAAGTTATCAATACTTGACCTGATTATTATCAATCGTCTATTTTTGAAAAAAGTGCTATAAAGGAAATTTTCCAAGCTTTAATTTAAGCTTGATAGCGTCCAGATTGAGCAAATATAAAAAGAGATACGAGGGTCGCACTGGAAAATGAAATTATTTGTAGATATTTTTTTGAAAATTTTTTTAAAATATTTCTAAGTCGATTTTTCCCAAGTTCAAACATTAAAAATTTAAAAAAATATTCAATAATTTTTATTTAGTCATCAGCTTGTTTTTCCAACCACCCAAACAAAAAATAAAATTTTTTAAATACAGTAGAAGAAATCCGCATTTTTTGACCTCCAACTCTTTCGACCACCAATTTGTTGTAAACAATATAAAAAATGCCACTGTATATATATGGTGCCGAATCGGGGGAAAAAAAGTCCCTAGAAAATTTTTTAAAATTTCCAGACACAGATAATTTTTGCGTTTTGGAGTTAAGAATTTCATTAAAAATGATTTAAACAAAAAAAAAATTAGCCAAATTTTGAAAAATTTTACAAGTCCTGAAAAAGTTTTGTAGAAAGTCCTTGAGTTACCTAAATCAAACGGACGTAAAAATTTCTAATTTGATGTGTTTGTTTTTTTTACGTCTTGCGCTACGCATTTGATTCTGGTTCGACCCTAAGAAAATCTAATTGATAATAAAAAAAAACAATAAAATTAAATTAAAAAAGCCCGGTGAAAAATGATACAAATTTGATCATATATGCGTTCATACAGCGTCATGTATGACCATATATGAAGCATATATGAATATATATGACTCTGTTTGAAGGCATACAGTGTTGGAAAAAATAATAGGGACGACGAGTTCAAATTTACTAACTCGTTAAAAACTTTTTCATAAATGTCTCATTTTTTTAGCTTCAACTGAAAAATGATCAGTAATTAAACTGGATTTAATAATCTGTATTGCTTTTTACGATTCTGATTTAATTTAATTTCTTATCGGCAGAATAGTTAGAAAAGTAGTGAATTTATCTGGAAAAAATAATAGGGACGAAATGCCTAAAACGAATTAAAAATTTTTTTGAATTGAGTTTAACGTTAAGTTTTTAAATAATATTATTGAAAAGTGCAAAAAATAATTAAAAATAATAAATCTGTCCATTCTGAAATTATTTTAGCCTTTTTTATATTCGCCAATATTGTAGGATAATGGGTACGAGTGCCCACTGTACGTTTTTTGAACGAAAACACATTTTTAGCTTAAAAGCGGATGGAATATCGATGATGTTAAGTGTCCTAATAATAAAGTGTTCCAAAAACAAACAGCGTATTCATAAGTAAAAGTTAGCAGTTGCTTATACATCGCAGACAACGAGCTGCTTACTAGAATGTGTTTTTTCCTTAGCAAAATGTTAGCATAGAGTTTATTCATAATGATTTTTAAAATCTGTTGACTAAGAACAACCCTGTTTTTGAATATCAACTTGTTTTGGTGTTTCTTCACAATACAGCGGCAAGCAGCAGCCAGTAGGCAGCACAAATAAATATGACTGTATTTAATTATAATCACAATTAAATGCCGTATTTTATATTTCCTTAAATGGAAATAGCATACATCATGCTGCAAATATAAAATATGCTGCTTTTTATTACAATTATAAATAAATACAGTACTTTTTATTATTTTTGCAGTCTGCTGCTTGCTGCTGCATTGCGAAGAAACACATAATTGTCGTGAGAGAACTTTACTCAATTGAGAAAATTAATGAGAGAACTTTAGTCAAGAGTTAACAAACATCTGTTTTTTCTTGTTAGCAAGGGTTTTAAAATTAATTATGAATGAAACTTGTCAAATCCATGCTAACTTTTCGTTTTGAATACTGCTGAAAGTATTTAAAGCGATTCGCTCAAGGAAAAACCCGAAACTAGGGGTGGAAACCGAAAAACATCAAAGTAATTGGACCAAATTCTTCGTTACTATTCAAAAAAGACCCCTTTTATGTCATCTTATGAACTTTGAAAATGAGTTTTGTGAATGAACTACCGAAATCTGTTTTATAAGGTCGAAGTCCAAGGAAAGAACCACCGCTGAGCGTACAACATATACGAAAAAGTTTAGTGTTTGCCAGGCAACACATTGACTGTAAGCATTGGTAATATGTTCCATTGCCTGCAGTTTGAAGTGTCCTTTATTATTAGGACACTTCAGACTATACTATTTGTAATAATATCTGTCAAAATTATGTATAAAATCTATAAAATAGTATGGTGTAAAAACAAATCGGTATAAAACCAAGAGGAATACGGATTGAAAATGACAAGCGCATACGTATTCTCATTTTTAGAAATTTCTCTAAAAATGAGAAAACGTATACGCTTTTCATAAGATCAGGGTTGTATTTTTTTTGATAATATTTAAGATGTGATGTAGGGTTATATAGTCGCAACAAAAAGTCGACTTTTCGACTTTTCGACTTTTTTCAATTTCTAAAAAGTCGATTTTTCGACTTTTCGACTTTTTTCAAATTTTAAAAAGTCGACTTTTCGACCTTTCGACTTTTTAAAAAGTCGGCTTTTTTCGACTTTTCGACTTTTTTCGACTTTTCGACTTTTCGACTTTTTTCGACTTTCTTCGACTTTTTAACTTTTTTCGACCTTTTCAACTTTAAAAAGTCGATTTTTTTGTAAATAAAAGTTTAGTTTTGACTTGTTGTAAGCATTTAGGTGCTATTTTTTCTTGGAAAAGAAATTATTTTCATTTAGCAAAAGTAAAAAAATATCAAAAAAAAATCTAAAAAAGTCGAAAAAGTCGAAAGCAAAAGTCGACTTTTCGACTTTTTAAGAACAAAAAAGTCGATTTCGACTTTTCGACTTTTTTATACAAAAAGTCGATTAATCGACTTTTCGACTTTTCGACTATAGAACCCTGATGTGATGGTGTAAATTCGCAAAGGATTTTTTAAAAGATTTTTTGACAACACTCAGAAAATTATGTAAGTTACTGCATGTTAGTTATTTGTATATTTTACAGTAGTTAGTTGTTTTCAACTACAAAGTCAGTTGTTTTTGTATGAAAAATATCAAACAACTATTTCTGTTAGTTACTTTAAGTCGTTTTTTTGAACAACTAACAAAAAAGTACTGTGATGTAGTAACAGTTATTTAAAGTAGTTAATTTTATTTTTTTTATATCTGAAAAATTTTCAAAGTTTTTTTCCAAAAAATAAAAATAAATTTTCGTTTTTTTTTTTATTTTTCACAACTTTTTGAAAAAAAAAAAATTTGGTCTTCAATTTTTTTTTTGAAAAATTTTTTGAAAAAAAAAAAATTATATGTATGTATATTGATTATTTTATTTTTACTACATTTTAGTTGTTTTGACTACAAATGTTAGTAGTTTTTACTACATAAGTCAGTTGTTTTTTGTCAGTTAAAATAACTTACATTGTTAGTTGATTTAACTGAAAAAGTAGTTGACCCCAAAACAACTTACAAAGTAGTCATTTTAACTGACATTTTCAGTTGATTTTACTAACATAATTTTTTGAGTGAAGCGGAGAAAATTTCGTATTATTTAAGATCAGCGATGCCAATTTAGCGCTTTTCGCGCTAGATTTAGCTCTTTCTGATCACCCAAAAAGCGCATTTTTTAAATCTAGCGCGTTTTTTAAAAAAGCGCTAAACTGGCGCGTTTTCACTTTTTCATTTAGCGCCTTTAGCGCTTTCTTTCTACAATTAATCACTTTGAGAAAAAATGCATATTTTACACCAGAAACGTCCTAATAACAGTCTAAATTCCATGTTTTTCATGTAATTGTTGTAGTACATCCATAGAAATGTAAAACTTTGTTAAAAATTAAAACAAAAAAATGTTTTTTATACTTAATAAAAACTAGAACAAATTTAGTTTAAAATTTTTTTTTTTAACAATTTTTTAGACTCATTCTGCAAATTGGCCTGATATTGTATAAAAATTTATATTAAAACCGTTAAATTCAATATAATTTTTTAGCGCTTTTTGGCGTTTTTTTACTTAATTCAAATTTAGCGCTTTTTAGCTCTTTTTGAGTCACTGTTTTGCGCGTTTTGCCTGTAAAAAGTTGGCATCACTGTTTAAGATACGTATTTTCTTACGACTCAGTATTATAGTCTGAAGTGGGCTTAAAGCCCGTATTTCTCTTGGTTTTATACGATTTGTGTTTACACCATACTATTTTATAGGTTTTACAAAAAATTTTGACAGATATTATTACAAATATTATAGTCTGAAGCCACCTTTACCATCATCGATATTCCATCCGCTTTTAAGCTAAAAATGTGTTTTCGCTCAAAAAACGTACAGTGGGCACCCGTACTCATTATCCTACACTATTGGTGAATATAAAAAAGGCTATAATAATTCCAGAATGGACAGATTTATTATTTTTAATTATTTTTTGCACTTTTTAATAAAATTATTTAAGAATTTAACAATAAACAGCATTAAAAATAATTTTTAATTAATTTTAGCAAGGTTGGCAATCGATACCCACCCAGAATAACGGTATTTGGCTATTGTACCGCAACCAATAAAGATATGGTAATTTTTAAAAGCGATTATGAAAGTAGATGATATTTCTAGTATTTTTGATGTGTTACTTCGTGTTTGTACCGGTTGCTGTTCGAAATATAGGCCAATACCTTTATAATACCGTTTGAAACGGTATTTTAAAGGTATTGGCCTATATAACAAAAACGAACCGGTACAAACACGAAGTAACACATCAAAAATACTAGAAATTTCATCTACTTTCATAATCGCTTTTAAAAATGACAATGTCTTTATTGATTGCGGTACAATAGCCAAATACCGTTATTCTGGGTGGGTATCGATTGCCAACCTTGAATTTTAGGCATTTCGTCCCTATTATTTTTTCCAGATAAATTCACTCCTTTTCTAACTATTCTGCCAATAAGAAATTAAATTAAAGGAGAATTGTAAAAACCAATACAGATTATTAAATCCAGTTTACTGATCATTTTTCAGTTGAAGCTAAAAAAATTAGACATTTATGAAAAAGTTTTTAACGAATTAGTAAATTTTAACACGTCGCACAGTGGACCAAATGTTGAATCTGGTGCGCAGTTGGTCGAAAAATTAAGTTTTTACAATATTGAATTAGTATCGCATATATGATTGCACTATTCCTACCTTACTTAACACTAATAAAATTTCTTTGTTTGTTGCAAAAACACCATCGTAGTAGGCAGCCAAACATGAGTAATTAGTTTTTATAAAAAAATTTCTTCAAGTTCTGTTTAGACGTGTTGATTGTTTAAACTGCTATTTTACGACCTATTGAGGCAATATATCAAATTATTTGTTATATTTTAACCTCAAGGAATGTATATTTGAAGCTAATTTGCGTTGTTGTTCGTAAAAAAACGTAAATTTAAAAGAGAGTCCACAATGGAATTATTTTTTAAGCAAACTTGAATTTTGTTAATAAATTTAGGTACTAATCCCGCTTACTTCTATAGGGGTTTTACATGATTTCAAAAGAATAGATATTGAGCACCAAAATAATAAAAAAAATGGCTGCTGGTTTTTGCTGGTTTTTGTTTTTCAGTCGATCTAGCGATGTCCGTCCGTCTGTCTGTTTAAAACACGATAACTTTCAAACGGCAACTCTGTTGCTGCTGACGCTTGGCATATATATTTTCAATTTTCCTAGTCAGGTTGGTATTGAATATCAGCCAAATCGGTCCAGTGGTTCAGAAGTTGTAAGCAAAAACCGTGAATTTCAGATTGGTGTACCTTAAATTTACGTTAAAAAAAAAACACATAAACGCTTTAAATGACATTGATGAGCCACAAAAATATTTTGCTGAGTATTTTTGATATTCTCAAACATTTCTTAACCCAATGTAAAAATTTTACAAGCAAAAAAAAATTTAAACTCAAAAAAAAATTTTCACTCAAAAAATTATTTTTTTTTACAGAAATGAGTAAAAAAAATATTTTTTTTACTCAAAATAAAATATTTCTTTTCTAAACTGTTTAAAAATCTTTTTAACGTTAAAAAAAAAATACTTTCTCTGCTTATTATTGGCTCTACTTTACCTATATTTTATTATGACAATGTTTCAATAAGTGCCACGCCTCTTAAAATACCGCCCACATTTGGACTATATAGAAGCTCATCTCATTTTCCTTGTGCATTACAAATTTCATGTTTCTAGGTGCTCTCAAAATCGAATTATACTCTCTTGCACGCTAGATTAAGCATTTGGTCCACTGTGCGTCGTCCCTATTATTTTTTCCAACACTGTATATGATTATATTTGCAACATATATGTCCATATACGTAAAATGAGGGCATATGAACATATATAACATATATGCTCCATATATGTCCGCGTATGTCATATATGGGCATATGCCCTCATTTTACGTATATGGACATACTATATGTTTTTTTTTTGACTTAACCAACACTCAGGGGATGTCCCCTATAAATGCAGTGCATTGTGTTGGTAATTAGGAAAATAGGTTATGGGAAGGAGGAAAGAGGGAGTAGTGTTTGTGGATATTAGATTTGAATTTTTCTAGATTGTAGTTAACAGGGAAGACGTCTGCAGGAAGTATATTCCACATACGGATTGTTCGACTTATAAATGAATTTTCTCTGTAATGCGTTGTGCGGTACACTGGGCAATCGACAACAAATGGATGAGCCCTACTAGACAAGCGAGTACTCCGAACAAAAACTCGTGCTCGCGGAATCAATTCGCTTATTTCAGCAGAACACTTACCGTGGTAATATCGATAGAACAGTATTCACATATACAGTGTATCACAGAAGTATTTTGCCTATGCAAAATATAATGGAATATAATAAAAAACGCTTTAAAAAAATATGTATTTTTGAAAATAAATATATGTTTTATTGAATAATAAATAAGGGAAGACTAAACTGTAATTCTGTATTTTTAAACAATTAATTTTAATTTTTTATGCATGAGATTTTTAAGAAAAAAAGTGTCACTAATTTTTCAGCTCACAAAAGTATTTTGCTTTTTTAATTTTAATATATAATTTTTTTAATTTATTAACAAAATTAACAATTTTAATATTTTGAATGGTATTTAGTCTTAGCCAGAACTAATTCTAGACGTCTGGGCATTGATTCCACTAAATTCAAACATTTTTGAATAGGTATTTTGTTCTATTCTACTTACAATGCTTGTTTTAAAGTAGTTTTTCTTGAAATGTTGTGTTACATAATTTTTTCGTCCAAATGATCCCAAAGATTTTCGATAGGTTTCATGTCGGGACTTTGGGGTGGTGTTGCCAGATGTTTGGTGTTGTATAAAAACCACTTTTTAACGTCAAAAGCTGTGTGTTTTGGCTCATTATCAAGTTGGAAGTAAAACCCATTTCGTGATAGCCCCATTTCTTCAGAACTGGCATTTTAATTTTTCCTCAAAAAGAATAAATATCTACATTAGTATCCATAGTTTCATCAATAAACACCAACTGGCCCATTTCAAGGCCTATGGATAGTCATGTAGAGATTTATCCTTTTTGAGGAAAAATTAATATGCCAGTGCTGAACAAATGGGGCTATCGCGAAATGGGTTCTACTTCCAATGTGATAATGAGCCAAAACACACAGCTTTTGACGTTAAAAAGTGGTTTTTATACAACACCAAACCTCTGGCAACACCACCCCAAAGTCCCGACATGAATCCTATCTAAAATATTTGGGCTCATTTGGACGAAAAATCCTGTAGCACAACATTTCAATAAAAACTTCTTTAAAACAGCATTGGAAGAAGAATGGTACAAAATACCTCTCTAAAAATTTTAGAATTAAGTGGAATCAATGCCCAGACGTCTAGAACCAGTTCTGACTAACAATAAACACCATTCAAAATAATAAAATTGTTAATTTTTTTTAATAATTTAAAAAATGATATAGTAAAATTAAAAAAGCAAAATACTTTTGTGAGCTGAAAAATTAGTGAAAATTTCATATTTGCTTAAAAATCTTATGTATAAAAAATTAAAATTATATGTTTAAAAATACAGAATTAAAGTTTGATCTTCCCTTAATTAATATTCAATAAAAGATATATTTATTTTTAAAAATAAATATCATTTTATAGTGTTTATTTATTAAATTTCATTATATTTTGCATAGGCAAAATATTTTTGTGATACACTGTATGTATCCATATATGCTCATTTTTCACCGGGAGGTCAAAAAAGTGAAAAATAGTGTAAATATCAACGCCTGACCGAATTTCCCTCTGCCGCTTTTGTTGTGCGGGAACTCTATCGCGGAACTTACTATTTTGAAATTAAGCCTCAAACTCGTAAGTCATTGTATACTTCCTGACAACTTCGAGGAAATAGAGTTCAAATCAACCACTTCCAGCTAAAAACATAAAATCAAAAGTTCCTCAAATCGCGTCCCCAAAGCTTGGTGGAATGATGAAATCAAAAAACTTCTACGTCTAAGAATGGCCTCACAAAAATCCTTTAACCTTATTAAAAGTGCCTCAAACGCAGAAACCCCACTAGAAGCCGAAAAATTGTTTACAAAGGCAAAAAATTGCTGTTACAAAGGCAAAAAAAAAATCATTTTCTGAAAAAATTGACAAGCTCAACAGTGCTCCTAACACCAAAATCTTTTTATAAATTTGTACGAGGATGCAAAAACTCAGCTTCAACTGTGCAAAGTAAATGGAACGAACAAAACAACTTACCTTTTCTCAACCACATGAAAGATCAAGTTCAAAACAATTCAAATACACATTGTAGTTACCCTGTTTTCAAAGCCTCTCAAAACTTCTCAATGGACGAATTACAAGCGGTGTTAAAAGCGAAATCTAAACCTTCGTCAGCCGGTATTGATAACATTTCATACGAAATGATAAGGTCTCTTTCTGATAACTCAAAATATAACCTACTTTCGGCATTCAACACTTGTTGACAAAATTGCGATATAAGAGATTCGTGGCGCTTAATCAAAATTGTACCAATTCCCAAAAAAGAAAAAGATCTGAATATATTCACCAACTTTAGACCTATTTCCCTAATTCCTGTGTTTATGAAAATCGCCAACTTAATAGTTAAAGAACGGCTGAGCTCTTTTTTAACTTTAAACAACGTTCTGCCAAATCGCACTTTTGCTTATAGAAAGAATTTCTCGTCATCCACTTGCATTAATGAGCTACTCCACACTATACGCACGGCCAAAGAGAATGGAAATGTTATCACCCTAATCTCTCTAGACATATCTAAAGCATATGACTGTGTTAATATTGACACCCTCAGTAAAATCATGATTGAATTAAACTGTCCATCCCATCTCACTACCTGGATTCTAAACTTTTTAAAGAAAATAATTTTGTTTTAGGTGATGAAAGCTGTACTATTTTTAATGGATTACCACAAGGAAGCTGTTTAAGCCCTATACTCTTCAACTTGTATACCATGCGACTTCACGGAATTGCTGATAATAACACTGAAATTTTTCAATTTGCGCATGATCTTATAACACTGTGCAACAAATTTTGGGTCATCGCATTGAGCCTCAATGCCTTCAACGCCATATAAAAGTAGACCATCAAGTGGACAAAATCACCAAAGGGTTTTGCAAAGTCAGTTCGGATTTCTTTTTTATAGCCCACTGAAGTTTTCATTTTTTTATCAAAGGCGTTTGGAAAACGTCAAAAATACTATAATAGGAACACATCTGAGCTTCAAAATATGATTTGATGTCTGCAGTGAAATTTTATGGCGGTTCTTTTCTTAAAACATTTTAACCCTCTAACTGCCATTTTAAGGGGTCATTTTAGTCCTTTTTCAAAAACTAAACACAGAAGTCTAATAAAACGTCCATTTAGAGGGTTAAAATGTTCTACAAATATTTTCCTCATAAAATTTCACTAGGGGTTGTCAAATGGTAAAAGTTTGTGCGACATGCGTAAAGTGCTTAGAAAGGGTCAAGTATAAATAATCAATGTTTGTTATTTTTTTTACCAAAGCAGTGTTAAAAAATATCGACAAAAAACAGTGCAAATATACATTTTAGCTAAAAATGATGTTCTGATGTGTTTTAAAAAATTTAATGATGATTCTTTTCTTTGACCAAATTAACCCTCTAGCTCCCGTTGTAAAGGGTCATTTTTGTCATTTTTTAAAAGAAATACAAAAAAGTCTATAAAAAAAGGCAGTTAGAGGGTTAAAATGTTTTACAAATATTTTCTGCATCAAATTTTACTAGGGCACGTCTAAGACAGAAAGTCCGTCCAGCATATAGAAAATGCTTAAAAATTTTAAAGTATTCAAATTTTTTATTTTTTTTTTTTTTTTTTTTTTGGCCGAAATAAAAAAAAAGTAGTTTGGTATTGCATTTGAGCGAAATCGGTTCAGCGGTTCAAAAGTTATGAACGAAAATATAAAAATACCTCGAAAATTGTGGTACATTCAACATAACCTAAAAACGCAAAATGCTTTAATTCGGCTGCTGGTTGACACATGTGAACAGAATTGATCACCGAATGTTATTTAAACAAGTACAAGTAGTTTTTTTTTATTTTGTTTTTGTTTTTTTTTTCAAATAAACTTTTTACATCGTGGAGGGTATTAATCCATTCGACAAAGTCGAATTTAACTTTGTTACTTGTTTTTTTTTTATATTTCGGCCCAAAAAAATATAAAAAAAAATTTGAATACTTTAAAATTTTTAAGCATTTTCTATATGCTGGGCGAACTTTCTGTCTTAGACGTGCCCTAGTAAAATTTGATGCAGAAATCATTTGTAAAACATTTTAACCCTCTAACTGCCTTTTTTATGGACTTTTTTGTATTCGGCTTTCATTCGGCTGATGCTTAACTCATGTGAACAGAATTGATCACCGAATGGTATTTAAACAAGTACAAACATATTTTTTTACAAAAAAAAATATTTTCGTCGAATTTTTTTTTACCAAAAAATTTTTTTTGTCGATTTTTTTTTTTTTAAATGTTTGTTTTGTTTTTTATCAAGTAAACTTTTTTACATTGTGGAGGGTATCAATACATTCGACAAAGTCGAATTTAACTTTTTTATTTGTTTTTTTTTATTTCGGCCCAAAAAAAAAAATTGAATACTTTAAAATTTTTAAGCATTTTCTATATGCTGGACGGACTTTCTGTCTTAGACGTGCCCTAGTAAAATTTGATGCAGAAAATATTTGTAAAACATTTTAACCCTCTAACTGCCTTTTTTATAGAATTTTTTGTATTTCTTTTAAAAAAGGACAAAAATGACCCTTTAAAACGGGAGCTAGAGGGTTAATTTGGTCAAAGAAAAGAATCATCATAAAATTTTTTAAAACACATCAGAACACCATTTTTAGCTCAAAAGTATATTTGCACTGTTTTTTTGTCGAAATTTTTTAACACTGCTTTGGTAAAAAAAAAATAACAAACATTGATTATTTATACTTGACCCTTTTTAAGCACTTTGCTCATGTCGCACAAACTTTTACCATTTGACAACCCCTAGTGAAATTTTATGAGGAAAATATTTGTAGAACATTTTAACCCTCTAAATGGAAGTTTTATTAGACTTCTGTGTTTAGTTTTTGAAAAAGGACTAAAATGACCCCTTAAAATGGCAGTTAGAGGGTTAAAATGTTCTAAGAAAAGAACCGCCATAAAATTTCACTGAAGACATCAAAACATATTTTGAAGCTCAGATATGTTCTTATTATAGTATTTTTGGCGTTTTCCAAACGCCCTTGATAAAAATATAAAAACTTCAGTGGGCTATAAAAAAGAAATCCGAACTGACTTTGCAAAACCCTTTGGTGATTTTGTTCACTTGATGGTCTACTTTCATGTGGCGTTGAAGCCATTGAGGCTCATTTTTCTTGTTGCACAGTGTAATTGTATCTATCCAAATTAAATCTACAGCTAAATGTTGAAAAAACATGGGCTATGTATGTGGCGAAAGGAAGCAGAAAAGAACTCCAAATCCATAATAACAATCGAAGAATCAAGCAGGTTAAATCCATTAAATTTCTTGGAAGATTTATTAAAGACAGTCTATCGGTCAATGAGCACTACGATGAAATTATAAAAAAATCTCAAGCATCTACCAACGCAATCAAATGGTAACTCCAATAAAAGGAGGAATCCTTCCAAATTTAGCTCTCAACCTCACAAAATCGCTTGCTTTTTCCAAAACAGAATACGCAATTTCATCAATGGCGCACATGCCAAAATATATTCATAAAAAAATACAGTCTTTTCAAAACCAAATGCTAAGAAGAAGTCTAGGACTAAATCCATCAACACCTGTACACAATATTTATGCACTTGCGCTAACACTTCCTCCTAATTCAAGAGCACTATATTTATCATCAAAAGAACTCCTTAAACTTAAAATTTTTAACAATCCAGCATATGAACTTATCACTTCAAATCCCTGTAGAAAATCAAGTATGGGCTTTACGTACCTAAGATACAAAGACATTTTTGATGACCTATATCCAAATTTTACAGCGGCAACATAAAAAAAATACAAATTGTTCTATATTCCTTCAAAGGTTCAAAAGCAAACACTCCAAATGAAGTCTTTAGAGCGATTTACACAGAAAAGATATGTCAGCTGAAAGCCGAAGGTGGTGACATTTTGGCCACTGATGCATCCATCATGGATCATTCTACTGGATGTGCTGTTTGCAACATCTCGTCGGAGCAACATTATAAATTTAAAATCAACAACAGAGTGTCGTCCCTTACAGGAGAAATCTGCGCTCTGGAAAAAGCCATCGAAATAATATTTGATGAAGGTATTGACAGAGCAGCAATCTTCACAGATAGCAAAAATGCTTGTCTTCTACTAAAAAATAATTCCGCTTTTAACTTTCTGGTCGATAAAATCATTAAGAAAATTGAAGATTCAGAAATCTCATCAGTGTATTTCATCTGGACCCCTTCCCATGTTGGACTCCCTTTCAATGAAGAAGATGACCGTCAAGCTAAACTTGCAGTAAATGACGGCACTGTTATTACATTACAACTATTATTAAAGGACGCATGTACCAAAGTTTATAACAGCCTCTGGGATGATTGGAATACAGAATATAAATCAATATCACAATCAAAAGGTCAAACCTTTATCGTATTTTCCCTAATCTACCTAAAAAACATTGGTTTAAGAATTCTTCGCTCAAACCTGCTGAGATCAAACTTATAAACAGACTCTTAGGCTGCGTTTTTGACATATCGCTTTAACTTAGTTTAACCGAGTTTTATTGAACTTTATAAAAATAAAACCAAGTTTAACCGGGAGTTTTATTAAACTTAATAAAAATAAAACCAAGTTTAACCAAGCATTTTGTTTTTCAGTTCAAGTTTAGCAAATGTCGATTAACGCGGTATTGCCATACCAAATGCCACATTTCCAATTAGAATAGTTGCCATCATCGCACATTTTTCGAATAAAATACCACAACATGGCAATACTAATCAGTATATTTAAAAATCAGAGGTGTTTTTTTGACGTTTTTGTACCTTAGTTTAACTCTCCAACATTGGTGAGTTTATTGAAATATTTGTGTAGTGACCCATATGTATGCAGATTTGCATTCTCAATTATTAAAACTATAAATCATATGTTTTCTTTATTTTGACATTTCACAAAATTGTAATCCTACATTTTCCTTTTATCTTCTTCCCCCGGTTTAATCTTGTAACAAGATAAGTTGATACAAATAAAGAGACTAATTAATAATCTAAATAATACTAAATCATCATAGTGTTTTTCTATAGGTTATGGGCCCAGGCACCACAATTAAAGTATTTTGAATCGTTATAAAATAAAATTTTACGGAAAATGACGACCGAAATAAAAACATCAGTGGCTAAATTAAGAGATTAATTACAATTGGAGCGGGAAGCGGAAAAACGCGTCAACAATCGAGCGATTAATTTAAATAAAGCGTCAAGCGGTTTGCGGTTTTTCCTACATTATTTTTTACATACATACTTGAAAATGCACATATATTTGATGTGATAATTATTTTAATTTTATTTAGAATTTTTACTTTTGGCAAGAACATTTTTTTTTTATATTTAAACAATAATTTTTTTTTAATATTAAAGAACTCATTCAATTAAGATCGAGATACAAAATCTTATAAAACAGTTAAATAACAAGAAAATAATTAAATAGAACAGCACAATTAATTTATTCAAAACAATAAAAAATAAAATACACAATAGGTAAAACACATTTTACATATTGCATCTTTTAAAACTTGAAAAATTCATAAAAACATATTTTTTTTAACAATTTCTATTAAGTTTTCAGCAAACTCCATTGTTTAAATAATTTTCTATATTTTTTTTTTACAATTCCCAAGAATTTTTTTTTTTCATGTTTTGCTTCGTTGTTTATTTCCATCTGCCAAAAAATTTGTACTAAAACTATATTTTACAACACTGTACTGAAAAACAATACTTCTTTTGCTTAAAGTCCGGCAACGCCAAAAAATTAAATGAGAGGGAAATTGAGAGAGAGAGAAAAAACGCCATGAAAATAGAATAGAATCTATTTAGAGAATAATCACAATTCGAGCGGGAAGCGTTTTTCCGCAACTGTTTACACACGTTTTGTATTAAAACAAAAAACCGCCGCGTTTTTCCGCCAAACTAGGTCCAATTCTATTTATATGAGGACAATTGCGGAAAACCGCTTGCCGCTCCAATTGTGATTATTGTCCCAAACGGAAAAACGCCGCGGAATTTTGTTTTCATACAAAATGTATGGGGAGAGTGGCGGAAAACCGCTTCCCGCTCCAATTGTGATTATTCTCTAAATTCTGAAAATTATTTCACATGAAAATTCAAGTTAGAGATGCTGCTGATCAAAGAAGGAGCTTGGGAAGTTTTAAGTAAGAAAAAACCAGAAGACAATGCAATTGAATGGATAAGAAAAGATAACATCGCCAGGGCAACGATATCTTTATCTGTGGAAGATGACCAATTACATCTAATAAGGCAATGTACAACAGCAGCGCAAATGTGGCAGAATCTTCGAAATTATCACGAAAGAAAAACATTAAGCAACAAAGTAAGCGTGATGAGGCAAATTTGCTGCATGAAATTAGATGATGATGATGACATCAAAACTCATGTTGGTTTGATGCGCGATTTATTTTTAAAATTGCAAAATCTTGGAGAAAATGCTTTTGATGAAAAGTGGAACATTGCAATGCTTCTAAACAGTTTACCTAACAGTTACAACAATTTGATAACTGCCTTTGAGTCTCGTACAGAAGATGAATTGACAGTTGGTTATGTAGAGTCAAAATTAATCGAAGAGTACATTAGACGTAAAGGTGATAAAGCTAATACACAAAAGGCAATGGTGATTGCAAGCAAAAAGCATAATTTAAATATGGAATGTTTCTTTTGCCACAAAAAAGGTCACTAAAAGAAAAATTGTATACGCTATAATGAGTGGAAAAATAAACAACAACAACCACAACAGAAGGTTAATAAAATTTCTGATGATGATTTTTGTTTGATAGCTGCAAATAGTGATTCGTGTTTTGTAGCAACAGATGGTTCTGGCAAGTGGATCATAGATTCTGGAGCATCGTGTCATATTTGTAACGATGAGAAGGTGTTTATAAGGTTGAATAAAAATATAACAAAACCAGTATATCTTGCAAATGATGAAAAGGTAATATCCAGTGGCGAGGGAGCAGTTAAAATTAAACTAAAGAAAAATGATCATGAATACAACAACATTACTCTAGAAAACGTTTTATATATACCCGCAATAAACAGTAACATTTTGTCTGTAAAACAACTAACCGAAAAGGGTTGCCATGTTAATTTTAATAATTATAAATGTGTCGTGCGGAAAGATGGTAATTTGGTATTTCTTGCCAAAACTGAATCAGGCTTGCATATATGCAAACTTGAAGAGCGTTTAAATCAACTTTATTCATGCGGGGATAATTGTGTTCACTGTTGGCATAAAGTTTTGGGCCATAGGCATACAGATGCGATTAAAGCTATGGATTCAAAACAACTAGCAACAGGTTTAAATTTGAAATCTTGTAAAAACAACGATTGCTGTAAAATCTGTCCAGTTGGAAAGTCATCGAGAACACCATTTCCTAAAAAGACTGGGGTAAGTTCAACGAAAGTTTTTGAGTTAATTCATACCGATTTATGTGGACTAGTGCCTACTGTCAGTACCGTAGTACCGGGAATACCGGTATTCCCGGTTCTCGGTATTACCGGGAAATGGTACCGGTTTCCCGGTTCTTAGTTCATTCCCGGTATTCCCGGGAATACCGGTATTCCCGGTTCCGGTTCTGACGGTATTCCCGGGACTACCGTTATGTAGATTTTGTAAAATTTTGCACAATTTTTTCTTTTTGCACAATTTTTTCTTTGCTTTGACCAAAAAAAAATACAAAACATGTAAAAAAACACCATTTACATTTTATTTTTTTAATTAAAGAAAAAATAGTAACAAGATTTTTAAATAATTTTACAAACACAACTAAATATTACTGAAATACTGAATAAATAGTGTAATTTAAATATTTTATGGTATAGTATTTTTTTGGTTTTTGAGAACCGGTACCAGGATCAGAACCGGGAATACCGGTATTCCCGGGAATATATCTAGAACCGGGAAACCGGTTCCAGAACCGGGAATACCGGTATTCCCGGGAATACCGAGAACCGGGAAATGGGGGGGCACTAATGTGGACCCATGGAAACATCTACACCCAGTGGTAACCGATATATTTTAACGTTTATAGACGATTTTAGTCGATATTGTTACATTGATTTAATTAAAAACAAATTTATTTAAATAAAAACAAAAAGAATTATATTTCATTAATAAAGAACAAATTTGGTGAGAAACCTCAAATATTTAGATCAGATCGAGGTAAAGAATGTGTAAATAAGGAACATTTTTAGAGCGTGAGGGTATACAAATACAATATACTGCTGGCTATAGTCCTGAACAGAATGGCGTCGCCGAACGGAAAAACCGGTCTCTCATTGAAATGGTTAGATGCATGCTCGCAGAAGCTAAGTTACCAAAGGCGCTATGGGGCGAAGCGGTGTCTACAGCTAACTACCTTCAAAACAGAATTATAACTCGAATAACAGGCACTACTCCCTATGAAAAGGTATCACATAAAGTTCCAGATTTAAGTCATTTAAAAATATTCGGTGAGTCAGGTTTTGTACACATTCCCAAAGTAAAAAGAAGCAAATTAAGTGAAAAATCTACGAAGATGATTTTTGTTGGCTACGACCACAACTCTAAAGCTTATCGTATGTTAAATAAGGATTACAAAATTTACATTTCAAAAGACGTGAAGTTTACAGACAAAATAGATGGTTTTACAGATTATGAAATTACACCTGATTCGTACAATGAATTTATTTTTAAAAGATACGATGATAAAGATGAAGACAACAACAACAACAGTGATGATGAATTTCATGACACTCTTGATTTTGATGTCGAGCTGTCGTCATCATCAGAATCCAGTATGGACGTTGAAAACGATCAAGATGATACATAAAATTTAAGAAGGTCAGATCGCAAAACAAAAGGAAAAATTCCAGAACGTTATTTAAATTTAATAAAAGATGATATTCCTACAACTTATGAGGAAGCAGCAATGTGTGATGCTCGTGAAAGTTGGGTTGCGGCCATGAAAAAGGAAATACATTCCATGAACGCAAATGATACTTGGGCATTGGTGAATAGGCCAAAAGATAAAAATGTAATTGGATGCAAATGGGTATTCAAGAAAAAGCTAGATGGTGAAGGTGTACAGTATAAAGCGAGGCTTGTAGCACGAGGTTTCTCACAACAATATGGTATAGACTACAATGAAGTTTTTGCACCAGTCGCTTCACATACAACATTAAGGACCCTCCTTGCAATAAGTGGTAAAAGAAATTTGAAAATACATCATATAGACTGCAAAACAGCTTTTCTTAATAGTGATCTAAATGAAAAAATTTTTATGGAACAACCAAAAGGTTTTATCGTAAATGGTAATGAAAACAAGGTATGTCTACTTAAAAAATCTGTATATGGTCTTAAGGGCAGTTTACACGTTAACTACCCTTGACCACCCTTATCTACTATTTCCCAGTATTGGTGATACGGTTTGCCGGGTTTAAATAATTTTGTATGAAAAATTATTTGAATTTGACAATTGCTATCCTCCAATACTGGGAAATAATAGATAAGGGTAGTCAAGGGTAGTTAACGTGTAAATTAAGCTTTAAACAATCTGCCAGATCGTGGAACCAAACAATACATAATGTTTTGATAAAGTCAAATTTTCAACAAAGTGGTTCGGATCCTTGTTTATATTCATGTTCAGAAGGGGTAGACTTGACATTCGTGTTAATCTACGTCGACGACATTCTAATTTCTTCTAAGGAAGAACCAGCAATAACAAAAATAAAGAAAATTTTTAAAAATGCATTTCAAATTCGTGATTTAGGACCAATAAAAAATTATCTAGGCTTACAAGTACACCGTTCAACAGATGGCTCCTATTCAATATCACAAACGGAATACATTCAAAAGGTTTCAAAAGAAAATGAACTTCAAGATTCCAAACCATCATCAATTCCATTAGAAGTGTCTTATGCAAAATCAAATATATATAAATATATTTCATGGGCTTGCCGAAAGCAAACATGTGTGGCTCTATCTTCTACAGAAGCCGAATTCGTAGCGCTTGCTGAATTATCGAAAGAAGGTTTGTGGCTTAAGGAACTATTGCTAAATTTTGGAGAGGAGATCAACAGACCAATTGTTATAAACGAAGACAATCAAAGTTGCATAAAAATCATCGAAGGCTTTAAGCTAAATAATAGAACAAAACACATCAATATTAAATATCATTTTGTGAAAGATTATGTTGCTAAAGATGTCATCAAATGCAAATACTGTTCAACCAATGAGATGCACGCTGACTTATTAACAAAACCACTCACACCACACAGAATCAAGCACTTAAGATCGGAGTTGAAGATTTTAACAATTTAGAATGAGAAGGGGTATTGAAATATTTGTGTAGTGACCCATATGTATGCAGATTTGCATTCTCAATTATTAAAACTATAAATCATATGTTTTCTTTATTTTGACATTTCACAAAGTTGTAATCCTACCTTTTCCTTTTATCTTCTTCCCCCGGTTTAATCTTGTAACAAGATAAGTTGATACAAATAAAGAGACTAATTAATAATCTAAATAATACTAAATCATCATAGTGTTTTTCTATAGAGTTAAACTTAAAATAAACCACATCTCAAAAACAGAATTTGTGGTTTTAACTCAGCTTAAACCTAAAACCAATAAATTTTACAACTAAAAAACTCAGCCTTAGTGGGCCACACTTACAACAAACCTTTTCATTATCAAAACAACTTCAAGCCTTCACCGAACTGCGACGATTGCAACACTCTAGAGACGGATGATCATCTTGTTTTTACCTGTCCTAGATTCGCAGACATTCGAAAAGATTTTGATTTCTTCAACAAATACGATAATCTTCACGATTTGCTATCTACATTTCAAGATGAAATCTTCAAAAAACTCGTTAAATTCTTTCAAAGGTGTTACATCGACATATAATCGTTCACAATTCAACTATCAGGATGTAAAATCGATCCACATATATACGGCAATATATTGGTGCCAACAGATGTTAAAAATAAATATCTACAAGCTGTGCATAATTATCAAAAAGGATAACTCTACAAGCTGTGCATAATATCAATAAATATTTTCAGTCCTGGCATAAAAGTATTTTTATCATATACTTACGCCAGCCATCCCGTTTGCATTGCAAACAAACCAATACACAAAAAAAAAATAACAAAAATTGTAACCGTTCTCCAACTTAATGCTAATTTGCAAAAAAAAAAAATTAAATGACCTGAATTTATCAAAAAACTAACTCTGACATTTGGAGCACAGATTCGGAATCAGCATACCAAAATCTCCTAGAAACCATGTACGGCATTCTATAAGCATCAAATTTCTTAAATTTTGTTCCTCCGTGTTATTTGCAACATGAGACCTGTATTATTGTTACTTTTCGAGCTATATATATTTATCTCTAGAGTCCGACCGAAACCAGTTTTCGAGGCCGAACCGAAACCGAACCGAATATTCGGGCGAAAAAGTAATATTCGGCCGAAACCGAACCGAAACCGAAACTTAAAAAAAAAATACCGCCTGGCATGAATAAAATTTTTAAAAAGTTGTTAAAGATAAATATACAGCATATAATGCTTTTAAACCATAGGAATTGTTGTATTTTTGAAAAAAAAAAAAAAATGTTTTTAAAAAACTTACAAAAAAAATGTATATTTCGTTTGTAGATTAGGAGAAAAAATTTTTTTAACTGAAACAGTTTTACATTTATTGCATAAACTTGTAACATTTTCTTCAATTGAACTGAAACAAGTGTAATGAAATACGAAATCAAAAAAATTCAGCGACTTTTTTACATATTTTTTAAAATACCAAAAAGTTTCGGTTTCGGCTAATATTCGGCCAAAATTTTGCCAAATACCGAATAGTGGCCGAAACCCCATTATTCGGCCGAAACCGATACCGAAACCGAATATTCGGTCGGACTCTATTTATCTCAGAGCACTTTTGTCAAATTTATATGATTTTTCCAATTTTCAAGACCCCATATCTCGGGAAGAAAAACTACCAGAAGTCCAAAATTTAGGCACTATGATTTTTTTGTAAGGGCCCAACTATATTCCTAGTTTCATCAAATTCGAAAGGGGTAAGGCCAAAAATGCTACTTTTTTCGGTTGAATTGAAGTGTTTTAACTCTTAGGAAAAAATCAAGATGACGAATGAAAAGTTTTAGTAAAAAATATGCTGTCATTCCAAGCAATCAATGTGACCATGACATTTAAACTTCACTTATCAAATGATTATTTACATTTGGCAGAGTTCTAAAAAGAATTGCCAACAGAGTCTTTCAGATTTTGGGGGTCTCAATATGTTCAAGATTTTAGTGCAGCACTGTGTAATAAAAATTAATAATAATAATTGTAACGCGTGTATTATTCCGGGAAATACAACAATTGGCGACGAGTGTAAAATTATTTTCGATTATTAATTTTTTTGTACAATTAATAATATTTTTTTTCTTGTTGAAGCAAGTGCAAGCTTACAAGGAAAATGGATGCCGTACAATTCGCCCAGTTTATGAAAGTTCAACAGGATTTAGTAGTCCAAATGTCTAAGTTGTCTGTTAGTACTTCTTCAAATGCAGTGCAAGGCAATAACATTATCAACATGGCTTGGTTCCTAACTTTGAAGCTTTTGATACGACAAAGGAGACGTACCCTAATTACATCCAGCGGTTCAAAAATTACGTAAACATGAAAGGTGTTGATGTTAATAAGGAGTACTGTACGAAGCTCCTTTTAAATTCGATTGGTGTTACCAATCGAATTACTTTCGGTACCGCATTAGCGGCACCAAAAGTAGCGAAAGAGTTACAGTTAGGGCTTCCAATCGGGATTGGTTTTTCTGAATCCCGGGATTCGGGATTGAAGAATAATTTTCGGGATCCCGATTTCAGGATCCCGATTTCGGGATCCCGGGATTTTCGGGATATTTTGAATCCCGGGATTCACGGGATTTTTTGGAAATTTTCGCGATTTTTCGGGATTTTCAAAAATTTTTAGTATTTTTTGTCAATTTAACAAATTCAAGCATTCGTAAAAATTAGCAAAGTTTTGTTGACGTTGTGAACTTCAAAAAAAGTTCGGGATTCCTCCTGTGAAGAATATCCGTATTCGGTTATCTTTCTTATCTTTCGTCGTGGCTCATCGTTATCAAGTTTTAGTGAGCGTGAGTTGAAAAAAAAAAAAAAAAATAAATGAATTTTAAAATTTTTGCATAAGTGATTAATTTTTTGCAAATTTTTTTATTTTTTTTTAAATTTATTTTATTTTTTTTAATTTATTTTTTTTTTTTGCAAAAAAAAATATTTTTTAGCAATGTTTTTTTTTTGGTAAAAAATGTGTTAGCGAGAATGCGAGAGTAGAGTTTGCATGACTCACGCGTGAGCGTAAATGATAAGTGAGTGATTCCATTATTGTTTGCGTGAGCGTGACTGAGTGCTAGTCAAAACCCACTTACGCCTTAAAAAAAAAAATTTAGTAAACATAAAATTAAAAAATTTTAAGATGTGTCAAAAGCCATTTACGGCAATATTCTTCTTGTAAGAGTAAACGTTTCACCTTTTTCTATAACAAAAACATGGTACCTGACGGAACTTTTGTCGATTTTTTTTATTTTGTTCCACAAAATTCATATTTTATTCAAATTATTTAAAAAAAATCTAAAAATAACAAAAAATATTGAAAAAATAAAAAAATCGGGATCCCGAAAATCCCGGGATTGAAAATCAGAAATCCCGAGATTCGGGATTTGCCTAATCCCGAAAATCCCGGGATTTCCGGGATCGGGATATCCCGATTGGAAGCCCTAGTTACAGTACAATGAGTTGTTGAAGCTGTTGGAAAATTATTTGGCTCCAAAAAGAAACGTTCTTGTGGCACAACACAAATTCCTATCGAAATATCAGGGTGAAGGACAGTCAGTGGCAGATTTTGTGGCGACCTTCGCACTAATATTATCGATTGTGAATTTGTGTCAAGAGTGCAATTCCAAAAGTTCAATTGCTGATGTGTTTTTGAGGGTACAATTTATCCGTGGTATTAATGACAACGGAATGCATGAGCAGCTGCTTCAATATAAATATTCTAAATTCGAAGAAATCGTTTTAAAGGCGTTGGCCGTGGAGGCAGCGAAATATGATTCCAAAGAGTTGTCACATGCTCTTACAAATTCATCCAGTGTAACTATAAATAAAATTTTCAATAAAAGAACTATAAATCTTACTAGACCTCAACAACCCCAACACAAACGGAAAATAAATAATGAGCAATTAGGTATTGCGGGGTTATGTTTAAGATGTGGCAAAAATTATCATTTTGCGAAGGAGTGTCGCTCCAGTCCAAAATTAAAATGCAATTTGTAAGCAAAGCACGAGACTGTAGCTAAAGTCTGCATTGCTTCGCTTTTGGCGAATAGTCCTAGTGCCTAAAAATAAACCCAGTATACGGAGAAATTCAACAAATCAAGTGCGTGTCAATAATTCTGATCTGGATTAAATATCATACTTAAGACTAAAGAAGTTTTGTTCATGGACAAACGTAATAAGTAGGGCAAGTACTTTCATGCATCTAAAAAATGAAAATATGTGCCTATAATATGCGTCTAAAAATCCAAAATATGCAATAAAAACTTTAAAAATATGCATCTAAAAATTATTAATGGAATTCACGTCAGAAATTTTAGTCTTGCAAAATTGAGCAATGTCAAAATTGCAACCTTTTTTGCTTTTTTCTTTGTGAATAAAAGCAATTGTATTTATATTAAAATAAATAATATTTTCTTGCAACTACGCATCATATAAAAGGTAATAGAAAAATAAAAATTTTATTAAATTTTTTTTTTTTTTAAATGTTGCAATATTGCACTGTTGCAAGGGTCAAAAAATTCTAAAGTGAATACCCTGATTGTTTTTACCAAAAAAAATAAATTGTTTTTAATAAAATGTATTTTGAAATCATAATATTTTCAAATTTTTCAAAAACAAAATAAATTGAATATATCGTCACCTTAATTGTAAAGGGCTCCTGCAATATTTTTTTTGTAAATGATTTTTTTTTTGTTATGTATAAAGATTATTAAAAACAACTAAGATACGCTTTAATAACTCTAACAAAATCGTGTTAAATATGATGAAGCCAAATTCCAATTAATATTTAAAAAAAAAAATTATATTTGTGGAAGAAAAATTTATATTGTAGCATTTTTCAATTCAGGTAACGAAATATATATAACAGGTAGTGTCCGACCGAACAGTTCGTCCAAAAAACGTCATTTAATCAAAAATTTGGTATTTGGAAGTACTATTAACAACTTTTTTTATATGGGGTAGAATTGTTGAGGCGATGGAAGATGATTCTGAGTGTAAAATTTAAGAACTAGTACGAAGTTAAGCCACAATTTCGAAGTTCGGTAATCGAACTTTTTTCAATTTTGCCGAACGTTAGGTTACCGAACATCTAAATTGGTGCTTAACTTCGTTCTCGGCATTAAATTTGAAAGTCAGAATAGACTTCTATCGACTAAACAAAAGGCCATCAGAAAAAGCTGATAAAAATGCTTGCAAATATTAATTTTTGGCCAGTACCGTTTTTTGGCCGAACTGTTCGGTCGGACACCAATAACAGGACAATTAAAATAAAAAATAATTTAAATTTGTTTTTAAATAAACACATTTATTATCAAAGTTTGGCTAAAGGGGTAATGTGCTAGACCAGTGAACACAAGGTTCTGAGTTCTCGGACCAAGTGAGGTAGATTAAAATAGTAAGTTTTAAAAAATTAAATTTAAGAAATGGACAAATAAAAATAGTAAGTAGTGTAAATTAAAACATGTGATTAAAAAATTTTAATTTTTTGAACGATCTCAGACGTACTATGTACATGTCATAATGTAGTCAGCACTATTGACTACCTGCATAGTCAATACTTGAAAAAGTCAGGAGGTATCATGAGGTTTTTTGTATGGTCAGAGATTTTTCAGTCAGCAGGTACACTGACATTGTCATTAGGAAGTCTTTGAGATGTCTTAATGACATTTCTAATTGGGCATATATGCATAAAGAAAAGGACATTTCTTGCATCTTAAAAGATTGAGTAAAATATTTTACGTTGCCTACTAGCTTTCTATAATGCTTTATTTGGCGCTGAGCAAAAAACTAATTGAAAAAAAAAAATTAAGTTTTAATGTGTTCGGAACTTGAAAAAAAATTTGAATCGGTCCATGTTTGGACTATTTAACTATTCGAGTTAAAAACATAACGGTCTTTTTAATAGAATTATTAATTGATAGATAAATAAATAAAATAGCCTACCTGATGGAATTGCTGTAATGCCATAGCAAGCCTGATGGACACAAATATTGCAGTTATCACAGAAAACCATTTCGTTAGCTTCCTCCGAATCAGGTGAACGACATACATCACAAATGACATTTTCGTCATATTCTATACCAAGGCCCTCTTCATTTTTTAGTATGACCTGTATTTGCTCCCAACAACGAACCTTAAAATTATTTAAAATTAAGTAAAACATTGAGCTTAGAAATATGTTTATTATGATTATTGCATTTTTTTATCAACATACCTCTAACTCTTCAATTACCCGCTCAAATTGAGTTTCACTAATAGCAAAAGCGCCATAATGTGTACGATCAAAGTTGTAAAGTTTCAACCAAGATTCATCGACCTGGTCAATATCATAAGCGCAGGTATTCTCAGCTAAAGCAACCACATTTGTAAGACAGTGTAAATCCGGAGTGTACGTATCGTCTTTGGTTATGCGCAGGAAGCGATTTTTTGGACTAACAAAATAAAATATGTTTTATGTTAAAAAAATTCAGCAAACAGAGCTATATATATACGACTTACAGTTTAAAGTCATGAGCAGGTGTCACTATAGGTTCAGTTAGCACTTCAACATATGGTTCTGGTAGGGAATCAGGATTAACAGGTACCTGAACTCCACGTTCCCATTCTTGTTTCCATTGGTCGTTAACAACCAGATATTCATAGTTGGCCAATTGTTCCGAATCTGGTAGTTTCATGGCGCTGATGAGATCCTTACTGTGAACAAAAAAAAAAATATCGTTGTAAAAATCCTGCATGACATGCAAAACTAAACCATAATACTTACCGATAGAGCTCAGCAGGTGCTTCAGTAGAACTCCGATTGTAAATCGTTGACATTTTTATATCTGACACCGATCGCGCTTGCCAGGCAGCTGCCGACGACGAGCCCTGAATACCTGCTGCCTTAGCACTAGTAGAGCTGTTAACTTCTTCTAACCCACCACCCGAAGCATGTTGGCTGGGATCGTGATCGATAGGTGCAGTATTGCTAGCAATTAATGACCTTACGCAGTTAGGATTTAGTTGGCTACCAATAAAAGGTGTATTATAACTTGATCCACCTCCACTGCCACCACTACCACCTAATCCTCCACCACCACCATTAGGAGGTCGGCCTTTACGTCGCTTAGTGGGTGGAGGCTGCGGTTCGACATCGAGTCGTGGATGATGCAAATGATTGCCGCGTTTACCTCTTTGTGACATATTTCGATCAGGATAAACGACGGCAAACACATGTATTTATTTATTTCGTTGTTTAATATCTAGACACTATTCTTGAAAATTTTGATTCCAACCTCCAAGTTATTTCTTTTTGTGTCAGTTGTTTAGTTAATAGTACGTAAATTCTTTATTTTTGTTGTTATTGATAGTTTATATTTTGCAGAGCGTTTATTATGACACTAGTCCACGGTAGATATTGGATATTTTTTTAATTCCTAAAATTTTAATAACTTAAGTAGATTGCTGATTTTTGTTAAATGTTTTTGGCATACTTACTACATGATTAAACATATCAAGACATGTGAGTGCCGAAGGAAAATCCTATATGGTTTAATAAAGAAGCAATGGAACATAGGTTTTTGCAATGCTTCTTCTTCCTTATGCCTTTACTAATTTAGGTTCTGGATATTATTATTGAAAAATATTGATAGTTGATGATTGATTGTAAGGTGGTTGTTTCCATTAGTGTGCATTGAACACACTTGTGCGCAAAGGCGTGTGCTTTTTCTATTAATTTTTTATTATGTATTTTTTTTAAAAGAATTTCTTTTCGATTCAGTGAAAAAAAATTGGAGTCTGATGATTTTTCTTCACTATTTAAAAACTACGATTTTTCGTATTCTGTTTTCTTTATGCAAAATATTTCTTAGTTTTATTTCAAACACTTTTTTAGTCACTTTCTTTTCTATTGTTTCTTCTTTTTTTAAAATTCTTTGCTTTGCAATTTCCGCCTTCTTACTGTGCACTTATATTCTTCGTCCATTCCCACGAATAATTTTGTATGTATTTTGTATGATGTATTTTAATTGTACGCCACTATATTTAATGTTTTCAATATTCTTAGTACATTGATGAATTTTAGTAAAGTTTATTGTTTTTGTTTTTTTTATATACCATACTTCTTGATTTCCTAAATTTCCTATTTTTTAAGATTAAATATATTAACAAGGAACGAAAAGAAAATTCTTTGTAAAAAAAACCGAGTTGAGTTTCTTTTTTTTTATCTTCTTCTTCTTTGACTTCTACTTTATTTTTCGCCACAATCAGTGTTGCCAGAAAATATTTGCCTCTTATCCCTCAATTTCACAAATTAAATCTCCAAAAATATACTAAAGATTATATAAAATCCCTAAAGTTGTCCCCAATTTTGAAATAAAAATTCAAACAGAAAGTGTATTTAAAAAAAAAATCCAATGTTTGTTAAATTATAAATTTAAAAACTAAATGAGTCCAAAAAGAACATATCGCTTATTTACTTGTATAGTGTCATAACTAAAAAAACGTGATTTTTGAGTTAACGATACAGAATTAGGCTTTATATTGTGTCCAAAATTCGTATAAATATATTTTAAACTCACCGTTTGAGAGGAGAACATGCCATTAAAACATTTTCTTTGCAATGTAAAAAAAATTTCAATTGTAAACTTAAACCACAAATTTTTTTGTAAGAAAAGAACTTTTTCTTTTATATTTCATTAACAATAAGAAAATAGTTTTTTTGTAAAATACGAGTTTCTCAAACTGGAGTTATTGATTCTTAATTTTTTTAGACCCTTGCTAAAAATACAAAATTGTGAGTTAAAAAAATTAACATAGAAATATTTAATTTTTTTTTTTAATTCGAAAAAATCGATTATTAATTTTTTAAAAACACAAAAAAAAAGTGGTGTAGTTTAAAAAGCTATAACTTAAGTAAACACAGAATTTTGCAAATGTATTTAAAAAAAAATCTCAATTAAAAAAATGTATTTTAAGTGCAATTTTTGAGTGCATTAAAATTGCATTTTTCATTTCTTGGTAATCATTTCTGATCAGGTTTAAGGGTGTTTTTCTTTTATTTTCGGAATAAAAAATCGATGAAGATAGTAAAATTCGATATAAAAAGCCGTAGTTCGGGACCTGGTTTCCAAATTTTTGAGAAAATTGAGGTCAAAGTTTACAAAAATTGTGTTTTATTTTTTTGAATTTTTTTTACTTGAAATTTTTTGTATGCGTTTGGGATCTGACCACACGGTTTCGATTAATCTTTCAATGCTGCTTCTGAACTTGGTTTCCAAATTTTTCCATTACTCCAGATTTTTGAAAAAACTGAGGTCAAAGTTTACGTTAATATTTTTATTTCGCGAAAAATTTGAAATATTGAAAATGGGTCGCAAAGCAAAAGTTAGTGAGAAGCTCTGGGCTAGATCATACACCGAAAAAATTTTCCAGTTGAAGAATTTTCCAGTTAAAAAACCATTTTATTCAAAAACCTAATGTAGTAATAAATAACTGGGATTTCAGTATAATATAACAGAGTTTTAGTTGCCCTGTGTTTCAATTTATTTCATTTTGTCAAAATTATTTAAAAAAAAATACAAACAAATACAATACAACAAAAAAAAAAAATTCATAAATAAATAAATATTGGCAAATTTGAACTTTAAATTAATTTACATAGAGTATACATAGAGGCGAAGGCGTCAAAAATCGAGTTGTCAAAGTACAACTTGTATACATGTATTTGTTGACAAAGAACGACTCGTATTCGGCAAAATTTTGGCCGAATATTAGCCGAAACCGAAACTTTTTGGTATTTTAAAAAATATGTAAAAAAGTCGCTGAATTTTTTGATTTCGTATTTCATTACACTTGTTTTAGTTCAATTGAAGAAAATGTTACAAGTTTATGCAATAAATGTAAAACTGTTTCAGTTCAAAAATTATTTTCTCCTAATCTACAAACGAAATATAAATTTTTTTTGTAAGTTTTTTAAAAAACATATTTTTTTTTAAATACAACAATTCCTATGGTTTAAAAACATTATATGCTGCATATTTATCTTTAACAACTTTTTAATAATTTTATTCATGCCAAGAGGTAATTTTTTTTTAAGTTTCGGCACAGACTATAAACAGACTCGACAGTAGAGTTTTATAAGAAAAAATGGGGAAAAACTAAGCGATTTTAAGAGAAAACAGAGCGGTTTTTAGTCCGTTTTACGCTAACATGGCAACACTTTCTACGACTTAGGAGTTCACACTACAAGAACTTACCATGGTAAATTGAGATGATTTTGTGATTTTTCTTTATGCTAGTACAATTTAGAGTTGATTTTGTAAATCACTATGTGATTTTGTTCAAAGGAAAATCACATAGTGATTTTAAAATCACGCAAGTCTGTATACAGTATAAGTGAAACAACAAAAACCGATCTGGCATCTATTTTTCTTATGGCGCGTTATATCAGTTTTCTCTTTCTAACCTAATTCGTAGAATAATTTGAAAATATTAACCATATGGTTCAGAACTACTTTTTTGACACCTGTCACTTATGTCGAGTGTGTATTAGTCTGTGGTTTCGGTTTGGGTTCGGTTTCGGCCGAATATTACTTTTTCGGCCGAATATTCGGTTCGGTTTCGGTTCGGCCTCGAAAACGGGTTTCGGTCGGACTCTACTAATCATTGATTATTTTCATATAAATTTGACATTTGCAAACACTGATTATATTGTGATGAGCAGGGAAACCAAAAATATGCAGTATCTTGTTTTTTCCTGTGCATTTTATTGATAAATGGGTAAGGTATTTATCCGTTTCAGAAGTTTTTAAGAAATCTGGCATCGAATTGTTAAGAGCATATTTTTGCATATTTTAGCCTTAAGAGCATATTTTTGCATATTTTAGGTTTAAGAGCATATTTTAGCATAAGAGCATATTTTTAGAGCATATTTTAAATTTTTAGAGCATTTTTCCACATTTTAGAGCATATTTTTACATTTTTAGAGCATTTTTTTTTTTAATTTTTAAAGCATTCTTTTCCAATTTTTTTTATGACCACGTATTTTTAAATTTTTTATCTAACGAGAATGTTTTTTTTTTCCACATTTACGGAATTGTAACGATTGATTCCCATTTGGTCTGTTCTTGCTTCATATCGGTATATGAAACTATGTTTTCTTTAGATTCAGCAACTTGGCAGAAAACATTAAGGAAAATATTTTTGTAGAACATATTTAACCCTCTTACTATCGCACATAACGGTATTTGGAGGGTCTATTCTCTAACAAATTGTAAAAAACACAACAAAAAAGGGGACATAATTTTTTTTAAGAGCATATTTTTATTGTTTTTAGAGCATATTTTCCGTTTTTAAGGGCATTTTTTAAGCGCATTTTAGAGCATATTTTTGGTTTCCCTGGTGATGAGTTACCAGCCCTATATAAAATAAAGGAACTACAAAATAATCAATATTGGTGTTTATTTATTTTTTGACTTTTTAAATGATTATAAATAATAGAGTCCGACCGAAACCAGTTTTCGAGGCCGAACCGAAACCGAACCGAATATTCGGCCAAAAAGAGATATTCGGCCGAAACCGAACCGAAACCGAAACTTAAAAAAAAATTACCACCTGGCATGAATAAAATCATTAAAAAAAATTTTAAGATAAATATACAGGACTTAATGTTTTGAAACCAAAGGAATTGTTGTATTTATTTAAAAAAATATATTTTTTAAAAAACTTACAAAAAAAAAAAAATTAAATTTCATATGTGGATTGAGAGAAAAAAAAATTTGAACGGTAACATTATTACCAGTGTTGCCATTTTGACGCTTTTCGGGTATTTTCTGGTGCTTTTTTTGTCTTTTTACGAATACCCTTTTTTAAAAAAACGGGTATTCATGGTGCTTTTTTATTTTTTCGTGACGCTTTTGGTGCTTTTAATAAAAACTTTATGATTTTGTTATTATTTCTTTTTGTTGATTATTTTTATGTTAAAGTCTTTCAGCAAATATTTACGGACGTTTTTGTAGCAAAACTATAATTTTTGTACGTTTTTCTGGACTGTTGTATTTTAAAACAATTCTGAAATTTGCTGGCAAAATTATGAACTGCCTTCAAGTATTTACAGCCAAATTTATTCAAATCAAATCTATCAAATATCATTAACAAAAGAGGTATTTGAAAAAAATATTTTGTTGGCGTGATGAGTGCGACAATGGAACAGATTTATTTGAAAATTGTTTATTTTTTATAAAGACAAATATTTGTATTTAAATTTTGTGTTAATTGTTATGTTAATATTATTTAAGTAATTTGAATTTCAATTTTCTTTTTAGTTTTGTCTCAATAAATTTAGTAAATTCACGAAAAAAAATCATATATTTTTTTTAATTTTATGTTTGTGGCGCTTTTTACCCTTTTTATGTTCCAGTTTTACCGATTTTTAAATGTTCTTTTCGTAGTGCAAAAGTACATTTTCAAAATAAATTTTTAAATTTTGACTTTTTCCTCTTGGCGCTTTTTTACCCTTTTTTTTGTAAATTTTTACCCTTTTTTCCAAAATTTTGGCGCTTTTCTTCATTTTGGAAATGGCAACACTGAGTATTACAGTTATTGGACAACCTTACTTCTTTTTGTTCAAGTGAACTAAATCAAGTAGAATGAAACACGAAATTAAAAAAATTAGCGACTTTTCTTACAATACCAAAAAGTTTCGGTTTCGGCTAATATTCGGCCAAAATTTTGCCGAATACCGAATAGAGGCCGAAACCCCATTATTCGGCCGAAACCGAGACCGAAACCGAATATTCGGTCGGACTCTACAAATTGCGTATAAATATATATTGTGTTACATATCATTATATATTGCATCATAAAAAAAATTTTACTCGGGCCCGAGTAAAAATTTTAATATGGCGTCACATAAAATTATATAACGTTTGATCTGTCCTCGTTTATCCCAAAACTGGTGGATAGAATTGTATTTAATTGGATTTATTAATATCTGGTTTTATTCATTTGTATATAGTTTGATACAATTTTGTCCGAAATTTGTATCTATCCAATGGCATCAAATTACATATGATTGGATACAATAAGATCCAATTATATATAATTGTATAAAATTGTATCGGGTTATGATGAATCTTTTTTTGGTTGAAATAACCTACATCAAATTTTGAGTACGCTTCGAACCAGAAGGGAAATGAAAAAGTCCGGAAAAAGAACATTAATTGCACACTCAAAAAATTACGACGGTAGTTTCCACTACAAGACAGTTAAAACAACTACATTTGTTTTTGTTTTGGCGTTCACTACATTATACGTTAAAATCAACCAAAAATTGTTATTGTTTTTAACTATTGATTAACTACAAAAAACGGTAAAAACAAATTCAAATTTCAGTCGCCTCAAATGGTCGCAATTTTTTTATTAACAAAAAAAACTTCAAGACGTAAAAATGGTTCAAATAATCATTCCTGCTGCATCTGACATTTCCAACTCGTTCAACACATCAGTTTTTCTAGTTCTTTAATAGACTTAAAACAACTGCATAAAACAACTGTTACTACAATGTAGTAATTTTTTGTATTTATTTTTTAGAACGACTAAAAAAAATAGTTGTTTGAGATTTTTCATACAAAAACAGCTAAATTTGTAAATAACAACTACTAACAACTACTACCGTCATGTAACAACTGAAAAAATTTTCTAAGTGCATTAAGGCCTCTACAGACGATTCAATATTATGTACAATCTGCATGTAATTTTTTCAGTCCAATATTTTATACAGTATTTTTATGCATGCAAGTTGTGGGAAAACGTCAAAAATATTGTACATAATATTGCGTCGTCTGTAGTTACCTTTACAAATGTTTTTTTTATTGAAGAAGTGGCAACAAGTTGACAAACGTTTTGTGTAAATCCTTAAAGAATGTTAATTTTAAAGTATGTATGTTAAAATTTGAATGTTAGTTTTTTTTTAATAAAAAAACTAAAAATAAATAGCCTTACCATAGAAGAATAAAATAAATTTAAAATTAACTTTTAATTTTATTTCCACTCAAATTGTTTTTGGTTTTTAAAATCGACTTAAAAAATTTTATGGGAAATTTGAAATTTAAAATAAAACTTTTGTTAAAATAGACTTTTGCTGTGTTTTTCAATTTGTGGATTTATTTTCGGATTAATCCTATTTAGTTTAAAATAAATATTTTAACATGCCAAAACAAATTTGTAACATTTTTTTTTCATAATCTACGATAAATTAGCATTTATAATCTGAAAAAATAATAAAAAAATTTGGAAAATGAAAAAAGTTATAAACAAATCAAAATTAATCCAACAAAATTTAAGGATTAAATAAGTCCATTTTGGATTAATTTTGATTTGTTTACAACTTTTTTCATTTTCCATATTTTTGTATTATTTTTTCGGATTATAATTGCAAATTTATCGTAGATTACGGAAAAAAATATTCCAAATTTCTTTTGGTATGGTAAAATTGTTTTTTTAAACAAAATAAGATTAATCAGAAAATAATAGAGTCCGACCGAAACCAGTTTTCGAGGTCGAACCGAAACCGAACCGAATATTCGGCCGAAAAAGTAATATTCGGCCGAAACCGAACCGAAACCGAAACTTAAAAAAACTACCGCCTGGCATGAATAAAATTATTAAAAAGTTGTTAAAGATTAATATACAGCATATAATGCTTTTAAACCATAGGAATTGTTGTATTTTTGAAAAAAAAACATGTTTTTTAAAAAACTTACAAAAAAATAGTATATTTCATTTGCAGATTAGGAGAAAATAATTTTTGAACAGAAACAGTTTTACATTTATTGCATAAATTTGTTACATTTTCTTCAATTGAACTGAAACAAGTGTAATAAAATACGAAATCAAAAAATTCACCGAATTTTTTACATTTTTTTTTAAAATACCAAAAAGTTTCGGTTTCGGCTAATATTCGGCCAAAATTTTGCCGAATACCGAATAGAGGCCGAAACCCCATTATTCGGCCGAAACCGAGACCGAAACCGAATATTCGGTCGGACTCTAGAAAATAAATCCACTTATTGAAAAACACAGCATTTGTGTTTTTCTATGGTACGGGCCAAAGTTTATAATTTTTTAAAATACAAAAATCCCCAAAATTTAGCAAAATCCCCAAATTTCTTCCCTGAAAATCTTGTACACCAAACCAAACTCAAAATCCCCATTTTACGGACAAGTCCCTTTATCTGGCAACATCAGCCCCAATTCACATTAACTGCAAGAGGAAGAAGAAGAAAACTGTAGCATACATACGATTTCGCAATTTGTTTCTTTTCGTTTTTTTTTTATTTAATTTTTTCATAAATCACTTAATTTTTTTACATTGGATTAGGCCAATTACAGACACTTATTTATGGAATAAAATATTTGTTTAACAATTTCTAGTATTTTTTTCAATAAATGTATTTTATTCTTCGCCGCAATTTTGTGTAATTGTCATTGTTGCTGGTAGATGTCTCTTATTAAAGTTAAGACGCAAACCAATTAACTTTTTGATTGTAGATTTACCCGTTAAAATATATCGTTTGTTTATTTTTAGTATGACCCAAAGACCATTTTTGGGAAAATGGAGTTTGGAATCAAATGTATATGATTAACATGTCCTCTTTCCAAATCCGTAATCTATATCCAGCCCTAACTTTGGTTCATATCCCCAATATTAACATTGTCTTAACACTAGTTTGCTGCATACGCCAATTTTCTGCACATGCAGCAAATTTTACACCTAAAAGTTAAAATATGTTTCTCTACTTTTGTTTTGATGCATATAACGTTTAGAGGATGCATATCAAAACAAACTAAAAATTGCCGCTTGGTTATTGGTGTGACCCATAAACCATTTGCCAAAAGGAATCAGGAATCAATTGTGTATGATTGTTATGCACTTTATTTTCAAAAGATATCCAACCTCAAATTGGCTACCTATAGCCAAAATTAAAGATAATTTAACTACACCCAAAAAATTACGTAGTGGCATAGTTAACAAAATCCGTAGTTAATTTAAATTTCTTTCAAATTAACTATTGTTAATCAATAACAACTATATTTCAGTTATTTAATACTTTTCAATTTAGGCAAGAACTTCAAAAAATATGTTTGTCAATAATTTGAAATTAAATAATATACATACATACATATGTATAAACATCAAAATTTATTTTAATGTTTTTTTAATAACAAAAAAAGAAATTAGAGATTCGCGAGAAATTTCATCAAAAAGTTATGGTTTAGTTCAGTGTGTAAAAATTTGTTTATTTTTAGAGTCCGACCGAATATTCGGTTTCGGTCTCGGTTTCGGCCGAATAATGGGGTTTCGGCCTCTATTCGGTATTCGGCAAAATTTTGGCCGAATATTAGCCGAAACCGAAACTTTTTGGTATTTTAAAAAATATGTAAAAAAGTCGGTGAATTTTTTGATTTCGTATTTCATTACACTTGTTTCAGTTCAATTGAAGAATATGTTAGAAGTTTATGCAATAAATGTAAAACTGTTTCAGTTCAAGAATTATTTTCTCCTAATCTGCAAATGAAATACACATTTTTTTTGTAAGTTTTTTAAAAAACATTTTTTTTTTTTCAAAAATACAACAATTCCTATGGTTTAAAAGCATTATATGCTGTATATTAATCTTTAACAACTTTTTAATAATTTTATTCATGCCATTTTTAATTTTTTTTTAAGTTTCGGTTTCGGTTCGGTTTCGGCCGAATATTACTTTTTCGGCCGAATATTCGGTTCGGTTTCGGTTCGGCCTCGAAAACTGGTTTCGGTCGGACTCTATTTATTTTATTATGTTTTTGTTTTTTAGATTACGAGAACTACGATGTCCACGAAAGATGTATGTATAAATATTAGAAGTAATAACGAAGTCATCAAGATTTATGAATACGTCTCGGAATCGGGAATATATGCAAAATATCTAATTAAGTACATATTCCATAAAAATCTCTCATATCGTTTATTTTTTCTTTAAGAAAAATGCATAGAGAATACATAGAGGCGAAGGTGAAAGAAAAAATAATATCACTATCTTTTTCTAATTTCTCACACGTACGTTGTCGATGTGAATTCAAAACACAATACATGTTTAAAGTCGTACTTTGTCAACAAATACATGTATACAAGTTGTACTTTTCCTGCAAGCATTTCGAAACGAAGAAGATACCCTGGAAGATAAATTGTATTGCGGGGGATATCTTCTTCGTATTGCGGAAGAAACACCCTTTAGTAGAAATTGTATCCCGAAAGCAATACGTCCAAGAGATTCGAAAGCAATTCTTCTGGAAGATAAATGGGCAATATTGCCAGATAATCATTTGGAAGATAAATTTATGATTTTACTCAAATTTTACCTAGAAAATGTTGCCAGATAATCCCCTAAACGATATCCACAATACTGTTCTTGGAAGATAAAAAGAAGATATCGCCGTTTTGTTTCAAAATTATGGTTTTTATTATTAGATATAATTAAAAAGATACCACACTACAAAAATTTGTCTTGAATGATGATTTCTTGATTGGTTCCATGAGCTTGATAATTATTTTGCGTCAAAAATTGGTCACAAATTTGCTGGACGTAATGAAAAAACGAAATGCAGTTAATTAATTGTACAGATCTATTTTTATTTTTTGCAAATTCATTACTAACCTCTTAAAACCACTTTTCAAGAATTTTTGTTTGATTTATTCACATTTATTGCGAAAAAACTAAGAAAAACGATATAATATGGAAATTTATTTTTGACAACAAATAAAATATGAATTTTGATTTGGTTTTTTTTTTTCATTCGTATGATAAAAGCAAGATATCGTATATCACAAAATCTTTTTTTAATTTTCAACTCAGTGAAACTGAAATAAATGTTTAAAAAAAACGGCAGTTTTTGGAATTTATAAAAATGCAGTTGTGTAAACAAGACCTTGTTGAACCATCACTGAGCATTGTTTAAGGATTACTCCACTTTATCCGTAAAAGTTACAGAGGGTTAAAGTTGAAAAATCGATAAAAATGGCTTGAAATAATCCATAGTTTTTACCTTCTTTCACTTTTTTTTTAAGTTCTCCTTATATTTCAATCTTTTCCGGCATAACACAAAGTCAGTACATATAAGAGATTATTTCAATGTTGGTTTGATAGATGCTTCATCGCTTGGTAAGAAGTTATAAGACGGTTAAGTTTTGAAACCAAAAATTAAGAGTTTTTAAATTTTCGAAGTTTTTTGAGCACGGATTTCGGCCCCCTCTATAAAATGAAAAAAGTTGAACTAGAGTTGGTAGCTGTTGTAATTCTTAACATTTTGGAATTAATCCCGTTAATGTGCCACGAATAGTTAAGGAGTTTCAGCAGATCAAAGTTCGAAAGAAAAAACGTAATTTTTTTAAAATACCAGTTTTTCGCCAGGCACATTCGCGGTTTCATTCGAAATTTGGTGGACTCTTGCGTAAACCGATTTTTTTGTGAGTTTACATAAAAAAATCACTGGCGGGTTTATAAAAAATAAATTGCAAAAATTTTATGGCATTTTAGAAAATTGTGCGAAATTTGCAAATCTGTTTCCTATTTTTTTTAGTAGCAATTAATGCATCATGTTCATTTTAAAAAAAGATGTGCCTTAATGAGTAGAACTGATTTGCTATTTTACTTTTTACTTTAAGCCATTCTGAGCGGAAAGCGCGATGATTTTATCTAAACCTGTTTTGATCTGGCACATCCAAGGATGAATTTTTTTTAAATGAAAGCCCACTTGATGTGTCATCATAAAATCAGAGGCGGGTTAAAAAATTTTGATGATTATAGATTTTTTGGACCATATTAAATTTTCTTTTTATAAAAAACATCACCGATTTTTTTTAAACTACTGGTACAATGATACGATTTTCCGTGATTTTTTTTCAGTAATACCAACGCGCGTTGCCCAAATATGTTATAAAAAATTTTGAAACTTTTACCCCGAATTAATCGCGATTTTAGGTACTTAGATATTTTTTTTTAAAATCGTTTGGTCATTAAAGGGTTAAATTTAAATCATATATTTTAGAAGAAATGATATATCCTGCCATGTTTTAATAACGCATGCAACAAATGTGTAGAAAAAAAAATCTTTAAAATATTTTTAAGATTTTTAAAACCGCTAAATCTTAAAACCGCCATAACTTTTGACTCCCTTGCGCGATTTAATTGACGCGAACGAATTTCTTATTCTTAAATAGCTTCTAATATTTGTGCCAACTTTCATCGATGTGCCATCAAAACAAAAATCACATCTTTTTTACCTCAAAATTTAAATCTTAGACGGAACTCCTCATGTTTATATGTTTTAAAGTTTTTTTCGTCGTATTAAAGGAAATTTCCCATTCTTTAGTTAAATTTAACTGAATTTAAGGAAAATTCATGAACTGTTTTCAAAGAAATTTTTTCCTAAATTTTGGTTATGTCTTGTTTTTCAGTGTGAACGTCAGTTGAATAAAATATCGTGTGTGAATAAACTTGTTCTCTTATAAGCCTGCGCGATCGTTAACAAAAACTCACTCACGATCCCATCTCTATTTAAAATATTGTGCTCGATTCGGGAGTACTCTTTCACCATTCATCTAATTTTTAAAAATATTTCTTTAAACTTTAACAGCCGTATTCAAAACGAAAAAGCATGGATTTGACAAGTGGTTCATTCATAATTAATTTTAAAACCCTTGCTAACAAGTAAAAACAGATTTGTTAACTCTTGACCAGTGTTACCGTTGTGCGACTTTAGTTGCAATTTGCAACCTTTTTGACAAAGTCTTTTTCTAAGACTTTTTGTGCGACTTTTTTAAACTTGTCAAATTTTGCAACTTTTTCTAACTTTGTGCGACTTTTTTCCCCTTTTTTTGTTAAGTGAAATATATTTTTCTTTTTTAAACCATAGACTGCGAAATTACACAAATTTTAAATAATTTTACCAAATATTTGAATTTTAGACTTTTACATTATTTACATTGTTAAAATGCATAGTCAAATGAAAACAAAAATCATCAAAAAATGGAATTACGACAAAAATATGTATCGTCCATTCCAAAAGATATTGCCCGTTTCATAAGATACACTGAAACAAAAGACATAACTTAAATTAAGGAAAAAATGTCTTTGAAAATTTATCATGAATTTTCCTAAAATTTAGTTAAATTTAACTTAAAAATGAGAAATTTTCTTAACTATGAGGAAAAAATTTTTGTTCATTTACTTATAACTAGTTCATAGTTTTCTTTAAATGTATTTTTTTAATATTAGGAAAAAAATTCTTACTGACAAAGAAATTTTCCACAAATCTAAGAATCGTATCTTTATTTTTAAGACATATTTCTTAAAAAACAATTTAGTTCAAGTTTAGTTAAAAATTACTTAAAAAAACATCATCGTATTTCTCTTCTTTGAATTGAGGAAGTGTACTTCTTAGAATTTAGTTAATGACTTCTAAGAATTTAGTAAATAACTTCTTAGAATTTAGTAAAAAATTCAAAATGGCGATATCTCGAAAACTAAGCGAGATAGAGCTAAACGGATGAAATTTTCAAAAGAAAGACTACAAAGAAAAAAAAATAGGGAATAGCCTAGTTGAACACTTCCGCAAAATACCCGAAAGCCCTCCGATTAATAGTTTTTGAGTTATTCGGTTTTTAAGATTCTCAAGACCCTATCAGTTCCCTTATTACCGTATCTCAAAAACTAAGCAAGTTAGAGCGAAACGGACACAAGTTTTGGTTCAAATGTTAGTAAAGGACCCAACAGGGTCTCGAGTTAAATGGGGTCCTAAACCATGGTTCCAGGGTCTAGACTCAATCTATTTCTAAAATGTGATGTATAATTTTTCCCATTTTCTAGTTTAAATTGGCTTAAAATTAAATAACTTTGTTTTCCTTATTTTTGGGAAAATTATGAACTAAAACCAAGAAAAAAAATCTTTGGAGCCAAATCATTCCCTCTTTTTCTCAAAATTGAGTTAATTTTCCCAGATTTTAGTTCACTTTTTTTTGAAGTGTAGCCCATTCCTTTAGATATATCCTGTACTATCGTAAAATATTGCATGGAAACACACTTATGAAATAGAGATAGGTTGTTGGTATGGTCAGAACAAATTTTGGGGGATAAAAATGAATGAGGGTAGGGGTTAAAAAAAAATTGGGCTTTGGTCATACATTTGACTCCTCCAGAGGCACCCTTTGGACAGTTAGGGCTTAGGTATGTTTGGGAAAAATGTTAGGGAGGAAAAACTAATGGGGATCGATCTCATATTTTATTTATGTTTGGGCGTAAAAATCCACAAAAAGCCCCACAACTGCCCCGGACGCCAAAAAAGAGTCAAATTTTGAGATTTTTACCCTAAAATTTTTTCCAAACATACCAAAGCACTATCTTCACTCCCTTATACAATTAAAAATTTTTATTAAAAAATCTTCAACCCTCTAAAAAATGTGCGACTTTTATTTGGTAAAACTACTTTTTTGTGCGACTTTTTTTGTAAAAAACGACTTTTTCTGCGACTTTTTCAAAATTCTCAACGGTAACACTGCTCTTGACTAAAGTTCTCTCATTAATTTTCTCAATTGAGTAAAGTTCTCTCACGACAATTATGTGTTTCTTCGCAATGCAGCAGCAAGCAGCAGACTGGAAAAAATAATAAAAAGTGCTGTAATTATCTATAATTGTAATAAAAAGCAGTATATTTTGTATATGCAGCATGATGTATGCTTCTTAAATTTAAGGAAATATAAAATACGGCATTTAATTGTAATTATAATTAAATACAGTCCTATTTATTTGTGCTGCCTACTGGCTGCTGCTTGCCGCTGTATTGTGAAGAAAAACCAAAACAAGTTGATATTAAAAAACAGGGTTGTTCTTACAAGGGAAGTATCTCAACCCTTATGAACCGATTTGCCTGAAACTTAAAATATACATTATAGAGACGATTTTAAGGTTGGGGTGTCTCGGCTTATCGGCCATATCGGTGTTTAAAAATTTCGTTGTCCCCTTATGAAACCACGTGGACCTTCGGGAAAATTTTGATAACTTCCGAACTAACAGGAATATAATCTAGGGCAAAAATACGGGTCGACTTAAATTTAATAAAGATTATTTCGTATTCATATGGATATCGTAGGTCTATGTCTTCATATTAATACCCCCCAAAATTTATACATTTTCATGAAAAAACAAGTAAGAAAATTATAGTCGGTCAAGACCGACCATATAATACCCTACACCAAGGTTTCCCGGAAAATGGGTCCCATGGATCGATTAGATCTATATGTTGTAAAACCTTTAATAAGTGAAGAAAACACTCACAAATCAAATTTGAGTGAAATAGGCTTCTATTTGTTGACAATAAACCGCTTTAACTGAATATCGGGCGAAATTTTCACAAGGGGCCTAAGTCCAAAACTGGTCCGATGATTATCAGGTTTGATAAGGTTATTTAAGTACGCGTTTAACATACACAAACAAAATTTTAATTAAATATTTTCTATTTTCATGAAATTTGAGACATTTATGTGAAAATCGGGAAGGTGGTTTGTATGGGGGCTACAAGAAGAACTGGTCCGATTTCTTTGAAATTCGGAATGATGATATGTGAAGACAAAACATGTTTACCATCCAAATTTCAAAGCGATACCTTCTATAATACGGTTATTAGAGTCATTTGAGCCAAAACTAAAGAGGAACTTTGTATGGGGGCTAGGTCTAAATATGGACCGATTTTTTCCAATTTCAATAGGCTTCGTCCTTGGGCTAAGAGAGACTTAAGTTTCAAATTTCAAGTCAATTGATTAAAAATTGCGACCTGTATCGTGTTTACACCGTTTACATGGACAGACAGACAGACAGACGGACGGACAGACGGACGGACGGACGGACGGACATCGCTAAATCGACTCAAAAAGTGATTCTGAGTCGATCGGTTTACTTAAAGGTGGGTCTAGGACCAATATTTCGGGTAGTTACAAACATCAGCACAAACTCATTATACCCTGTACCACAGTGTGGTGTAGGGTATAAATATTTAACGAAGCCGAATTTTTATAAGGTTATGCCACCGTTGGATAGGCATTAAAAAACCCTTTCTTCTCATATGGAAACATCATATCGAGGGCCTACATTCAAAACCCTCTATCTAAAAAAACACAACTTTTCAGGAGAGCCAAAAAACTGTTTATTTCGCGTATTATTAGAGTAATTAAAATTCGATATTCTACAATATTTTTTTAAATCAACTACTGAATCTCACATATGATTCATTTTTAAAATTTTGCACTATTGGGGGTTTTAGAGGATAGATAGAGGGTTTTGTTTCTCAAAAATATTAAGTACATGAATGAAAATGATCAGATAGAGGGTTTTGCATTTTAATAAAAATTGATTATTATGATTTCATTTACGACATCGTTAAATTTTTAACGTAATTTATTAATGATAACGGCTTATAAAAAATTCCGAAATCGCGGTTTTGGTCCACAGATGCGGATTTTTAAGACAACAATTATTTTTTTACCGAATTCGTCTCTAAAGTTGACAAACTGTTGAGTATGTTATGTAAAAAATAGTAAAAAAATTAAAAACGCGATTTTGGTCCACAGATGCTGATCAGCATCGGGATTTTTAAGATTAAAATTTTTGTTTCATAATGTACACAAGACATCCAAATTTTGAGCCATATTTTTCAAAAAAGTCAAACATGAATTTTCAGAAAAAATTATCATCAGTGGACCAAAATCGTGGTTCTGGAATTTTGTTGACAAATTCATGTGCAGCATGCAAAAATTAGTATGAAAACATGTAATGCATGATGAAATTATTCAAAAAAATATTTATAAATTAATTATTTGAAAAGATAGAGGGTTTTGCATTCAGAAAAAATAATTGTGTAAGAGATAGAGAAAACCAAAAATGCAAATAAAGTAGCAAAAAAAAATATTTTTGTTCTGAATTTTACACCATAGATGAGGGCCGTTTTACTGAATATTTTGCCATCAAAAAGTCATTTTCGTGAAAATGGAAGATAGAGGGTTTTGAATATAGGCCCTCGATATAGTTTCTTAGAAAGAAATGGCTGAAAAATCCAAAAAACTATTTTTTCGCCATTTTTTGACCAATGTTTTGAACCCCTAAATCCCCGATATGGCCGATAAGCCGAGACACCCCAACCTTAGAATTGTCTCTTTTATATATATTTTACGTTTCAAGCAAATCGGTTCATAAGGGTTGAGATACTTCCCTTGTTAGTCAACAGATTTTAAAAATCATTATGAATAAACTCTATGCTAACATTTTGCTAAGGAAAAAACACATTCTAGTTAGCAGCTCGTTGTCTGCGATGTATAAGCAACTGCTAACTTTTACTTATGAATACCGCTGTAAGATTTTTGGATTTGTTTTCTTACAATTATTAAAAATATTAACTAGATCTTTAGTTGTTGAAAGAAAAAATTTTAAATCTTAAATTTCGAATTAATATCAATTTTTTAAAAATTAGGTAAATGGTGAAAGAGTACTCCCGAATCGATCACATTAGAGGTATTCAGAGTCTTGCTTGCCAGCCCTGGCACTGGTGGTAAAAGAGCACTTTTCAAAATTACTTTTCAAAATACATGTATTAATTGTGTTTATATATTGTTGGACTGTATATTTTATAACTGAATTTGTATTTAGTTCGGTTTGAGTCCATATTAATTATTTCTGAGAAATAATAATTGTTGTACAATGAGAAAATCTGAAAAAAATCAAGTGACAACACAGGCTAAGTGGAGATGTCGACAGCTTTCGGAAGATGCCACCCTTCCATCATCAGCACTCCTTCGATTGCCACACACTTAATGTGTGTCAGATTAAAATTAGCCATTTAAATGAAACTTTTGAAGAAATAAAGAATTGGAATTACTCCTCTTTGTGTTGAATAACCCCTATTCACCATTAATTCGTGTTGTATTCATTTGGCAGAAACTTAATCCATCTTAACTTTTAACAGAGTTGTATTTTTCCCATTGTTAACCCTTAGTAGGACTTTTCAAATCTTGAAAAATGTCCGTTAGGTTTGAATTTTTGTTTCATATTTCTAATTCTTAGAAATATTACTAAATTGCAATGTACCTTATGAGTTGTGTATTAATTGTGTTTATATATTGTTGGACTGTATATTTTATAACTGAATTTGTATTTAGTTCGGTTTGAGTCCATATTAATTATTTCTGAGAAATAATAATTGTTGTACAATGAGAAAATCTGAAAAAAATCAAGTGACAACACAGGCTAAGATTTTTTTTCAGATTTTCTCATTGTACAACAATTATTATTTCTCAGAAATAATTAATATGGACTCAAACCGAACTAAATACAAATTCAGTTATAAAATATACAGTCCAACAATATATAAACACAATTAATACACAACTCATAAGGTACATTGCAATTTAGTAATATTTCTAAGAATTAGAAATATGAAACAAAAATTCAAACCTAACGGACATTTTTCAAGATTTGAAAAGTCCTACTAAGGGTTAACAATGGGAAAAATACAACTCTGTTAAAAGTTAAGATGGATTAAGTTTCTGCCAAATGAATACAACACGAATTAATGGTGAATAGGGGTTATTCAACACAAAGAGGAGTAATTCCAATTCTTTATTTCTTCAAAAGTTTCATTTAAATGGCTAATTTTAATCTGACACACATTAAGTGTGTGGCAATCGAAGGAGTGCTGATGATGGAAGGGTGGCATCTTCCGAAAGCTGTCGACATCTCCACTTAGCCTGTGTTGTCACTTGATTTTTTTCAGATTTTCTCATTGTACAACAATTATTATTTCTCAGAAATAATTAATATGGACTCAAACCGAACTAAATACAAATTCAGTTATAAAATATACAGTCCAACAATATATAAACACAATTAATACACAACTCATAAGGTACATTGCAATTTAGTAATATTTCTAAGAATTAGAAATATGAAACAAAAATTCAAACCTAACGGACATTTTTCAAGATTTGAAAAGTCCTACTAAGGGTTAACAATGGGAAAAATACAACTCTGTTAAAAGTTAAGATGGATTAAGTTTCTGCCAAATGAATACAACACGAATTAATGGTGAATAGGGGTTATTCAACACAAAGAGGAGTAATTCCAATTCTTTATTTCTTCAAAAGTTTCATTTAAATGGCTAATTTTAATCTGACACACATTAAGTGTGTAGCAATCGAAGGAGTGCTGATGATGGAAGGGTGGCATCTTCCGAAAGCTGTCGACATCTCCACTTAGCCTGTGTTGTCACTTGATTTTTTTCAGATTTTCTCATTGTACAACAATTATTATTTCTCAGAAATAATTAATATGGACTCAAACCGAACTAAATACAAATTCACATACATGTATTTTTTGAAAGAAGTACTCTTTTGCTACATTGCCAGGGCTGGCAACAAGACTCTGAATACCTCTATTGTTTCAGTGTTTTTACACCATTTCCACTTTAGTTTCAGAAAATACAAATTATATTACAAAAAATGTCCAATCATATTTTAGACTCTCCAATTATATAAATTATATAAAGAAACATGAATTCACTGCATCTTTATAGCGAATTTTTCAGCGCTCTAAAGAGATGTGAATTCAGAGCATCTTAAGAGCGCTTTTTCGGTGTATCCAACTAGCGCTCTAAAGTGTGACATCGCCTTAGGGTTCTATAGTCGAAAAGTCGATTAATCGACTTTTTGTATGAAAAAGTCGAAAAGTCGAAATCGACTTTTTTGTTCTTAAAAAGTCGAAAAGTCGACTTTTGCTTTCGACTTTTTCTACTTTTTTCGACTTTTTTTTGACTTTTTTCGATTTTTTTTTACTTTTGCTAAATGAAAATAATTTCTTTCTTCTGAAAAAAATTTCAAATGAGAGCCGAGTTTAATAACAACTGAAGCTATTGGTGTTTCCATGTATTTTGTATGCGAAGCAAAAATGTCAATGCCAAATTCATGAGTTAGAAAGTGTTAACTGCAATATTTACCAATATTTTTGATTATTGTAAACACCTCAGTCATAAGGGTTCTATAAATCGAAAGTCGCCTCTTTTGCTTTCGATTTTTTCAACCTTTTCCACATTTTCGATTTCTTTGACTTTTTTGATAAATAAAATACAACCAAAAAAATAGCACCTAAATGCTTACAACAAGTCAAAACTAAACTTCTATTTACAAAAAAATCGACTTTTTAAAGTTAGAAAAGGTCGAAAAAAGTCGAAAAGTCGAAAAAGTCGACTTTTTAAAAAGTCAAAAGGTCGAAAAGTCGACTTTTTAAAATTTGAAAAAAGTCGAAAAATCGAATTTTTAGAAATTGAAAAAAGTCGAAAAGTCGACTTTTTGTTGCGACTATATAACCCTATATCGCCTTAGAGAATCATGCATGAATTCAGCAGGTTTGGATGCGCTCCTTCACTCAAGTTTCCTTTCCAAAAGCTGCTGCCAGTTCAGCAGTACCAATGGAATGACAAATTAATATATATCCCCTATCGATAATTGGAGGGTATAAAAAGTCCCGCTTTTTGGTCAAAATCCCGCTTTTACAACCTTTCCATCCCGCTTTTCAGCCAAAAACAGTTGGTCAGGTTAGTTATGCATGAACTTTGATATGGACATATAAGTTTATTGTATTTTTCATTTTTTTTTTAATATGATAATATACATATTCATATCTATTTATATACCGATCTATATGAAATTAAATATGACATATGAGGTCGGGAATTATTTAGATATGGCAGATATACATATGATTTTATTTATAATTATTAGAGTTCGTTTGGTGACTATCTCAATTCATCTGTTTATCGGGTATCATAATTTTTTTAAAGGATTTAGGGGAGCTAAAAAGATGCCGGTATTTTTTTCGCAAAATTTTCGCTCCTTGGGGTGGTTCAAAGCATCTGAAAACGCAAATTTTGAGCTGAGTTTTCTGCAGAGAAAAAATAGCTGAATATATTACAAGTCTGATTTCACCAGTCGATTCTACAGCAAAAATTAATACAATCGAAGTTTTTTGAAATCTTAAAAAAAGTTCCAATATCCCACAGCAGGGGGCGGAAAAATCGATTTTTAAAAAAAAAAATTTTTAATTATTTTTTTGATCATGCACTTAAAATAATACATAAGTTGACTTACTAATTTTTTTTTGCTAATGCTAGTAAGCTAACCTTTAGCTAATTTTTAGTTGATATTAGCATGTTAGCAAAAATATCTTGTAAACTTCATTTAGCTCTTTTTTAAAAAAAAAAATTTAGCTCCCCGGTGAAAAATGTTCGTATATGGAAACATATACGAGGATATATGGCTACATATATGAAGATATATGACCATATACGAACTATATATGGACACATATGTACATATATGAACATATGTGTGGTCATTAGTGTTTATAAAAAACCGACATTTTGGAACACCGGTTTCTCGGTTAACCGAAAATCAGCTTTTTCGGTTAACCGGTTTTCTCGGTTAAACCGGAATGAAAAAACCGGTTAACCGGTTTTTTTTTTCTTTAACTGACAAACCCAAAAAATACTTTAAAATAGCTAAATTTTATTAAATACAAAACATATTTGTTTCTTTCAGCAAAGTTGGCAACTGATACCTTTTCAAAATAGCGGTATTTAAATACGGTGCTTTTATTTTCCCATATTCTCCGGGGCTATAATTTAACTTTTATTGGTTTTATTTAAAAAATACATCACTTCGTTGTAAATTGCAGTACCGTATTTTATTTCGATGTTCTTTTATTGGCATTCTCTCCATTAACAGGAATTTTACTATCTGGTTAACAGTCACTTATAAAGTTTTCAATGAAAGTGCCCAAAACTTGCTTGCAACAATGTAAATTTTTAATATTTACCAGATTCGGAATAAAATCCCTAATTGGAAAATTGTTTCTTGTAGATAAAAAATATTTTAGACTTTCTTTCTCACGGATTTTCAAGGTTTTTTTTAACGAAATTTTGAAAATGTCATAAAAAATAAGTAAAAACCCTTAAAAATTGCAAAAATAATCCGTTTTGCATGTTTTTAAAGAAACCGGTTAACCGACAGAAAAAACCCGGTTTTCGGTGCACCGGAAATTTTCAATTCCGGTTAACCGGTTTACAAAAAACCGAAATTTTGAGAAAAAACCGGTTTTTCGGTTAACCGGTTTATAAACACTAGTGGTCATACATAATTACCCGGTGAAAAATGTTCATATATGCACATACATTAGGGTGGGGCGATTTGAACATCTTAATGGGCGCTTCAAGTTTCTGATTCTTGGGATTGTACTGAGCAAAAAAGTCAACTAGACCATACGTCTACGGTGAAAATCGAGCCTCCCGATTTTGACTTGAAGTTTTTTCTCAGACTTTATTTTTTTGGAAAATTTGCAAATTTTCTTGGGCTCATTTTTCGTAAACTATTTGAAATTTTGACTTATTTTGAAAAGTAAAGTTGTAGCTATTGTCTCGGGCTACAATTTCTCTGAACATATTACTTAGAAAAAACTTCGTTTTCATGGTCAAAAAGTCGAAAATGTAGAAAATTCGCCACTTTTTGTAATTTTTTTGTTGATATTTGGCCTATAACAGCCAAACCATTGAGATTTTCGATCCAATACTAAGACAAAAATTGTAGCCAAGACAATAGTTAAGAACTCCCTAGTACATCGTAAAAGCATTAGAACGCTCCTTCAGGCAGTTTTGGCCTTGTGAAAGTGCAAATTTTTTGTGAATATATTGATAAATTACCATTTTCAGTTGTTCATAGCGCAAAATCATAAAAATGTTCTATTTATTATTTTTTCCACTTTTTTTATCCAAAAATATAATGTTTTTTTTTGTTTTGTTCAATATTTATTTAAAATACAAGTAAAGTAAATTCATTTAAAGTACAAAGTAATTGTGTTGGTAGAGATTTTTCATTCAAAGATTGCCTTCCAAATCTTTTCGAGATTCCATACGAGGCGCTTTCTTTCGGCCTTCAGATACCGATGCCATTATACCTTCACGGTTTTTGTCGATTGAGCGTTTAGCAACACTAGCTACACTCAAAATAATACATTAGTAGATTTACTAATTTTTTTTGCTAATGCTGGTTAGCTAACTTTTAGCAAATTTTTAGTTGAGATTAGCATGTTAGCAAAAATATCTTGTAAACTTCATTTAGCGCATTAGCAATTTTAAACAAAATTTGAACTAATTTTTTTTGCTAGATTTAAAATTGAGTTGACCAAATTTTTACAAGCTTTTTTGCTAATATTAGCAAAATAAATGGTAAATTTTTTTTTTATTTTCAGAAAACTTAAAATGGCGCTATCTCGGAAACTAAGCCAGATAGAGCAAAATGGAGGCCATTTTTGGTTCTCGGGCTCTCCATAGTATCGCCGGTCCTCTTCACATGTGTGGACCCTTATGGGCCCCAACTTTGGATCCAAAAAAGTTAGCATTCCCGAAAATTTTAAAATGCTTATATCTCGGTAAATATTGCCGACACAACAAAAAGTCCGAAAGCATTTTTGTAGCTCTCAACACGTAGAACAAGACCGCAACAAAAAGCTCTACGAGTAATATTTTTGAAGTTATCGAGGTTTATAATTCTCAAGACCCCAGTGGTCCCCTATAATCACGTATCTCAAAAACTAAGCAAGTTAGAGCGAAACGGACACAAATTTTGGATCAAAAACTATGACGACATTACAGTTTTTTTTTTGAGTGTAGTAGCTGGACATGACGCTCCGTACCTTGAATATGACAAGGTATTAGTGGGTCTGGAAATGGTGGATCTTCATCATCTACACATTCGAGGTATTGTTGTAAATGTATTTTATGTATATGAAGGTTTCTATTTCAAACGTACCACGAAAAAAAAAATGTTGTTGGATCAAAGTCAAACTTTGGGAGCTTATTGCCCTATATGAAAGTAACAAATCGTGGAACAAAAGTTTTCGTTTTTCGGAAAAATGGGCGAGATAGGCGTGGTCAAGCATGGTAAAATTGAGCAATTTTTGCATGATGTCGCTTTATATTTATTTTTTTCTACAGTAACTCAACGATTCTGAAATTTTCGAAACACATCTTATTTATAGTGTTCTGTATGGGCTATCGATTGGCATTATTAGTTTTTGGTAAAAATTCAAAACTATGTCTGAATTTTTCAAATGAAAAATAAAAATCGATGTAGCAAAAAACTTGCCATTTTTAATTTTTTTTAAAAAAATTTTAAATTAAAGTTCATTTAATTCTCTACATCATATCAAATTTTCAGAGAGCAGTTATTTTTGGTTTTCGAGAAAATTGGCTTTAAAGCTTGAATGTCTTATTTTATTTTCCATATCACTCATACGCCACGATACATTTATTTTTGCACTTACCAAAAGCTTGTTTAATTCTGTTTAGATAATTGATTTAGAGCTGAGTTGTCTTATTTATAGGAATTCGACTGTTTTTTTGTTGACCAGAGACATACAGTGTCATCGCTTACTCGTTTTCTGTGTAACAAGAATGACAATTTTTTTGAACTTTAAAATCTTTAAAATGATGAAGAAGGATTGTAAAATTTTTGAAGTGCAGACTTCAAAATATTTTTTGGAACTTGTCTACTTCTGATATATTTTAAATTTTTAAAATCTTAAAAATTAACAACGACTGTGAATATTGTTACCTGGCTTTATTCCAGTAAATGGCTAAGCGGCGTCCCAGAATTTCAACAATCATAAGGCAAAGATCACTTCTGAAATATTGTCATTTTATTGATATTGAATGCAACCTTGATACGAAGAATCTTGAAAAACAGTCGAATTCTTATTATAAATATGACAAATCAATAGAGTCCGGCCGAAACCAGTTGTTCGAGAACAAACCGAAACCGAACCAAAACCGAAACAGAAACTCAAAAAAATTAATGCCTGGCTGTATAAAATTTTTATATATTTCTTTTTTAAGATATATATACAGCACTTAATGTTTTTAAACCATAGGAATTGTTGTATTCATTAAAAAATATTCTACTATATATTTTAAAAAACTTACAAAAAAATCATATTTAAATAAACTTAAAAAAAATTGTTCATTGAATCTGTAGATTATGAAAAAAAAATTATTTGAACTGAAACTGTAACAAGTTAATTGGAAAACCTTGTTACATTTTTTAAAATGGACTGAATCAAGTGTAATGATACTCGAAATTGAAAAATTCAGCAACTTTATTATATATTTCTTAAAATACTAAAATTTTGCCGAATACCGAATAGAGGCCGAAGCCCCATTATTCGGCCGAAGTCAAGAACGAAACCGAATATTCGGTTGGACTCTACAAATCAGCTCTAAATCAATTATCTAAACAGAATTAAACAAGTTTTTGGTAAGTGCAAAAATAAATGTATCGTGGCGTATGAGTGATATGGAAAATAAGACATTCAAGCTTTAAAGCCAATTTTCTCGAAAACCAAAAATAACTGCTCTCTGAAAATTTGATATGATGTAGAGAATTAAATGATCTTTAATTTAAAATTTTTTTAAAAAAAATTAAAAATGGCGTGTTTTTTGCTACATCGATTTTTATTTTTCATTTGAAAAATTCAGACATAGTTCTGAATTTTTACCAAAAACTAATAATGCCAATCGATAGCCCATACAAAACACTATAAATAAGATGTGTTTCGAAAATTTCAGAATCGTTGAGTTACTGTAGAAAAAAATAAATATAAAGCGACATCATGCAAAAATTGCTCAATTTTACCATGTTTGACCACGCCTATCTCGCCCATTTTTCCGAAAAACGAAAACTTTTGTTCCACGATTTGTTACTTTCATATAGGGCAATGAGCTCCCAAAGTTTGACTTTGATCCAACAACATTTTTTTTTTCGTGGTACGTTTGAAATAGAAACCTTCATATGTAAGATATTGGATAGTTCTTACGAGTGTACTGATTATTTCATAGTTATATGAGCAGTATTTGCTGAGTTATTTGAGCCTTCACTAAGTCTTAGTAACACCTCAAGAATATTAGTAATATTCTTGAACTTATATTAAAGACTGGCGCTCTCTAGGAGCCAGTAGAAGAACTAAATTTGTTTTATCTCTATATTATAAAGTCTCTGGTGATCGTTTACAATAAACTAACAAAAATGCGTTAAATGAACTTAAAACAATACAAGAATGAAAAATAAGAAATAAAATAAATAGAATAAAATAAATAAATAAATAGAATAAAAATATGAAATAGAACATTTTTATGATTTTGTGCTATGAACAACTGAAAATGGTAATTTATCAATATTTTCACAAAAAATTTGCACTTTCACAAGGCCAAAACTGCCTGAAGGAGAGTTCCAATGCTTTTGCGATGTACTAGAGAGTTTTTAACTATTGTCTTGGCTACAATTTTTGTCTTAGTATTGGATCGAAAATCTCAATGGTTTGGCTGTTATAGGCCAAATATCAAAAAAAAAATTACAAAAAGTGGCGAATTTTCTACATTTTCGACTTTTTGACCATGAAAACGAAATTTTTTCTACGTAATATGTTCAGAGAAATTGTATGCCCGAGACAATAGCTACAACTTTACTTTTGAAAATAAGTCAAAATTTCAAATAGTTTACGAAATATGAGCCCAAGAAAATTTGCAAATTTTCCAAAAAAAATAAAGTCTGAGAAAAAACTTCAAGTCAAAATCGGGAGGCTCGATTTTCACCGTAGACGTATGGTCTAGTTGACTTTTTTGCTCAGTACAATCCCAAGAATCAGAAACGCGAAGCGCCCATTAAGATTTTTTTCCTTCCTTACTAATCGCCCCACCCTAACATACATGTTTCATATGTAATCACATATGAAAAATATGTGATCATATATTCTCCATATGAATACATATATGAAGCAAAATTTCTTGATTTTTTTCATATATGCTGATGTATGAAAACACATATGCACACATCTGCACATACATATGTCTGGGACTTATAAAATTTTCCAAAAAAATGTCCAAAAGCATTTGAACTGAATTTTTAAACTGAAATTTTTTACTCCAAAAGGCAAAAAAAAATGCAAAAAAAAACTTTAAAAATTTTACAAAAAAATGTTCACATATGTACACATTTGTACATATATGTATAACATGTACTCTCATATGTGTCCCGATATATAGTATGGTGTTGAATTTTTCTCAGGACTTAGAAAATTTTTCAATTTTTTTTTTTTTTTCTAAAAACGTTTTTTAATTATAAGGGTATTCATTTCAGCTTTTTTTTGGTTGTAAAAATGAAAAATTGTAAAAATGTAACTTTTTATTACAACAAACACATGAAAAAATTTTCCACTTAAAAGTTGCAATTTAAACAACCTATATGCAAGTGTAAAATTATCAGAGTAAAAAGTTACATTTTTCCAATTTTTTAAGCGTTGCCATTCATTACTAGTCAAAGAAAAAGTACCAAAATTTGCTACTGTTATTTAAGTTTTTTCTACCTCGGCAGCCCTTATTGAACATGTGTTTGAAATTTTTCTTAGAAGAAAATATGCATACAAATAATTTTGGTTATAATAATAGAAATTAAGAATTAAACAACAAGAAAAAACTGTCAAAATTACTAAAAAGTGTAATTTATAAGTTAATTGGTTCATTCATCGAATAATTTAATTATTTTTGGAAACTTTGTATCACAATTTTTTTATGTACCCGTTCACATCAATAAGAGTGGAATCTTACATTTTTCATTTTTCCACTTTTACATTCTCTGAAATGAATACCCTTTATTTTTTATTACAAACCGAAAAAAGTTGCAAAAAAAAATGTGTCTGGGACTTTAAAAAAAAAATGGAAATTTGAAAATTAAAAGAAAAATCCAAAAGCATTTCAAAATAAAAAAAAAAAAAAATAGAAAACGTTTTTTTCCGAACCTCAAAAAAATGTTAGACTTAGAAAATTTTTCAAAAATTGTGAAAAATTTTTTTTTTCTAAGGGCCTATCCACCCACACCTGAGGTGAAATCTCGTTCCAACAGGATTTCGATCATATGGTTCTGCATCATTTTATACACAACCGTATGATCGAAATCTCGTTTGAGCGAGATTTCAGCTTTGGTGTGATTGGGTATAAAACAATTTTTATGAAATTCTTTACTCCAAAATGCAAAACGGAATTAAAAAAATATATGTAACATATGTGACCATATATGTCCATATATTTACATATGCCGCCAATTTTCACATTTGCTTCATATATGTAATACATATGGACGAGCATATATGAATAATATATCCCGGGTAAAAATTAAATATATATGATCATATATAACATCTGACATTTTTCACCGGGTATGTATGAATCATAAAAAATAAAAAAATTTTTATTAACTTTTGCAAAAATTAAAATACAAAATAATAAATAGAAACTTACCAAAGATTTGTTCTTATTTGTGTGTATCTATTTTATTTAATTTGTTGAAGATTTTTTTTTTAAATTTCTGTCAATAAAATTAATTTTGATTTACAGGTAACTGAAAGACTGTTAAAGTTAACTGGGTTTAATAGTTATTGGTGATTATTCCAGTTATTTTAAATTTATTTCAAATCAACTGAGGTTTTTCGTAACTATCCAACTGGAAAATTTTTTCGGTGTATACGTCCATATACGTAAAGTGAACCCATATGTAAATATATGGCATGCATGTAGATATATGAACATATTTGTGAGCATATATGATCATATATGCTTCATATATGTACATGTATGCCATATATTTACATATGGGTTCCCTAGTAAAAATATTATGCTAACCCGACTAAAAAAGTTTAGATATAGCAACATATTATTTAATATATTTATATATGGCCATACACAGTACTTTACATAATTATATGTAAATATATCTTGTTTTAAGTTTTACATCCAAAATTTATTATGGTTAGGGTGACCACTTTTTTCTGAACTCAAATCAGTACGCCCAAGCTTTTAGGTTTATATTTTCGTGAAATACCTTTTTAAAAACTCTTTTCTATGGCAAAACACTGATAATTTTTTCAGCACTCAAAAAAAATCGGTTAAACTAACAAACTTGGGGCAATTAGTATTTCAGTAAAAACAACTGTTTAAAAACAACTGTTTGAAAAGAGCTGTTTAAGGTTTACAAACAACTGCCTTAACCTGTTGTCGTTATTTTGCAAAAAAAATTAACTGACTTCAAACAACATAATTTGAATGTTGATCGTTTCAGTGGAGAAATTATAACAAACAAAAACCCACAGTTTTTGAGTTTAAGAAAATCCCTCAAATTCTGAGGACTTTTTCTATAAGTTTTGATAACTCTGACTTTTATAAAACTTCCCAGATAAAAAGCTCATGTTTTGATAACTCTGACTTTTATAAAACTTCCCAGATAAAAAGCTCATGTTTTTTAAATAGCGGATGATGTTCTGAGGGATTTGTCCAACAAATTCTGAAGACATTACCTCATCGAACATCTCAGTATCATTTAAATTGATGCGATTACATTATCTTTCTAAAAATATAAAAATCCATCATCCCGTGAACTTTTCGTTTAGAAAAACTCAAAGATTATGGGCGCCTTTTCATATAAACATTTTCATATTTATAGGATCAAAATAACCTCATGCTCAGATATATTTTTGCGTTAATGAACCTCTTGATTCACGAACTCTGAACTTTTTAGAATTGATTTAACTCAAATTATCTCTTTGTCATACTTAAATTATAAAAAACTACTCCTATGACTTATTTTATGGAAATTTAAGTTTTTGTATAAAATTTTCGAACAAAATTATTTTTTATGTTGAAATGTTCAAAAATCAGTACAATCAGTACATATTTCAAAAAATCAGTACAAATCAGTACAACATCTTTTGATCAGTACACGTGATGAAAAATCAGTACATGTACTGATCAAATCAGTACGTATGGTCAGCCTAATTATGGTGCCATATAAAAGGATATCAAATCATGTGTTGCTCCACATACAATAAGGAGTGAGATCATAAAAATGTTAACACACATAAAGTTAAATAAAAAACAGACTACTGAATTTTAAGACTTCAAACCAAATTTTTATTAAATAAAATTTAATACAAAATCATAACAAAAAAACCGCATGGAACTCTAACCACTACGAACAAAGTTATCCACTTTTTCCGGAAACCCTCCCATTAAGGCTTTTATGGTAGTTTCTGTCACCTTTTTAGAGCAGGTGGTCCATCTACGTTTGAAATCTTGCATGTCCTGGGAGACCTTTTTTGTGCCCTTTAATTCTTTTTTAACAAGAGCCCAATATCTCTCCACTGGCCTGAGCTCCGGGCAGTTTGGTGGATTTGCCTCTCTTGGTACAAAAACCACATTATTATCATTATACCACTCCAGCGCTTTCTTGCTGTAGTGACAAGATGCTAAATCGGGCCAAAAGTAAGTGGATACATTGTGCTGACTCAAGAACGGAAGAAGTCTCTTCTGCAAACACTCCTTGATATAAATTTCGCTGTTTATAGAGCCAGATGTCACAAATGACTGGCTTCTTTGGCCGCAGCTACATATGGCTTGCCATACTAGGAATTTTTTGGGGAATTTCGTTTGCTTTTTTGACCGAAATTTTTCCGCAACATTTCCTCGAACATCGGAAACATAAAATTCTTGACCAGGGAGCTGCGCAAAATCAGCCAGGACATAAGTTTCGTCGTCCATTACACAACAGTTGTATTTTTTTATAAAATTTGATTTCAATTTTCTAGCTCTGGTTTTGGCCTCCAAATTTTTAAAAGCGTTTCTATCGGGAACTTTTTGAACTTTGTAGGACTTTAGTCCCGCCTTACGTTTCACTTTACGTACAAAAAAGTCTGAGCATTGGGCTAACCGAGCTGTTTTTCTGCCAGATGTGTTAGGAGCTCTCTTAAGGATGCTTTTAACTTTATATGCCTTACCAATGTTACGATAACCAGTCGTTGTTCCTGTTCCCGGCTTCCTTTCAATTGTTAGGTGTTCCATTAGTTTCTTTGGCAATTTTTTTGTATGTCCATGTTTGGTTTTGTTGAAAATATTTAATTATTTTTGAACGCACTTTTCTTTCATCGTCCATTGTGTAAAAAATTGCAAATTAAAACTCATGATGTAAATTAATTTATTAACTGACATATTTTTAAAATGTAAACTGCCGAAAAAAAAAAATTTGGAAGCTTTACACCAAAGTTGTAGGCAAAAATGTGTGTTAACATTTTTATGATCTCACTCCTTATATAAAGCTTTATTAAATTAGATATTGCATATAATATTTTATATGACTCCATGAATGACCTCATACAAGATTAGATAAATAAATATATGATATACAACTCCATGTCTGACCTCATACAAGATGAGATATACATATATATATGGTGTCGAATCGGGGGAAAAAAGTTTTCTAAGTCCCGAGAAAATTTTTTAAAACTTCCAGACACAAATAATTTTTGCGTTTTGGAGTTAAGAATTTCATTAAAAATGATTTAAACAAAAAAAAAATTTAGTCAAATTTTGAAAAATTTTACAAGTCCTGAAAAAGTTTTGTAGAATTTTCTAAGTCCTGGATAAAAAATATTTTTGGTAAATTTTTTGTGTTTTGAAGTAAAAATTTATTAACAACCCTAGTAAAAAAGTTTTGATATAATGATATATAATTTGATACAATCATATTAAATTATATATGACTTTTTATATGTTCAGATCTTATTTTATCTAAGATTTATTGCGGTTCCATTTTTTTATCTGAGGCTATACATAAATGTATCTGACTTTATGTAATTATATAAATCTATATTAATTTATATAAAATAAGATCAAGCGGATTTAATTGGGTGTGACCAAAATTCGGATCTAATTGTATCGTTTTATATGTTTGTGTATCTTAAATAATACAATTAGATCAATATCGGATCCAACTTGATACACCCAATTTTGAGATCAAATTAGATCTAAAAAGTTTTTTTTACTCGGGTAGCATTGTATTTTTCCATATTTTTTAATACACCGAAAAAATTCCCCAGTTAGATAGTTACGAAAATCCTTAGTTGATTTGAAATAATTTTAAAATAACTGAGGTAGTTATGAACAACTGGATTTTCAATTAATTTTAATGAGTTTTTCAGTTACCCTGTTAATAATATTTTATTTATTTTTGTTTTAAACTTCAAAAGCCGAATTTTTTTTTTTTGAATAAAAAGGAGAAATCCCAAATATATTTTTATTTTGCAATTGGAATAAATTTGCTGTAAAAACGGTAAGATTTTTAGCTGATTAAGCAAAGACTTCTAACAAAAATAAGATAAAATTTACATTTATTTTCAGATGGAGACCAAGGCATTTCTACAAAAATCTGGAACTAAAAAGAATCATTAGGATGATATGACCGGTGATTTATTCAATAAATTATATGGTTTGAATTAAAGAGGGTCAAGCAGAAATCATTTAAAATTATCTTTGTTGCGTTTGCAATTAAATAAAATAAGAATAAAAATAAAATTCTGGTGGTTTTTTATTTATTTTTTGCATGGTTGGTTACCGTTACCCTTATTATACCGTTACCGATTCAAAACCCTTTCAAATCGAATACCGTTACCGTTACCGATACCGCTAAAAATATTTTTAAAATACCGTTACCCTTACCGTTACCGTTATAATTATTAGAAGTTACCGGTATTGTACCGGTATTCAAAATTTTACCTGTTTTAAGGGATTTTAACGAACAAAAAAATAAAATCAAATTGCTAACATAATTTTAAATTTATAATTTGCAAATTATCATAAAATAAATGACAAAAATAATAATCATATCAAATATATACTGGTTTTTGGGTCTATAAAATATTTTTAGCTTTCAGTTCTATCTTTTTTCAAATTTTTAACTAAATTAATAATACCGGTACGTGCCGGTTTGGTTGGTTCGGTACCGGTACATACCGTTACCGAAACGATTTGAAAACACTTACCGTTACCTTTACCGAAATAAATAAAAATTAGATACCGTTACCCTTACCGTTATTCGTTTCGGTAACCAACCTTGATTTTTTGACATTTTTAGTTGATTATAAATAACTAATTTTGAAGCACAGCAAAAAAATTGGTTGTCTTTAACTGGTGCCCAGTTGTTTTCTATATTTCAAAATATTAGTTATTTTCTACTAATTTGAATAACTGGTACTCAGTTAGGTGTATTTTAACTGGGATTCAGTTAAAAAATTAGTATGTGGTAACTGGGAAATTTTTTGGGTGTATGATAACATACATATTCCTATCTATTAGATATGGCAGATAAAAAGATATATGATTTTATTTATAATTATATCCCGAAAAAATTCTTCAAAATTTTATAAGTCCCGGACAATAAAAAAAAAAAATTAAAAAAACTTCAAGTCCTAAAAAATTTTATGAAAATTTTCCAAAGTCCCGGACACAAAATTTTTTTGGCAATTTTTTTGGAGTAAAAAAATCATTGAAAATGTTTTTAAGAAAAATTTTATTTTTTTTGAAAAATTTTAAAGTTCCGAAAAAATTGTTTTTCAATTTTCTACGAGACAAACACTTTTTGGAATTTGTTTGTTTGTTTGTTTGTTTGTTTGTTTGTTTGTTTGTTTGTTTGTTTGTTTGTTTGTTTGTTTGTTTGTTTGTTTGTTTGTTTGTTTGTTTGTTTGTTTGTTTGTTTGTTTGTTTGTTTGTTTGTTTGTTTGTTTGTTTGTTTGTTTGTTTGTTTGTTTGTTTGTTTGTTTGTTTGTTTGTTTGTTTGTTTGTTTGTTTGTTTGTTTGTTTGTTTGTTTGTTTGTTTGTTTGTTTGTTTGTTTGTTTGTTTGTTTGTTTGTTTGTTTGTTTGTTTGTTTGTTTGTTTGTTTGTTTGTTTGTTTGTTTGTTTGTTTGTTTGTTTGTTTGTTTGTTTGTTTGTTTGTTTGTTTGTTTGTTTGTTTGTTTGTTTGTTTGTTTGTTTGTTTGTTTGTTTGTTTGTTTGTTTGTTTGTTTGTTTGTTTGTTTGTTTGTTTGTTTGTTTGTTTGTTTGTTTGTTTGTTTGTTTGTTTGTTTGTTTGTTTGTTTGTTTGTTTGTTTGTTTGTTTGTTTGTTTGTTTGTTTGTTTGTTTGTTTGTTTGTTTGTTTGTTTGTTTGTTTGTTTGTTTGTTTGTTTGTTTGTTTGTTTGTTTGTTTGTTTGTTTGTTTGTTTGTTTGTTTGTTTGTTTGTTTGTTTGTTTGTTTGTTTGTTTGTTTGTTTGTTTGTTTGTTTGTTTGTTTGTTTGTTTGTTTGTTTGTTTGTTTGTTTGTTTGTTTGTTTGTTTGTTTGTTTGTTTGTTTGTTTGTTTGTTTGTTTGTTTGTTTGTTTGTTTGTTTGTTTGTTTGTTTGTTTGTTTGTTTGTTTGTTTGTTTGTTTGTTTGTTTGTTTGTTTGTTTGTTTGTTTGTTTGTTTGTTTGTTTGTTTGTTTGTTTGTTTGTTTGTTTGTTTGTTTGTTTGTTTGTTTGTTTGTTTGTTTGTTTGTTTGTTTGTTTGTTTGTTTGTTTGTTTGTTTGTTTGTTTGTTTGTTTGTTTGTTTGTTTGTTTGTTTGTTTGTTTGTTTGTTTGTTTGTTTGTTTGTTTGTTTGTTTGTTTGTTTGTTTGTTTGTTTGTTTGTTTGTTTGTTTGTTTGTTTGTTTGTTTGTTTGTTTGTTTGTTTGTTTGTTTGTTTGTTTGTTTGTTTGTTTGTTTGTTTGTTTGTTTGTTTGTTTGTTTGTTTGTTTGTTTGTTTGTTTGTTTGTTTGTTTGTTTGTTTGTTTGTTTGTTTGTTTGTTTGTTTGTTTGTTTGTTTGTTTGTTTGTTTGTTTGTTTGTTTGTTTGTTTGTTTGTTTGTTTGTTTGTTTGTTTGTTTGTTTGTTTGTTTGTTTGTTTGTTTGTTTGTTTGTTTGTTTGTTTGTTTGTTTGTTTGTTTGTTTGTTTGTTTGTTTGTTTGTTTGTTTGTTTGTTTGTTTGTTTGTTTGTTTGTTTGTTTGTTTGTTTGTTTGTTTGTTTGTTTGTTTGTTTGTTTGTTTGTTTGTTTGTTTGTTTGTTTGTTTGTTTGTTTGTTTGTTTGTTTGTTTGTTTGTTTGTTTGTTTGTTTGTTTGTTTGTTTGTTTGTTTGTTTGTTTGTTTGTTTGTTTGTTTGTTTGTTTGTTTGTTTGTTTGTTTGTTTGTTTGTTTGTTTGTTTGTTTGTTTGTTTGTTTGTTTGTTTGTTTGTTTGTTTGTTTGTTTGTTTGTTTGTTTGTTTGTTTGTTTGTTTGTTTGTTTGTTTGTTTGTTTGTTTGTTTGTTTGTTTGTTTGTTTGTTTGTTTGTTTGTTTGTTTGTTTGTTTGTTTGTTTGTTTGTTTGTTTGTTTGTTTGTTTGTTTGTTTGTTTGTTTGTTTGTTTGTTTGTTTGTTTGTTTGTTTGTTTGTTTGTTTGTTTGTTTGTTTGTTTGTTTGTTTGTTTGTTTGTTTGTTTGTTTGTTTGTTTGTTTGTTTGTTTGTTTGTTTGTTTGTTTGTTTGTTTGTTTGTTTGTTTGTTTGTTTGTTTGTTTGTTTGTTTGTTTGTTTGTTTGTTTGTTTGTTTGTTTGTTTGTTTGTTTGTTTGTTTGTTTGTTTGTTTGTTTGTTTGTTTGTTTGTTTGTTTGTTTGTTTGTTTGTTTGTTTGTTTGTTTGTTTGTTTGTTTGTTTGTTTGTTTGTTTGTTTGTTTGTTTGTTTGTTTGTTTGTTTGTTTGTTTGTTTGTTTGTTTGTTTGTTTGTTTGTTTGTTTGTTTGTTTGTTTGTTTGTTTGTTTGTTTGTTTGTTTGTTTGTTTGTTTGTTTGTTTGTTTGTTTGTTTGTTTGTTTGTTTGTTTGTTTGTTTGTTTGTTTGTTTGTTTGTTTGTTTGTTTGTTTGTTTGTTTGTTTGTTTGTTTGTTTGTTTGTTTGTTTGTTTGTTTGTTTGTTTGTTTGTTTGTTTGTTTGTTTGTTTGTTTGTTTGTTTGTTTGTTTGTTTGTTTGTTTGTTTGTTTGTTTGTTTGTTTGTTTGTTTGTTTGTTTGTTTGTTTGTTTGTTTGTTTGTTTGTTTGTTTGTTTGTTTGTTTGTTTGTTTGTTTGTTTGTTTGTTTGTTTGTTTGTTTGTTTGTTTGTTTGTTTGTTTGTTTGTTTGTTTGTTTGTTTGTTTGTTTGTTTGTTTGTTTGTTTGTTTGTTTGTTTGTTTGTTTGTTTGTTTGTTTGTTTGTTTGTTTGTTTGTTTGTTTGTTTGTTTGTTTGTTTGTTTGTTTGTTTGTTTGTTTGTTTGTTTGTTTGTTTGTTTGTTTGTTTGTTTGTTTGTTTGTTTGTTTGTTTGTTTGTTTGTTTGTTTGTTTGTTTGTTTGTTTGTTTGTTTGTTTGTTTGTTTGTTTGTTTGTTTGTTTGTTTGTTTGTTTGTTTGTTTGTTTGTTTGTTTGTTTGTTTGTTTGTTTGTTTGTTTGTTTGTTTGTTTGTTTGTTTGTTTGTTTGTTTGTTTGTTTGTTTGTTTGTTTGTTTGTTTGTTTGTTTGTTTGTTTGTTTGTTTGTTTGTTTGTTTGTTTGTTTGTTTGTTTGTTTGTTTGTTTGTTTGTTTGTTTGTTTGTTTGTTTGTTTGTTTGTTTGTTTGTTTGTTTGTTTGTTTGTTTGTTTGTTTGTTTGTTTGTTTGTTTGTTTGTTTGTTTGTTTGTTTGTTTGTTTGTTTGTTTGTTTGTTTGTTTGTTTGTTTGTTTGTTTGTTTGTTTGTTTGTTTGTTTGTTTGTTTGTTTGTTTGTTTGTTTGTTTGTTTGTTTGTTTGTTTGTTTGTTTGTTTGTTTGTTTGTTTGTTTGTTTGTTTGTTTGTTTGTTTGTTTGTTTGTTTGTTTGTTTGTTTGTTTGTTTGTTTGTTTGTTTGTTTGTTTGTTTGTTTGTTTGTTTGTTTGTTTGTTTGTTTGTTTGTTTGTTTGTTTGTTTGTTTGTTTGTTTGTTTGTTTGTTTGTTTGTTTGTTTGTTTGTTTGTTTGTTTGTTTGTTTGTTTGTTTGTTTGTTTGTTTGTTTGTTTGTTTGTTTGTTTGTTTGTTTGTTTGTTTGTTTGTTTGTTTGTTTGTTTGTTTGTTTGTTTGTTTGTTTGTTTGTTTGTTTGTTTGTTTGTTTGTTTGTTTGTTTGTTTGTTTGTTTGTTTGTTTGTTTGTTTGTTTGTTTGTTTGTTTGTTTGTTTGTTTGTTTGTTTGTTTGTTTGTTTGTTTGTTTGTTTGTTTGTTTGTTTGTTTGTTTGTTTGTTTGTTTGTTTGTTTGTTTGTTTGTTTGTTTGTTTGTTTGTTTGTTTGTTTGTTTGTTTGTTTGTTTGTTTGTTTGTTTGTTTGTTTGTTTGTTTGTTTGTTTGTTTGTTTGTTTGTTTGTTTGTTTGTTTGTTTGTTTGTTTGTTTGTTTGTTTGTTTGTTTGTTTGTTTGTTTGTTTGTTTGTTTGTTTGTTTGTTTGTTTGTTTGTTTGTTTGTTTGTTTGTTTGTTTGTTTGTTTGTTTGTTTGTTTGTTTGTTTGTTTGTTTGTTTGTTTGTTTGTTTGTTTGTTTGTTTGTTTGTTTGTTTGTTTGTTTGTTTGTTTGTTTGTTTGTTTGTTTGTTTGTTTGTTTGTTTGTTTGTTTGTTTGTTTGTTTGTTTGTTTGTTTGTTTGTTTGTTTGTTTGTTTGTTTGTTTGTTTGTTTGTTTGTTTGTTTGTTTGTTTGTTTGTTTGTTTGTTTGTTTGTTTGTTTGTTTGTTTGTTTGTTTGTTTGTTTGTTTGTTTGTTTGTTTGTTTGTTTGTTTGTTTGTTTGTTTGTTTGTTTGTTTGTTTGTTTGTTTGTTTGTTTGTTTGTTTGTTTGTTTGTTTGTTTGTTTGTTTGTTTGTTTGTTTGTTTGTTTGTTTGTTTGTTTGTTTGTTTGTTTGTTTGTTTGTTTGTTTGTTTGTTTGTTTGTTTGTTTGTTTGTTTGTTTGTTTGTTTGTTTGTTTGTTTGTTTGTTTGTTTGTTTGTTTGTTTGTTTGTTTGTTTGTTTGTTTGTTTGTTTGTTTGTTTGTTTGTTTGTTTGTTTGTTTGTTTGTTTGTTTGTTTGTTTGTTTGTTTGTTTGTTTGTTTGTTTGTTTGTTTGTTTGTTTGTTTGTTTGTTTGTTTGTTTGTTTGTTTGTTTGTTTGTTTGTTTGTTTGTTTGTTTGTTTGTTTGTTTGTTTGTTTGTTTGTTTGTTTGTTTGTTTGTTTGTTTGTTTGTTTGTTTGTTTGTTTGTTTGTTTGTTTGTTTGTTTGTTTGTTTGTTTGTTTGTTTGTTTGTTTGTTTGTTTGTTTGTTTGTTTGTTTGTTTGTTTGTTTGTTTGTTTGTTTGTTTGTTTGTTTGTTTGTTTGTTTGTTTGTTTGTTTGTTTGTTTGTTTGTTTGTTTGTTTGTTTGTTTGTTTGTTTGTTTGTTTGTTTGTTTGTTTGTTTGTTTGTTTGTTTGTTTGTTTGTTTGTTTGTTTGTTTGTTTGTTTGTTTGTTTGTTTGTTTGTTTGTTTGTTTGTTTGTTTGTTTGTTTGTTTGTTTGTTTGTTTGTTTGTTTGTTTGTTTGTTTGTTTGTTTGTTTGTTTGTTTGTTTGTTTGTTTGTTTGTTTGTTTGTTTGTTTGTTTGTTTGTTTGTTTGTTTGTTTGTTTGTTTGTTTGTTTGTTTGTTTGTTTGTTTGTTTGTTTGTTTGTTTGTTTGTTTGTTTGTTTGTTTGTTTGTTTGTTTGTTTGTTTGTTTGTTTGTTTGTTTGTTTGTTTGTTTGTTTGTTTGTTTGTTTGTTTGTTTGTTTGTTTGTTTGTTTGTTTGTTTGTTTGTTTGTTTGTTTGTTTGTTTGTTTGTTTGTTTGTTTGTTTGTTTGTTTGTTTGTTTGTTTGTTTGTTTGTTTGTTTGTTTGTTTGTTTGTTTGTTTGTTTGTTTGTTTGTTTGTTTGTTTGTTTGTTTGTTTGTTTGTTTGTTTGTTTGTTTGTTTGTTTGTTTGTTTGTTTGTTTGTTTGTTTGTTTGTTTGTTTGTTTGTTTGTTTGTTTGTTTGTTTGTTTGTTTGTTTGTTTGTTTGTTTGTTTGTTTGTTTGTTTGTTTGTTTGTTTGTTTGTTTGTTTGTTTGTTTGTTTGTTTGTTTGTTTGTTTGTTTGTTTGTTTGTTTGTTTGTTTGTTTGTTTGTTTGTTTGTTTGTTTGTTTGTTTGTTTGTTTGTTTGTTTGTTTGTTTGTTTGTTTGTTTGTTTGTTTGTTTGTTTGTTTGTTTGTTTGTTTGTTTGTTTGTTTGTTTGTTTGTTTGTTTGTTTGTTTGTTTGTTTGTTTGTTTGTTTGTTTGTTTGTTTGTTTGTTTGTTTGTTTGTTTGTTTGTTTGTTTGTTTGTTTGTTTGTTTGTTTGTTTGTTTGTTTGTTTGTTTGTTTGTTTGTTTGTTTGTTTGTTTGTTTGTTTGTTTGTTTGTTTGTTTGTTTGTTTGTTTGTTTGTTTGTTTGTTTGTTTGTTTGTTTGTTTGTTTGTTTGTTTGTTTGTTTGTTTGTTTGTTTGTTTGTTTGTTTGTTTGTTTGTTTGTTTGTTTGTTTGTTTGTTTGTTTGTTTGTTTGTTTGTTTGTTTGTTTGTTTGTTTGTTTGTTTGTTTGTTTGTTTGTTTGTTTGTTTGTTTGTTTGTTTGTTTGTTTGTTTGTTTGTTTGTTTGTTTGTTTGTTTGTTTGTTTGTTTGTTTGTTTGTTTGTTTGTTTGTTTGTTTGTTTGTTTGTTTGTTTGTTTGTTTGTTTGTTTGTTTGTTTGTTTGTTTGTTTGTTTGTTTGTTTGTTTGTTTGTTTGTTTGTTTGTTTGTTTGTTTGTTTGTTTGTTTGTTTGTTTGTTTGTTTGTTTGTTTGTTTGTTTGTTTGTTTGTTTGTTTGTTTGTTTGTTTGTTTGTTTGTTTGTTTGTTTGTTTGTTTGTTTGTTTGTTTGTTTGTTTGTTTGTTTGTTTGTTTGTTTGTTTGTTTGTTTGTTTGTTTGTTTGTTTGTTTGTTTGTTTGTTTGTTTGTTTGTTTGTTTGTTTGTTTGTTTGTTTGTTTGTTTGTTTGTTTGTTTGTTTGTTTGTTTGTTTGTTTGTTTGTTTGTTTGTTTGTTTGTTTGTTTGTTTGTTTGTTTGTTTGTTTGTTTGTTTGTTTGTTTGTTTGTTTGTTTGTTTGTTTGTTTGTTTGTTTGTTTGTTTGTTTGTTTGTTTGTTTGTTTGTTTGTTTGTTTGTTTGTTTGTTTGTTTGTTTGTTTGTTTGTTTGTTTGTTTGTTTGTTTGTTTGTTTGTTTGTTTGTTTGTTTGTTTGTTTGTTTGTTTGTTTGTTTGTTTGTTTGTTTGTTTGTTTGTTTGTTTGTTTGTTTGTTTGTTTGTTTGTTTGTTTGTTTGTTTGTTTGTTTGTTTGTTTGTTTGTTTGTTTGTTTGTTTGTTTGTTTGTTTGTTTGTTTGTTTGTTTGTTTGTTTGTTTGTTTGTTTGTTTGTTTGTTTGTTTGTTTGTTTGTTTGTTTGTTTGTTTGTTTGTTTGTTTGTTTGTTTGTTTGTTTGTTTGTTTGTTTGTTTGTTTGTTTGTTTGTTTGTTTGTTTGTTTGTTTGTTTGTTTGTTTGTTTGTTTGTTTGTTTGTTTGTTTGTTTGTTTGTTTGTTTGTTTGTTTGTTTGTTTGTTTGTTTGTTTGTTTGTTTGTTTGTTTGTTTGTTTGTTT